>OZ026619.1:11845808-12293308 GCA_964020975.1 Hermodice carunculata | reverse complement strand
GGTTTCCAAAATCAAAATTTAGTTGACAGGATATAAATATGAACAACGTTGAACAAGATTTCATTTTTTTCCTGGGTAGCTAAAAGACATCCAGATAATAATTTATGGATTATTGGTTGCACAGAGGTCGTAACATGTAGGATCACCATAGACGTTCCTATTGTATATAGAGAGCAGTGAAGCAGAAAGTGTTTGAAATATTCACACCCCTAACAGCAAGTACAGTTGCGACTGTCAACACGATACATCATTTTAAATGAGCCTACACAGGCCAGTGCATAATGGTCCGAACTAATGGATAAAGAGATGCCAATCCCGAAATCGTAATATTGTTGCACTTATTCATACGGTTGCATATAGTATCAATAAATAAGGAATTAGAGAGAAGGAAACGGCCTTTAAGTAGGTACCACAGAGAAGCTGCTGTGGGACCTGAAAAGTCCGAGAAAGCGACTTGAATAGCCCATTTTCATGCCTCATTTTAACAAACTTATACCTGACACTTAACAATAAAATTTACATCACAATAAAGGCCTAAATCTCTTCTTTATTGCTGTGGTGTTGTTATTTTCATTGATATGGATGTTATTTATTGAGCGCGATGTGAAAAAGTGACATTTTCAGTGCTTTCACACCTTTTTCGCGTGTGTGGGCAATGGCCAAATTTGACCCTTTCCTTTGTTTCGGTCAGCGTCATTTTCCGAATGAGTGATTCAATTCAAAATTGCCATAGATAGAAAGAACAGATTCTAAGCTTTATTTTCGTATAAAAAACTTACGCGTACCCCCAGAAGAAGATTACAAAAAAATAAATTGAAAACTTTGAAATAAAATTTCAAAATGTTAGAAAAATAGTACATGACAAATTTTTATATGGTTAAGAAGCTTATTTGAAGCAGAAGAATGTGAAAAAAATTTTGAGTTTGTATTATGCACCGCAAAAATACGCCGTTAATTTTTGTCATTGGCTCAGCCTGCCTAAAGCGAGCAAGGAGTTCCGCCATTTTTTCGTGTCGCCACCGACAATGCACAGAGCGTCAACACGGATCACACCTCCGAAATCCCCTAGGCAGTTTGGTCTGAGATTGGTAAGTTTTATCAAGTATACATTATACAATATCCTGGTGAATTGTCAGAGGAATCTTTCCTTATTTTAACGAGAAATTTTAGTCTGAAGTGTAACGCGTGTAATCGCATTGACTCGATTAAACTGATAAATCGGCACTTTGGAGACCAGACCTCGTCAACTTGTGCGTCGTTTTACGCACGATCTAGATTGAATCATGCTTCTAAACAAATAACTTTGATTTATCAGAGTGTTATAAATAATATAGACATCAACTTGTATCAGAATTCGATGATTTTATTGACAAAGCGGGTCTTCAAAAATTTTTGGGTCGATGAAAAATGTAAAATCCAATATGGCGGATGTGCGATATCGCGATGTAAACAAACGGAGCGGTCACAGATCGCACTGCCCTTTTTGTTGGACTTTTGTGAATTCTTAGCAGTAAATTAAGCTTTAAATACCGGCAGTCTGCTGTTGTATCATGTCCAAATGAAATTCAATGTTTTAATGTGACATTTCGGATAAGGTGTGACGATGAAATTTGTAGAGAACTTTGTGCGTTTTATTTTTATAGTTAGGCCTAGTTAGTTTTGAAATTCAAACTTGTCGATTTTTTGTAAATATGCCGAATATTTGTCAAATATTTCTCTTGATTTGGAGACAAAAACCTTCATCTGACGTTTATACTATATATACTTGATCTTGGCAGTGGTACCATTTCCTCCCCACCCCCACCCCCTCCAACAAACCAACCAAAAGTAAAAATAGAAATGTGCAAAGTGAGATAATGATTGTTCTAATATGCCTGTGGCTTCATATCTGTTGGATAATTTTTACAAATACATGATACCCACACACATGTGGCAAAAACTTCTTCGCCCCCCCCCAAAAAAAAATAAAAATAATAAAAAAAAATAAATAAATAAATAAATAAAGAACTGGGAACTTCGCTGCATGAAATATTGCATTTTAAATATGCCTAGATATAAATTTTGAAGATTATCCCAAGTCTGGGTACAATTGTGTTTTAGAATTGGTTAAGCACGTTTTACTATACTAATGCAAAATAAATAGCTCTACATACATGTTACACAACAAGACTTGCTCAGCATTGATTTAATTTTCATCACAAAATTGCTATGTGATACCAATTAAGCACCTGTTGTGGCAACTTGTGCCTTGCCAAATAGTGCAGTATGGTAAAATATATAAATGTAAACTTTTTTTTTCAGATGATATGAAGAGGCCAGATTGTTTCAAGCTGTGTTTTTAGCCAAGGGGAGGGGAAGCTGTCCCAGCCTCTAAGTCTTAAGATGCAAGTCAAAAACAGACAACTGCTGTAGTTGTACCACATATGGAGTCATCAGGGTCTTCCTGGGACCAGGTTGACCAGTGGCTAGGTAGGTTTATTTCCCGCCTATCCCAGGAAGAAAGCAAGGCATCTGGTGGAGACAGCTGAGCAGGGCATGCTAAAGTGTCCAGTCAAAGAAAGACAGTCTTTCTGGCACACCTCATTGCACCTGGATATTATTGGTGTGCAGTTTTTCTGTTTTGTTTAGTATTGAGAATATATATAGGCAGTGACATAACAAATCAATGTGTGTTGATTTAGTAAAAGAAAGAAAGAGAGAAAGAGAGAAAGAAAGAAAGGAAGGAAGAAAGAAAGAAAGAAAGAAAGAAAGAAAGAAAGAAAGAAAGAACGAACGAACGAACGAACGAACGAACGAACGAACGAACGAACGAACGAACGAACGAACGAACGAACGAACGAACGAACGAACGAACGAACGAACGAACGAACGAACGAACGAACGAACGAACGAACGAACGAACGAACGAACGAACGAACGAACGAACGAACGAACGAACGAAAGAAAATAGGAAAATAAAAGAACATGGATAGATTCAGGCCAAAATTATTTTAACTTGAAAAAAAGTATTTATTTGGATGTGAATAAATTTATCTCAAACAAATTATAAAAAGTGTAGAAGACTTAAGTGTATGTGTGTTGCGTTCTTATTAATAAACTATGAAAGTTATATCAACTGATAAATATGTGAAATTAATTTTCTGTGTTTCCTTTCTTTTCAGGACCACAGAGCAAACCAGCCGGCTTGACCCATAGTGTTGTCCGGGATGTGGATTTCCAGCTGGTGCAGTGTACCAGGGGTGATGTGACAAGGGGACTTCTTCGAGAGCTATCAACATAGTGTACATCAAAACTCTTAAAATTAGTTGATTTAGTATGCCCACGAATGTTCAGTGCAAGCCAACTAAAAACAGAGATTTCAAGGATAAAGACAAAACCAAAAAAACTTTTAAAGGACTTTAACAGAAAAAATAAAGCAGAACTGTATTTAGGAGAAACATTGTGCCAAAATCAAGAAGAGGTAAATAGTCAAGTTGAAAAAGAGACTGTTATTGCACATAAATTTTGAAAAATTTGATGATACTAATAGATTGCCACAATAAACCGTTATCCCTGGCGAAGGGGAGTTGGGAGGCCATTTAATTAAATAAAATTAATTTGCATGTTGTTACACACATTAATCTGTCACATGATTAAGATATTTTACAGTATGAAATAGTGTAAATATGTTAGAGAATTTATCTTTAGTCAAATTTGAGAAAAAAAATTAAAATTGACTTTTTCTGTAAATTTACATGTACTTGCCAGTTATGTAAAGTTTTCAACTTAATTTGCATATTTTTCAATGGGTTATTTGCTCTATGGATATTGTAAAACATAGCAGTCAAGGTAATGAATCTGTGTGACACATGTGAAACAATTATCTGCATTAAGTCAATTTTGGTGAATGTTTCAATATGTAGATTTTTCCTTTTTTCTGTTAACTGGTTATTTAACTTGTGGTACCTAATTTGCATATTTCTGTCATTTGTGAATCAACTGTATAAGTATATTAAAAGGTGGTCTGAAGGAACATTGAATGGGGAAAGAAATTTTGAGAAAAAATCAATATTAGTCTCAATTTGGTGCCATTATGTTGTTCGGTCAATTTTTGTATATCATTTATTTATGCAAATTTTAAATTTTGATTTGCATACTGGTAATAGTCATGGATCTATTGTATGATTAAATAAAATTATAGTATCCAACAGTATGAAGCAGTGCAAGAAATTTGGTGAAATTGTCTTTACTAGTTCAATTTTGGTGAATTTTTCAATATTTCACATTTTCTTCATATTTCGTGTGTTGGCTAATTATGTGGATTTTCACAGCTAATTTGCATATTATTGTCACTACATTATCTGCTTTATCATTATATCAGAACATAGCATTCATTCTGATGAAACAGTGTAAGAAAGGTGGAGAAGTTGTCTGTGTTTTTCTAAATTTGGTGGCTCTTTGAATATGTAGGATTTTCTGTCATTTTGGGCATTTTGCGGACATTGTGATTTTTGAAGAATTTTCAGTTTTTGAGGACATATATCTGAAAATGTGTAACAGGCATATACTTAAAAAAAAATAGGCATGATATATAGATCATTCTACAAGTACATTTCTAATTTTGGGCTTCTTGCTTGTGTATTTCTTCTTCTGTAGTACCCTGAAAATGGGAAAAATGCTTTAAAATGTGTATAAATCAGTCGCAACATTGAAATAAAAGTGATTTTTGTCAGCCCATAACAGTGAAATGTAATCTATTTAAGATTTTTTTATCATTTATAATAAAACTTGGTTATATAATGAATGCAGATTATGTTGTTTTTGTTTCTTGGGGAGGTTCTTTCTCTGTATATGGTACCCTAAAGTTGTGTTTTTGTCCCAGTTTTGAAAAATCCTGAAAAATGTCTAAGTCCAGCTGTTGGAAAAAAATCGTTAAAAATTCATAAAAAATCAACGGATGGTCCGATTTCAATGAAATAAAAACTGTTTTTTCTCTTTTGGAGAGTTCTTTCATTAGGAATAAGTTAAAAGTGGGTTACAACATCAGAAAATTTTTATCTGTGGTACCTACTTTAAGCATTATGGTGGCCTATGGTAATTCTGGTTTCGCATACAAGAATCGTAGGTGATTTACCAGCACGTCATTTCTGCAGACCCAGGGGGTAATATGATTGTGTTTATCAACTTTTGGCTCCCTCCAAAGCAAAGTAAGCTATGAATGATTCATGCCACACAGCAGTGCATATACCAAACAGATTGCTCTCTTTAGCAATAAAGAACATGTTGTACTAAAGATATGTAAAATGGAATCTTGACTTTCAAAAAACTCAGGCTCCGTCGCATTTCACACTCATTATGCGTTTCTTGTCCTTCTTTATCTATCACAGGTATTCGTTTCAGTTTCATATGTTAGAAGGGATCATTTATTCAATTTCTCGTATGGCCCATTATGACAACTTCCAATGAAGACGGCAATCTGCGGGAATGGTCGTGTAAGCAAAACTGTACAAAGACGTGGCAAAGAGAAAAGGGTTCTTTCAGGTAAAAACCTGGACCGACAAATACAAATGTAGGTCGTCCAACTCCGTAAATAACGATGTTGCTTAAATTTCAAGCAGCTGTTTATATGTGGCTAAACACTACATTTGTATGAACTGCAGTACTTCTTTGGACCGCATCGTTCAACAGGTCATAATCTGCATGTAGATCTCTTTGAGAAACACAACAAAAGGTATTACTATTGTAAAAACTAACGAGTTGGACACAGTTAACTGTTAACTGTTAAAACAGTCATGTTCATATTCTCCAAACATAGGTGGACAACAATAAGAACGGTTATACCACCAATGACATATTATCCTTCAATACGCACGTCACGGTAGATTGTAGTCCGTAATGGCTACGGACAAGGTCAGACACATTAGCAGCAGATTAATGTGTATGTTTTCCATAAGAACTTTCGTTATACTATCACTAGTGACATGTAAGACCCAGAGTGTAAGTGCTATTTAAAAATGCACACAGTACAAACATGAGCATATAAAGCAACTCATAAAACGAACTGAAGAATTTCTTATATTCGCAATATAGCTGTGCTCAGATTACAAGATGATGAAATTGAAGAAAATGGTTAGTACCATACGTTTATGTAATTTTCACACACACACACACACACACACACACACACACATACACACACACACACATATATATATATATATATATATATATATATATGAACGCGGATGAGACTCAGGCTACGCTTTACATTACGTCACCATGTTGGCCTAATAGTTTTAAAACATCTGCAATCGGAAAAACTAAATACTCTTACATTTTGCATCAGTCACACACAAATGAATATTGCCTCTATTCGGCTACCAGCTTCCAGTATGAAATTTTATGCATTTTGATTTACACTGCTGGTTCTGTGGCTTCTCTTAGTTGGAAATTACTAAAAATCGCGATGGTAGGTATCGTTATTAAAAATAATTATGAATTTGTAGTCCACAATAGACCCTGATTAAGACTTTTTGCCACAAGGTAAGCACTGTTTGCTTGAAGTATAGTTTTTCTTTCCCATGAAGGACATTTGATATTCTTCTTTAAATATTTGTATCAACAAGTTAAGCCTATGTCCAAATGCGAATCTCGAATGTCAAAAACTAAAGTTATGTTGCTTGGTATTATTTTATGTTTTTACAGTTTTTTTCATGCATGGTCGGGCACCATCCGCACATGAATCTTTCTTCATCCTATTATATAGAGCGTATCTCTCCATGGTAATGCCGTACCTGCTTCTCCCAGGTCGTACCCGTAATGGTGTTTCTCCGATCGAATCAAATTCCCAATCACTCCAAGCAAATTAGTAGCGAGGGGAGCTCAAAGCTTCCATGGAATTTTGTGGGAATGAAGGTGCTGATCTGGACTACCAGGACGGGCCTTGGTTACGGCTAGAACCGCTAATGCCGTGAGAACAAAGACCAAAATGCAGAGGCACATTGTGAACGTCCCACTGTAACCAAAAAACATTTCAACTACACTTATTTCCATTGAGTTACATTTTTGGTCAGAAATGATTAGTTGTTATTTTTTTCATAATTTCCGATTTATTTCTTCACTGGCGTATTCTATTTTCACGATGGCCTGCATTTTGCATTTGTATGTGTTTGCGTTCCAAAGTTTTGATATATAAACGTACAAGATCTTTTTTTAAATTCCCCATCTTCAAAATGTCTGGGATTTTATCTGAAGTCTTGTCTGTTACAAAGTTCTTCATATCCATTTCTAAATTTTTCCTAATCTAACAACTTTTACACCATAACAATAACTTCAGACAATCTCTTGAAGAACTACTTTTTATTTCCTTTTTTTATGAATTTATATGAATGCATTTCACTGTCCTTTTTATTAATAGCCATTCCTGACTTCATGAGTATCAGAGGAAAGTGCTGTATATGTCATAATCAGGTAACCTATTGAAGTCTCCCAAGGAAAAGGTCCATAAACCGTCTTTGTTATATTACATGGAGGTGCCCTGCATGAATATCAATGTGTTTTAATCTATTACCACTTATATTCAGGAGCGTATGCCCCTTGTATGTATACCCATTTAATGCATGCATATAAAAATAAAAATAAAAATGAAACTTTAGTTTCATAGGTACCTTAGAATTTATACGTATGTGTTAAATATACCAAAATGTGCAACTAGTCATGTAATTAATTGCTCTGATTATTTTCTGATTATTAAGTCGTCCAAGAGTTAAAAATTTGTTTTTGCGCACAAATTGTTTTAAAAAGTGCAGATGATAAATCGTTGCAAATAACAACTAAGTACATCTGTATTTACATCTTGTATCTGGTGTAAGAAACTTCAGTTCAAAAAAAAGAGAACAAAGATTCACTGCAGGTCTTTGTGCGGTCATAGGTCTCTTGGCAGACGGTATTGGACCAGTCAGGTCACCTAACAGTGCTTTTATACATCCAGACCTAATGTATGTAATTATTTAAGAGAATTTGACAACTAACATTTGTATTTTGGTCTAACCTTGGAAAGAGGGATGCAGTCGTGCAGGTATTTCTTTCTTTCCTTTTTTTCTTGTTTTGTTCATACCAGCTCCCTGCAACAATTGTTCATCAGTATTTGTATCACATATACACACATGTACAGAATCCCTTCTTTTCTAAATGGCAAGCACATACCAATAACTCTTTGGGGATCCATTTTGCACATAAAAATGAGGCACTCATTATTCTTTTAGTCATGCATACAGAATGAAATGAAGTCCTTTTTCGTTTTGTCTTTTTTTATTGGTTTTTAAATTTTGACAAAGTCAGCTGCCATGATACCAGGATCCGCGAAGAAGGTCATTTCTATTGGCATACTTTGTTTCATTTATTTCTCTCTATTTTACTTTGAAACTAGAAAAAGCTCTGACCTGAAACGAGCAGGAAGTCTCAAATGAACCAGCAAAGTCTTTACAATGTAAACTTAGCCCTTTAAAATGCGTGATGTGGAGAATGGCCTTTTTAGTTTACGGAATGTGTGTTGAAAATCTTCGTAACTGAAAAGCATATAACGTAATTCCTAAGAAACAAAATATTTGATAATTTGCGCTCTTGCACAAGAAGAGAAGGGCTCATGCAGGAAATCCGCTTTCATTCAGTTTTCCAGTGACAAAATGATCTCTGACGAAACGCAGGACCAATGCAATATGCGTAAATATTCACCAAATATGGTTTTAGTAATATATTAAACATATCAAACTCTATCTGTAGATATGTGCGTATGAGGGAGACATGAACAGCGACGGTGAGCAGAATGATACGAAAATATATGTTTGAAACATGTGTATGCATACAAAGTGAAGCCTACAGGGTCAGAACATAAGCGGTATGTTAATATTCTATACATTCACTCACAGCACCATTAGCAATGGAATATAATCTGGCAAGGAAACACAGAGCATAGTAGATTGTTATATATTGAGATTAGACAAGGGACCGAAAAATTGGGGTGCTGCAGGGGGACTGATCTTTATATAGAATATAATACTTTTAAGGTTCAATAAAAAGCTGTACATCAATGGAGTTCATGTAGAAATGGTCTTTTCACATATTTTGTATAAATGTGTGACGTTGCTATAACACAATACACTTAACTCTCCATGCTCGATGGGGAATGATATTTACGTTAAAGAATAGGAGGTTTGTTCTTACTGATGCTGTGTTCTAATATGAGTCCCTCTGGTATGTCGCGTCAACAGGGAATAGTATTATGAGGAAGCTTTTACATGAAAAACAGCAAGGAGTTCCACAGTAGTAAATAAAGTACACAAGACGGATAAATTACGCGCTACACCTGAAATCTAAGATAGGAATAGCAGTCTCATCAATTTAGTATGGACGTTATAATTGAATGCAGTTTTGTCATCATTGTTGGTGTAGGGGGATGGGGTTGGGTAGTGTGTGTGTTTGGGGGGGGGGGGGCGTCTTTGGGTGCAGATCCCAATTCACAGGAAATAACAATCAATTTCACAACTTCCAGGATAAAAATCCCATATGTCACAATTCACAGAATAGGATATAAACTACTTTTTCAAATGATCAGAGATGTGTGCAAAGTCAAGGTTTTTTTACCAATTGCCAAATTTGTATTTCCTAAGTCTAGTGAACCTTTTTTGCAAGTTTTATTTATTTTATTTATCTATTTATTTATTATTTATTTTTGCAAAATCCACAAAATTAAAAGATTACAGGCGCGCCAATTCATGTTAGGATTCCACTCTGAAGAATACCATAGCTGTTTCCTGTTGCACGATACCACTATATCACTGAAACAATGTTCCTATTTGCCACATCACACAAGGCTCACCACAATCAATTTAGCGGACATTTACTGAAATATTCTGGTCCATGCATCAGTAAACCGGTCTCTTTTTCATGTCGCGTTTTTTTTATCGTAAATTGCCGGTCTGATTTATCATATCATGGTAAGACTTATTTTTACATGATGAAACTAACTGTGTGTTTGAAGTTATTTTATGTGGGTGGTTTATTCTAAACTACTGTCTACTATCTGGCCATAAATATTGTAAAGAATAGACTGAACAATAGCATTCATGGTATCATGAAACATTTCACACAATCATGTTAGAATTTGATATTTTGAGCGTATAAATTTTAAATTAAGACATTTATGTTAGTCTTGGTAATTTGACTCATATTACCAAGGAAGGGAGTTCCCGTATATACAGGCAGATCCCAGCATCAACATGGCACTATATGTTCCCCATGTCAAACCAGCAATGTAGAAAAAAGTAAACTGTTTAAGAAGTGTTTCTTAAAATGCACAAAAGTTTCAACTAAAAAGGAGACCCATGTTTGGAATGCGTACTGTGTATTACCCCATATCAAAGTGACACCATTAGTTTTCCATTAGCATGCCCGTATCATGGTGGTTGACTGTCTGAAAAGCAAGATGTTTTGGTAGGAAGTCAATATGCAAGACCTACATTTGATATTTTAACACACACACGGGCTATGCAGCTGTCCTTAGTGCATAACTTGCTGATAAAGTTCAACGATTTTTTTGCAGAAAACAATAGCATCAGCAGACATAGAGTGTAAATATGATTAAATTATTTTTTTTTATCTTTTGCTATTTATGTTTCTCGGCTTTGTCTGTAGGCAAATAGATGTGCCTATCTCGTTCTACTATTCTTCATCGTTGCGTTGCCAACGCTCCAACGAACCAAATAACCCTGAAGCAAACTTGGAAGTAGTTCCGGCGATATGGTATTTAATCGTTACATATAGTTGTGGGGGTGTTAAGGCTCGTCATAACACAATATCTGACTGAGTCTCATTAAGAACCCTGAATGCGCGTGGAATTCCAATTCCCTAGATTTGGGTCACACGAGGCAGGTAGATGGTATTTGTCCTTGTAGCGCTGACCCGATATCTGTGCTACAACCAGCTGCGAGCTATAGCCATCTGCACAGCTGACCCAAATCATTTATCTTTCGCGCTTAACCTCTCCGAAACCCCACATTGCTCCGTGGTTTACCTCTTGTGTCCATTGGGGAAGAATCGCTGATGCTTCTCATTCCACAAATCTTACTTAACGGTGCCTTAGGCCATGAGAGAATAGTGACCAGCAACAAGGATACAGAGTGCCTTCATCAGTTAGCCAGGCGTCCTGGCAGATACTACAGAGCATGCTGCTTCCTGATTATGTAAAAGTCTGTACAAACAGTTAATTTCCCTTCCCTATGTCTACGGATGATTAAATATAAGTATGTTCTTATGAATAGGTTTCAATATAGAAAATCCTGCCCGCCAGTACCCTCGTGACCCTTGGAGGGCAGTAATTTAGATTTCCGTACACATCAGTACATGTGCTTTTGATCCTTTTTTTTTCAAATCGTATCCATTATGTAATACTGGTAAATATTTTCCTCTGACTGACTTATTTTCTGGGTCTAATATGAATCCCAATTGACTTGCATGTAGTATTGAATAGCAGAACACGCTTTTACCAATATTATTAAAGAAGTACATGGTGAAAATATTCAATGACCTTGCTTCCTTTGTTTCAGGTCTCAATGCTACATTGATATAAAATAGTCAAGAGCCATCCATATTAAATTATAAGCATATGTTCCTTATCCACCATGGTAATGTCTACACATTTGTGGCTTTCCTTAGCCAGTAGCCTCTCTATGACCACTTTCAACTTTATTCATTATAAGTACTCGCTCTTTGGCCTTAAATGTATGTTACATTACCTGAAAGCTTTGGCAAAGAATACCATGTATTTCTTGCGCTCCAGCTGAATGTGTTTATATCCTTTAAATAGAAATTTGTTCACAGAATACTAATGTAAAGAAAGAAAAAAAATCCCCTCATGATCGCATAGAATCAGTTGGATGCACAACCCACTTCACATAGTTCTGCATTCTGTTGCCCAAACCTACTCTGTCCCAAATAAAGGTCAAAATGTTAAACCTGAATCTTGAAATATCTTGCCTTTTATATGTACCAAATGTGAGAGAAATCTTTCCAAACACTTTGACGATATTGTGCTAATGAACCTCAAAATGGTCCGGCAGTGAGTCACTTTACCATATATGGATACTAGACAGAAAGGAATATTTGATATTGTTATCCAGCTGGTGGCCACTGAAAAACGTAACATAAGTACTAACCTGAATGTACTCATCCGAGCCGGGACCAGTGGACTGGTGTTTTAGCCCTGGACTGGGTCAATGACCTACATATAGTTCACAATAACCTGCAAATCTAATCATTTAATGCATGCTTAGCATCTGTGCACCGAATATTAGAAAAAAATCCAAATATTTTGAAGAAAATGTGGTAGCCAAAATCATCTAGACTTGAAATGGGTCACAGTAACCTGTAAGCAGGTCACAGTGACCTAACAATCCAATGAGCTAAGTGATGCCCACTAATCAATTTGTGTACTAAATACAGGCAAAATCCATTCATGCATCGTAAAGGTATTACTGTTACAAGACTAAAATCGACAGTTACAAAAAATAAAAACAAAAAAAAAACCCCAAAAACAAAAAACAAAAAACAAAAAACAAAAAACAAAACAAAACAAAAAAACCCACACAAAAAACACCCCCCCCCCAAAAAAACCCCGAGAAAAAAACAACAACAAAAAAAAAAAAAAAAAAAAAAAAAAAAAAAACCCAAAAAAAAAAAAAACAAAAACAAAAAGCACCCCCCCCCCCAAGCGGTAAATTAGTCACAGTAATGACCTGAAAACCTAAATTCTAATCTATGCCCGTCAATGCACACGTGTTATGAATTTAAGAAAATATACATAAACAGTGTACAAATTATTGCAGTAAAGATCCTCCGCAGGGAGGCATGAAAAAAGGTCCTACACGGACTGGAATCAGAATGTGGACTATTGTAATCAACTTACAAAATCTTGATATGAAGTGGGGGTATAAATATAAAGTTACATCTGCTGGTAAGCTAAAATTTATATGGGGAACTGTGATATTGGCTGTAGAAAATCGTGCGTCTTCTAGTCGCTCTGACCCTTTCTTCCGTTGCCATTTTGAACATAAAGCTGGGGTAAATATATATGATGTCTTAGTACTTATTTACTGGCTTGGGACAAAATATGCATGGTTAAACTTAAGTTGATTCTGGTTAAAAACAAATAAATAAAAAATATCACAAGCAAACCCGCAACTCTTCACAAGTCAAACTAAAGTGATACGTGTTCGGCTGATACTAGGTGCTAATAGGTAAAGTCAGTTTGTGGTGCGTGAGGAATTCAACAAATGGCACTGCAGTATGTGTATGCCAGGGTTGTGTAGTTCCATCACACACCAATATAAACAGTTGCTAAATACCTATCATTTAAACCGTAAGAGCTTTACCAATATGTCAAACCTTCCCTGAAAGTATGATGTGTCCGTACGAAATATAAACCCCAGTTCCCGAGCAAACGCTGAGGACGAACTAGCTATTTTGTTCAGGCTCAAAGTGCATGTAGTGGGCTAAGTTTGATTAACTCATTCCATACCAGTCCCTGATTTTTCCGTATATTTATCTAGATGTAAGACGACAATTGCATATTTGAATTTTTCATGAAAAGAGCTTTCATTCAAGTATCAACATGCCTATATAGTTTTAAGTCAGTGGTTCAGTCACTGCCTGGTAAATTAGACTGCAGCTGCCGCAAAGGAAGCTGCAGCATGACTTGTCAGCAGTGCCAGAACCTCTGACCAATGCCTGTCACCATAGTATGGAATGAGTTAAGAAGCTAAGTCGCCACTCAAAATAACCGTGTTGTTTGTCATTGTGCTCTAGGTAGGTTGAGGAGTAGGGGTTTAGTGAAATAGTGGGTGACTGTGGAAAGCAAGGACAATGATGTGCTATTAAGGATTAAGGTATTACAGTCTAGTCTCTATGGAATCATACCTTCTGGTGTGGTTGCTACAAATTTAGTCTTAAAAGTGAATAATGAATAACCATTAATAAATGGTAATGTCAAGTTTACGTTTGATTTTTTACTTTAAAAGATTTAGACTGAACAGATACATGGCCACAGGAGACCGCCCTGTCGCCATAACGACTGATTGCCGGATAATATCACAATCATCATGATCATTTATGACAAAGAATGTCACAAAGATATAGGTTGGTAAGCGATCGACACGAACACCACAAAAAAGTGCATCCCTTCCCACTACGCATTCACTTCCCGTCCCATGAATTTAATAGATTTGAATATCACAACTGCTGAAGACAAAAGTTAAGCAAAGCGGGTTTCACAAAGGTGATTAACTGAATCCTCGTTTGATCTGCCCATGGTGGCAAAAGTGGCATCCACAGCTTCGGTTTCCATTTTAACGTCAGGGATGGCGCAGCTATCGTCGATATTTAGCTGATCAGCATTTTACATTTCTGCACAATATATCTCTTCACAGCCATTGTTCGAATTATCGGAGTATAAGACAGTAGATGAGTCAAGCCGGTATGTTTTCTAGTGAACAGGTCCAGACAATCCAAAAACTGCGCTTCTACAACATCGGTGTTGCCAACTTTTCACTTTTCTGTGAGATGTATATACTGGTATTTTTACTCCACTCTAGCCCCGTAGCCTATTATTTCATGTTTGCATTAACCATTGTTCCAAAAATCTGAGGAACACCCTTTCACACTATATTATTACAAAAAAAACATTGCATTTTTTCGTACCTCACTAAAAAGTATCTTAATACAGGACTATGGGAGCTATGCCCAAAATGGTGCAATTAATTCTTCACATTTATGTAAGGTGTTCATTCACGTGACAAAATCTGTGGAGAATTCCACAACAGCCCTTACCTACTGGCATCGTTTTTGCCAAAACTGTGCTTCCAATTGGCCCAAAAATCGGCGTGGTAATAAATTAATAATTGACAATTTTCAATTTTTAAATATCTGAATGCAATGTTTGCGAAATTGTTAACGGCAGAAGCCCTCACGCGGCACAGTGTTGATGCTGTGAACAAGTGCTGCCAGTTGATGCATTATTTGTATTTTTGTCAGGGATACAGTGTGTGTGCGTGTGAGTGTTTGTATACGAACATGTAGCGACAATATCAGCACAGAGTGGCGCCGGCATGCAATTGGCCCATAATTTCAACCAGCACTGATATTGCCTGCAGTTGTTCATGGTGTACACATGTTTGATTGAGCCTGGCTACTTTCTGCTGGTTCTCTGATATCGAATTGTGTGTACCAAGTGCAGGAGTTACATATAAAGGTACCTTTTGAGGAAAACAATTGTGCCAAATTTAGGAAAAAGGTCTAGTTGGTTTTTCATGCCATTTACGCTACTTTTTTTTTTATTATTTTAAAAAATATCCGAAGTGGGAACATTTGAACCAGAGACCCCTCATTGAAACCCATGTTAAATTTTGGAGGCCTTTGATACTGTCAGCATCTCTGCTGAAAACTCACTACAAAGAATAGTAGGTGCTCTAACTATGCAGAACTTTTACAATAAACCAGCAGATATGGCGAACACTATTGTACCGAAAGAAAACAAGCAACGTACACACACACACACACACACACACACACACACACACACACACACACAGACACACAGACACACAGACACACACACACACACACACACACACACATATATATATATATATATATATATATATATATATATATATATATATATATATATATGCATAACTCAATAATTCCGCATGCCTACATAAAAAGAACAATAAGATTCAAAGAGGCAAGAGAGAGTTCCTACGGACCTTAGAGTATTAACAGGTATTATAATTGTCACTCTTATCGCCAACGATCTTGAGCCAGACAGGCTCACAGAAGCCAGAAGCTAACACTGAATTTTGCGAAGGGCGTTAATGTAACGAATAATGAGTGTTAGATTGTCTGGTACGTTTCGGCAATCATTGCTTTAAAAGATTCCATAATGCACCATGCATAGCGCAGTTTCTGTACTGGATATATAATCATAGCATATTAGTGATGTACTTATGAACCTAAGGCATCTGCTCAACAAACGATCTGAGCAAAGGTCATGACTGGTCCTTAGGGCCATACGTCACTGTAAATGGTCATTATTTATGCATTTCCATCGTGCATATTAACCATTGCCATATGCTTCGTTTTGTGGTCAGAAAAGTATTATAACTGTACGTAAAAATTCGCCTGGCTACCAACTGTCATCATGTTACAGGACACAAAGCACCAGTTAATTCACCACTGGCGGTCAAATGAATTTCATTGTGAGATCTCATGACAGAATGGTTAAATTGCAAGTACACAATATTATATATGCTGCTGGTTATAAAAAGTGGTCTGACTCTTTTCTGAACAGCGCTATCGATGGTTGGCTATTTTCATCTTTAACAAATTTGGTTCATCGAAAATGGATTGGAGGAAAACCAAAGCTTTTGTAATATCCTCTCAATAGATATACAACACTGACGATCTCAATCGCAAATGTTTAGTGAATGAAACGTATTGACAAAAAATATTAATTAATTGATGTATTTTTAAATTTATTAATTCATTCATTCATGAATTAATATATTTTTTAACTTATTTATTCACAATAATGATAATTGGTATTATTATTATTATTATTATTATTATTATTATTATTATTATTATTATTATCATCATTATAATTATTATTATTATTATCACTTTTTTAAACAAAAAATGGTCTAACTTTTATGTTCAGCTTGCATTTAGTTCACTTTCTTTTTCAGATGAGGAGGTACTTTAAACAGGGAACTGCCAAGCCTTGTCTTTGACAGAAAAATAGCCAATGAGACACACAAACAGCCGTGATAGCTACTCAATCTAACAAGGAGCCCACTGGCAGTCACAAGTTTGCTTGTATGTGTTATACTGGTAGTTGTATTGTGTCTGATACCACAGACGTTGACGTGCATGTTACATTGAGCTTTTACAGTGCCGCCACCATGTGGCCGTGGGGGAGGACATTTCGGAAATCCAGTGCATTAGCACAAAGCCAACTTTGCAGAGCTATGAGCTGGAGCATGAAGTTATGGGGGTGAGCAATGAACATTCATCTGTTAGTAATGTCTCGCACTAGTCTAAATTTCAGGTCATTGCATCCAGAACCAAATTCATTTACAATTAACTTAAGTCAAGAGAATTCAATTATGTATTTTTTATCAAATACTTGTACAGTTTTTTGCTGTAAATATCCAGAGATTGTTAGAAAATTTGGTTTCAATAATTTTAGAGATTGATTTCAGACTTGCTCGTTCTGCAACCTAACTTTACTTTATGGCATCATTCTGTTTTAAAATTCACCTTTCTGGTGTTTTAGACGGACTTGTAAGTGAACAACTTTCCTTAATGTAAAAAATTACTTAATTTGACAGTCCCACACCAGGACCGGAAGTCAATCATAGGCTGTCCTAAGCACTTGGCCAGAAATTGGCAGTATTTACCCGACTGTAAAAAAAAACTTGATTCATTCTTTTGAAACATTAACTGCAGGGCAGGGAGGGAGTCAGGCATAGGCAGTCCCAAGCACTTTGCCAGAAATTGGCAAGATTTACTCAGTTATTACACACTTGATCAATTCTATTGAAAGATAAACTGAGAGTTGACAACTAAATAAAACTTGATTTCTTGGAGACTTTCATAAGAGCAGGTTTTATCGTGGAGTTTGTTTAACATTTCTTTTACACAATTTCCATTGTTACAGCACTTGTTAGGAATGCCCAAGGTTTATACATTTGTCTACCTTTAAAGGTTTGTTTTGTAATCACTGGGATTAAATATATGCCCCCAGTTTGTTTCTACCTCAGTTATACACCGCCAGGTGGTCACTGAAGTGTCCTATCCAGGTAGAAAGGGTGCATACTAGTTCAGCGGTAAGTAAAATTATTCTTATCTGAACTTGTACTATACCATTCAGTAATTATGTTTGGATTGATAGGTATTCTGTATTTATATGGAAGCTCTTTATTTATAAGCAAACGTTCACATATTTAGCTAATTCATCATTTGACATGTCCATATTTGTTCATTATTATGTGGGTTGTCTTTGCTGAATATCTAGCTTATACAAAGAGCCGCTACTCACAGAGACATATATGGGTACAGGCTCTGAACCACGTTCCCAGTAGTTACCTACTGAAGACCCTTACATTTATAGGGGCTAATACAGCCTTTGTTAAAATTCTATAGAAGAACGTGAAAATAGTTCTTCCATGTGTATACAGGTTAGACAGTGACAGGCTAGCTTATGGAGTGTATAGATTTCGGACTACGGAATAGGGTAATGACAACCAGGAAGTCTTTCGGGACGAAAATACACACACACACACACACACACACACACACTTCTGTTAGCTTTGAGACATTGATGCGTGATGGAGAGGTCTACATATGCTGGTCCCCGATCTCTGATTTTCGAGGCATACTGTAATGCCAGGTAATGTCTTTAGTCTAGCACCTATTTTAAACTTGTTTCAGTTGTGGTTATTGTTAATTTTGATAGTCTATGGATGTATTAATGATGAATCAGGATTATGTTTGGGAACATGCATGTAGATAAATGGCAAGATGGGCTTTGGGAATATTCATGTAGATAAATGGCATGATGGGCTGTCTAAATAACTTCCTAAATCCAACAAGAAATCATGAGCTTTAGATACAGTCATGAAAACGATAGTCTCAAGCGCTGATTTTGGAATATATTTTGACAATAATTGTAATTGTCTATTCTGTAAAAAATTCAAATTGGAAATACAGTATCGGAAAATTTGGTGTTATTTTCAATATCATTTTTTCAATATCTCGCATCAAATGTAAACCACACTATGTGGGCCTAACTACTCAGTCAGTTAAAGGGATTCATTTGACACAAAACTGAAATTAAAAATCTCAAATTAAACACCTTTTTGTGTAACCATTTCAATCCTGCGGGACATTCACATTTGGATTGCCGGGTAGAAATTATTGATTACATAATTTGTTAGACCAAGATAGTTATGTTAACACAAGAAAAGCATTACAAATGGAAGATTTTTTGGATCAAAACACTTGATTCAGCTTTTCCCTTTGGACTTAATAACAAAATGTCAGGCTTCGGTGATGTTATGAATGTGGACTTTGCAACTCTTTATTGAAGTCACACACCTTTTCATAATGGTCAAGCCGGTATTAAAAAAATAAGAGGTTATGGACATAGACAATCAAGTAAATACATGAAATTTAGGAACGCGGATACAAAAGATCCTGGTCAAAATTTGCTACAGGCCTTCTCTAATGGCGTTGTTCAATTACATATAGCACTATTATTTCAAGATATAACCATCATCAATGAATATTTGGGTCTTACTTATTCTGAACACACATTTCTACAAAGGTTTTGTGAAATTGTGTACGCTTATACAACTACTATTCGGAAACTAGGTTCTAAAAAGAAAGAAAAATGATCAAATGTTTAGTAGCCTTCCTTACAAACACAAAAAATATTATTTCATTAAACATTCAGTCCCTTTTTAAATTGAAATTTGCTCGCAGCATGATTGCCAGGGAATGCAAAATAAAAGATGTCGCCATTATTTCCTATTAATATGGCAATAATATTGGACAAAGTATCTTGAATTACCAGAAATTGCTGGCTTCAATTACTCTTGAGGAAATCGCTGCTAATCAAAATTGTGACTATGTGTTTACCAATAAATATCCCAATTTTGTTGCTACATACCATAAACATGTATCTACAGGTAACTTGGATATAATATAAAATTCAGTTTTAAAATAATTGATGGAAAAAGGTACAAAATTTTGGTTATGTCCTAAGTTGCACATTGACAGTATTTTTCAGGATATATGTAATGCTTTTGATTCCTACTATATGAAATGGGAAAGGAAACAAAAGATAGAATTTCCGAAATTTGAAGGATGGTTAACAAACGTAAAAAGAGTCTCTAGAAATAAAATTAAACGTTACAAATCCCACATTAAGAAATTCAGTAGGGTAAGTTTAAAACAACTTGAGGTTTCAAAAGGAGTCAAAGAACTACAAGAAAGATTAGTAAGCACTTACATTGATAGAGCAGGTAACAATTTGGGGATCATCTGCAGGAAATGTTATCTGGATGTTTTGGAAAAAGGGACTTGACACAAACAATATTTCAGACATAAGAGGAAATGACGTATATACACAGATAGTCCATTGATAATGTGATAGATAAACATAAGTATGAGATGAAAAGAAATTTTAACATAAAAAATTTCTACTCCACTTTTCTTCTGGATACCCAAGTTCCATAAAAACCCTTTTTAAAAAGATCCATAGCTGGTGCTTCATAATGTACAACAAAACTGTCAAAGGAAGTAACACTGTGTTTGACTGCAATTAGGAATCATTTCCGTACACACTGTAATCCAATTTCTAGAAAATCAATTGTTTTGGAGTTTTAGCAATTTCTCTGCAACAAATTAGAGATTTCCCTGTAGACATATAAAGCAGATGTGTTCCTGATTGAGGAGGAGGAGAGAGAATTGTTTGTATTGTCATCACGCCATTGGGACTAAGAGCCATTGTTTACATTATACCTGTGGAGTGTGGACAGTGTCTTGAGTGGACTGGTATATTGTACCACATTAGAACTGAACCGTACCTCTCTAGGATTGGATCAGCACCACACCTTTCAGAACGACATTGGAAGCAAACCTTACCTCAGTGGGATTTGTACAATATTATTTGGCACCAGTCATAGGAATTGGAACTGTGGGACAGTACCTGTGGATAATTTCACCACGGATAAGGATTTACCTAAGACTGTTTGACTGTTGAAATACCAGTGGAGATAAGTTTACCTGCTTTGTACTAATTTTGATTGTAAATATATTATTATTGTTTAAGTAACATCATTGTTGTCATCGTTTGTTGAGTTCTGCTAATATTCAAAAGTTGGGCATCATAACTAACATTAAACCTTAAAACTTTGATATAAAAATTTCTCTTGGATAATACTTTTGTTCAAATTGGACCTTTGGTTTTTCAACAAATAAAAGGCATCTCAACAGATTGCAACTGCTTCCCGTTACTGGCTGATTTATATTGCACTTGGCTTGAATTGAAGTACATGGATAAATTGATGAAAACAAATTTTCAATTGGCTACAAAATTATAAAATAATGCAAGGTATATTGATGCATTGCTTGTATAAATGTGCTAAATTTTAATGGCATTGCTAAAGACATTTACCCAAAAGATATCCCTCTAGATGGTGACAATTCAGGTGATTTCAGAGATGTATTCCTGGGCTTGGATATTTGGGTCTCAAATGACATATTTGGCATTTAAGTCTTTCAAAAAAATTATCAGTTCAACAGTGTATTAATAAATCATCTTTTCCCTATCACTGATATTTCATAAACTATTGGATGTAATACATGTTTGTCTCAGATTTTTTTTATTTAGTTGCATTTCGTCTGCATTTCAGGATTTTGCATCCAATACCAAATTTTCTTAAAATAAGTTTTATGGCGAATTCTACACACACACACACACACTTACTCATATATATATATAAAAATATACATATATATATATATATATATATATATATATATATATATATATATATATATATATATATATATATATATATATTGTTACGAGGGGGCGTTACCTAGCACAGTATTGTGCCAACCTGGCCCTCAATAACAGAAAGAAAACAGAAGCGCTACGCTTTTACTGCCATGAACAGAACACAAAGACAAAGCTTTTTGTTCAAACATATTGACTCACATTTTACACAAAAAGCACAGCACGGTGGAAACTGGCAGTTCGTCTATTATGTCCGTACACTTGTTTGATAGGCTTTACACAAAGTGGTTGGGCGGGTCCGGTGTCCTGGCTTGTCCAATCGACCTCCCGGCTGCAACTCGGAATCAAAGGGCAGTATCAGAAAAATAAAATAAAACCTAGAACATTATCAAGTTCTTTTGTAAAAACCGGTTTTAAATTGTCAGACCCAAACTGTCGTTTAGTTTTTTCCAATTTTTTGGTCTTATCAATCACCAAAAATAAGACGTATTAATTTACAGGATTTGCTGTGCAATCTCAAGACAAACACTTTACAAATATCACACAAAACGCCACATTGGAGAGCTAACAAAGCTCTGAAAAATATATTTGCACTGGTTTCCTTGTCAAAACTGGCTATTTGAAAGCCTATATCATCTAATTAGTAAACCGCACAAGATTCACAAATACTATATTGGGGCATACAAGTGCTCAAAATGGCTTATTTTGAAGCCTACATTTCTAAATTGGGGAAACACACAAGATTCCCAGAACAAATTAAATTGGAGCACACAAGTGCTCAAAAATGGCTTAACCACAAGCCTACATTATTTCAAATGGTGGATTACACAAGATCCACAAAAATACAACATATATTGGAGCATACACAAGCTCTCAACTAACCAATACTCACGTTGAACACCTGGCCGCAGCAGGAACACTACCAATATTATAACGTGCACCCCGTTCGCTATATGCACGGGTCAGACATGTCGGATGTCTGACAGCAAACAGCAGTACACAGCCCTTTTGATTTGGGAGAGAAGGCCTAATCCTGTCCCCACTGTGATCGCCTTTCACTCACTGAACCCATCAGTAGATCTTTCTCAACCAATCAATACCAAGGAAGATGGGCGATCACTCAACACTTCCTGGCATGCTGACACTTGGCATTATAATTGTTTCAAGTTCAAAATGTGCTTGCACGGCAGCTTAATTCTGCAGCCACAATATACATTTTATACAACAAATTAACCCTTATATTTTTAAACTTATCACCACATAAAAATTGTATTTGTGTCTTTTTGTCCAAAACCACTTCCTAGTAGTCATTACCCTATTCCGCAGTTAGAACTCTTTACTCTCCACAAGCTAACCTGTCCCTGTCTAACTTATATACATAGTAGTACTATCGTCAATATTGCACACGTTCCAGTATGTAAAATTTTGACATAGCCTGTATTAGCCCAAATAAATTAAAGGGTCTTCAGCGGGTAACTACTCAACATGTTTCGGAGCCTTTTACCCATACATGTCTCTCTGAGTAGCGGCTTCTTGTCTAAGCTAAATATTCAGCAAAGACAACCCACATAATAATGAATAATTATGAACTTGGCAATTGATGAATTAGCTAAATACGTGAAGTTTTGCTTATAAATGCAGAGCTTCATATCAAAGAAGAATGCCTGTCAAACAAACCAGAATTACCAAATTTGCATAGTACAGGTTCAGACAATTTGACTTACCTCTGAACCAAATACTATATACATATATATATATATGTATATAGTATTTGATCAAATGAACAAATGTATTTGTTCTCCGATCAAATAGATACAGTATATTTGTTCTTTTGATCAAATTGGTTTGATGACAAGAACAAACTGATCTAGTCAAAAGATTAAATAGATTTGTTCAGAGGAACAAATAAAATTGATTGATGATTTAATTATTGCACATTCTGCCTACCCTGTATTAAATTACCTGTGTAATAACTTCATGGATGCCAATGTTCAATACGTGTAATCAACTCCATGTACAATATTTCAAGCATGCGAATGTCTTGTTTCAATAAAGTTCACAACAATTAGCTCTAAATATTATACTAAATACTTAAAACACAGGAGTTTGCAATGCACGAAGATTGAATATAAAATTCTGAAATATAATTTAATGTATCATCAGTTTACCAAAGTGATCATAAACTTACATGCTCAAAGAAAGAACTGAATTTTTTATCATTTAATTTCCTTTTCCTGATTTTATTTTCCATTTTGACATGTGGTTGTATGCTAATTTCAATAGTTAATCCATATATCAATTTATACATGTGTATTACTCAATACTCAATATGCAAATACTACTCGTACTCGCACCATCCAGTTATAGAGAAGAAAGAACAAATTATATAGGTTGGCTTTAATGCTGTGCGTACTCCATTCAATTCACAAATATTAAAAGTGCTACTGTAATCATCTCTGTTATTATATACAAAATATACTCAGTATAAAAACGATCTACCAGTCTGCTTTCGTGTATATTCAACTTTATACACACAGCTGTTTGATGTTTGAACTGAATACACATAACAGTAATCAAGTTTACAACTTGGGCAATCATTCACAGGGAAAAAGACACAGATGTAATATTATATCAGTTGATACCTGACACTTATGTGGCAGTTGGAAAAAGAACTCAGTTAAAATGACAAAATAGAATGTATGCATTGTATACATGTATAATAAAATTCCACTCTGCCCGCTCTAAATCATTTATTGAGGTACAGCATGCAATTCAAAACCAGTGAGACTACCACCACCTTAGCAGTGGCACCTGCACCTAGAAGTGTATCACTGTACTCTAATAAAGTTGTAATTGTGCCCACGTGGCAGAAGTACTGAGGTAATGAAAAGGAGGCTGAAAGTATTACAAAAAGTTGTATTTTATAAAGACAAACAGCATCGGATAAATTAAGTGAAAGCATTAAAGACACTGCTATATAACCTTTATACAACATCTTTCACTACAAGGCAAGATATAAAACAGTTTTATTATAAGTAAGGCATTTTATGTGGAATACATCGATACTTGTTAATAAATACTGATAGCACCGTGCAATTAAAGTGTAATTTTATGCATTGATTAAACCTCCTGATAACAAACATACATCTTATTCTACAATCTTTTCATTATATTGCATAACTGCCTACTAATATATGCAACCATTAATTGTCATGCAAACCCATTTAACTGGGCTTACATTTAATCGCAATATTATTATCTGACTTTTACAGAAATACAATATTATCTGACTTTCTTTATAGTTTTGGACATGAAAAAGTCATAGCGAAAATTGGAATTTGACATATAGTGCTTGATATTTTGGTTTTTAAAACACAATATTTGATCACATGCATATTGCTAATAATGGGTACCTTGTAAATTCTGTCCATATAGAGTGAACCAGTTTCTGGGTATTTCCTCATCAAAGTTGAGGGGCTGTCATGCTGGAGATAGCATGCTCCCACATGCAGAACAACAGCCTACAAAATGAACACATGCAAATCCACAGCCAAATACTAAACATATCTTCATCATTATAAACACAACGGATGCAGTCAATGTAAATAGAATAATTATTTCACAAGTCTTGATACAAACATGTGTATGTCACACAAATCAGTTTTTAGTATGTATATTGTAATTTATGCTGTAATTTTAGTGTACCACACTTTTACGTTTTTCAATTGCATAATGAATATTTATTTATCACAGATTATAAAATTATAGTACTGTGACACAATTTTCTGCGTATCTCTAAATGGACGCCTAGAATGGGGGTTTTAAGGAACATTGTAATGAAGTAAATTGAGTGGGGTGTGGTTGGGTGGGGTTTAGGGAGCAGATTGCTAGAGTTCAGAGAAAGAGTAGTCTGTGTATCGATATGGATATATTAAAAAAAAATAGAAAGAAAAAACCAGAGCCTTTTGGGAGGGGTAGTTTACAAAAGGTACCAATGTTTTCCTTCCAACTGACAATAAAGACAACATTAAACATGTTCTGATAGAATTAAACAAAACTCATGAAGGGATTTATCATATGAAAAGGGAAAATTCTGTACATGTATATAAAATCTGGTTTGTTCTGGTCAGTTAAATTGGCACATCATGTATCCACTCTTAAGAATGTTTTTTACATGTATTTCTATTGCATATATCATTATGTTTCATATTCCATTTTTTTTTGTCTTATGACTATTTTGCTGCACTGTATAAATACTGTCTTCGAACACAATAAACCCTGCCCAAGGAGTTCACCTGAAAATCGTTTATGTGGGTATGGTTAAACTTACTTTTGACCAATAAACAGAAAAATCACTTATGTGAACAATGTTACAATTATATCATGATCAAATTATTTCAAAATGCAATCGAAAGGGCACTGTCGTGATAATTTACAATTTTTGACTTGTTTTATGGTATAATCATATCTGAAAATACAAACTTTTACCAAACTGGATAAGCAGATATCAAATTTTCTTAGATATGTAAATAAGGGGCTCTGTTGTCACCTAGGCTAACTGCTACAATTAATGCAATGACAGATGAGTGATACTTTGACAACATGGAAATCTGACCAAGAAAGCATTTTACTACGGATGAAGCAGCTTTACTTAACTGCCATATTTCTCTCATTTAATGAGGATTAACAAGCAAAAATTGCAGATCATAGGATGTGAATATATGTATATATATAATGCTTTTTATTGAGCCAAAATACAGCTACAAATGATGTTCATAATGCCATTGGAATAACAATGTCTGTACATTCCAGCAGTCTATTTCATACAGAATAATATTATTGACATTAACTTATGAAATATTGCAAGCATGATGTCTCACTGTCAAATATTTTTATTGAATGTGTAAGGATGAACGTTAATATCTTAATTTGTGCTCTGTATTGTTTATGAACATTAAAAATAATATAGACGACAATTGCCTGAGAACAGTGTTCAAAAGCTGCATCTTTTTACAGAATAATATTTTGAATATAGGCTTATTAATTCATAATGCTGACCCAAGGATGATACTTTCATTTTCGAAACTGTTTTTCTAATTCCTTATTCCATTTGGCAATACAATATTCTGTTTCAATATATTGATGTAATAGATTACTAAAATTTCTGAGGGAATAAAGTTTTTTCAATTTTACTTCCCTAAATAATTTGCTTACTCACACAGAAAATTATATTTAAACAGGAAAGAGATTGTGGGCATGTTCCAAATAGGATTTCGTTTGTGTTTAACTTATTACGGTTCCAGTTTCCTCGTGTAACCAGGTTTTTATGTTTTGGAGAAATCTTTGGGTTACTGGACATTCCCAAAACAGTTGATAAAATGTGTCTTTTTCTGCACTACACAAGGTGTATATTTCTGTGTCCCTGATTTCTATTTTGAACAGAAATATATTTGTTCTCAGGCATCGGTGAACAAATCTATATATGTAAGTTTTGAAGAAATTGTGATTCTATACATCGCACAGACGATTTACAACATTTCTCTTCTGAAATATCATAGTTCATATCCGTTTTCCAGTCTTCCACTGGATACAGTGGGAATGATGCAAAGTCTTGAAGAAGAATGTCGTAAATAAGTGTTGTATGTTGATTTGTTTCGAACATTTGTTGCAGTAATGGTGGCTTAACTTTCTGTGTTTCTCTATTTGGCATTTTCAAGATGTTTAAACATGTTTTAGCTATTGATTGTATCAAAGCGTTAAATGTAGCAAAGTTAAAAATTACACCAACTATTCCTTAAATTCTGTGTATGATAGTACTGATCCATCTCTTTTCAATAAATGATGCACTTGTTGAATACCCTCATCATCACACTATCTCCAGTACACAGGATTTCCATTTATTTGCATATGACTATTGCACCACAGGTACTGATTCCCCACCTTTGTATCTATCTCTGGATATTTTCCATGGACTGCCATACTCCAACATTTTATTACTTCAGTCCAGAAGATATTTTCCATTTTCTTTACAATATTACTCTTGGCATCAAGGTTGTATCTACTGATACATAGATCTGCTGACGTCCAATAACTAATGAGACTTTTCCATAATGCCTTTTCTGAGCAGATAGTCTTTTTAACCATTATGCTCATAAGGAGTTGAAATTTGACATTAAATGTGGGACTTTCATTCCTCCATTTTCAATAGTATTGAATAACACACTACGCTTGATTTTATCTGGTTTACCATTCCAAAGCAACTTAAACATACTAGCTGTTAGTTCTTTAATTACTTTGTCTCTTGGTCACGGAGGTATGGAGGTTAGATAAGTATATTGAGGTAATGCTAGACATTTATTATTTGGATCTTTCCCATAATAGTTAAATCTTTGCTTTGCCAATAAAGTAACAATTTGTTTACACCTTTTAACGTTAGGTTGAAAATGTGATTGAGGGACTCTTTAGTTTTTGTTGAAATCTGCACCCCCCCCCCAATATTGAGATGGGCACATTGGTACATTCTAGCTTTAATTCTGGATCTAGTGTTCTTTGTATGTCTTGTGCCGATCCTAGTGTTAATATTTATGTTATTTTCAAGTTTATTTTAGGCCTGCATCATCCCACAGTCTGCAGTACACAGGATGAAAGATTTGTTTAACATAAGAAATGCTTCACATAAAGATTGTTCACCAAAAAGGAGGAGTTAGTGATGTGTCGTCAGCATATTGACATAACCTGTTTGTTTCTGAGTTACCGTTTATAACATTGACTTAATTAATTGCATGCAAAGCATTTGCCACTGATTCTACACATAAAAACAAATAAAGGGAAATTGCCTTACACCTCTTGGGACAGTAAAAGTTTCCATTGCATAGCCATTATTTAAAGCTGAACTTGTTATGTTATTGTCGAGGAATTTTATCCATTTTTAAATGTTGGACCAAAGCTGAAATATTTTAAACACCTACTTATAGGAGGTCATTCTTTTCTGTCAAAAGCTTGTTCAAAATCTATTTCTGCTAATAATGCTGGTATATTTCTTCATCACAAATGTCAATAATCTAGTCTAGAATTCAGATGTTTTTGTCCATATATCTATTTTTTTCAATCTTGTCTGGTCTTTATGAATTAGATCTGGCAAAACTGTTTTCATTCTTGTTGCTAGTACTTAATTTTGTAATATGGTTAAAGCAATGATATTGGCCACCATTTTTTTTATTACTGGATATTCTTGTTTTTTTAGCAACAGAGTTATGATACAATGTCATTGCAAAGTGGACAGTTCACCTGTCTAAAAAGCCTCATGAATAGCATTTACAAAACAAATCTTTTATATCTGTCCAGAGAATCTCATAAAATTCGATTGGCAGACCATCTGACCCAGGTGCCTTATTATTAGATATGGTCTTAATAGCTTCAATGATTTGTTGTTCTGTTAGCAAACCTTCACATAAATTCTGTTGAACTTCAGCCAATTTCTTTTTTTTTATTTCTATGTAGGAAAAATATTTCTAAATTGTTGTCGTTTGCATGCTGGGGAAAATTGAAAGTATATACGTCTTTGAATTTTTTTTTTA
This sequence comes from Hermodice carunculata, assembly GCA_964020975.1. Taxonomy (NCBI): domain Eukaryota; kingdom Metazoa; phylum Annelida; class Polychaeta; order Eunicida; family Amphinomidae; genus Hermodice; species Hermodice carunculata. Next base: position 12,264,112 of record OZ026619.1, on the reverse strand, counting down.
CGTTCTGGTAGTATTTCTTTTGGGTCTGTTGCAGTTTTGTTACCTTGTGTTGTCAACTTATTTATCACGTTTCTAGCATACTTTCTTTTTTCCACATTAAAAAAGTGGCGGGTACGTTTTTCTACGCTACTCATACCATCTTGCACGACTTCTTATTATAGCACCTCTTGATTTCTCAATTGTATTTTCTAGTTCTTTTCCCTTCCATCTCATCTTTTGTACCAAATCATCACTGTTTATGGAACTGTGTGATTTACTTGGTCTTCTATAAGCCGTTTGTTTCACTTTGCAATGACTCAATCTATTTCAAAATATTTTTTACTTTTCTTTGCTGCACACCTTGTTGTTTTACTTCTTATTTCTGCTTTAATGACTTCTCAAAGTAATCTGTGGCTAGTATTTGTGTCTCTATGAATTTGACGTATTCTGGCTATTGCTTGTTTCATCAATCCAGATGGTCTTTGTGTAACAAATAGGATTCCAAAATCCTGACCTCCGTTTGTTCTGTTCTGATGTAATAACTAATGATATTGCCGAATAATCAGTGCAAAAATCATTGAATAATACAGGTTTTATTAATATAATCCTGCAGACCTCTTGATACTAAACAGTAGTCCAATCTACATTGAATAAATGAGGGAGGTCTGGTCCGCCAGTTGAAGGTTTTGTTATTTGGATGCATTTCTCTCCAAATGTCTAGAAGGTCGGTTTCTTCCATCCATGCTTATATTACAGATACAGCCGTTGTATGTGTAGCTTGTCTACCCCCTGTTTTGTGTTTTTCTTAATTTTGCACAGAATTAAAATCACCTAATATTACAAATTGGTCATTGGGCATATTTTCAGCTATATTGCTAACATTTTCAAAAAGAAATACTAGGCAGTCCTGGTATGGTGCATATTATGCAGGTAACGTTATTCTCAAGTCATTCAAAGAAACATCCAAAATATGTAACGACCTTCATCATCACAAACACTTACATGAATAGTATCATTAAAATTGTTTTTATTTTGCAAAGTACACACTCCTCACGCATTATATTCACCATGTGCGACAATAATTTCATCTCCCCATTCATTCTCCCATCATCATTCTGTCCCAAGGTTGCTGTGTGTCTCTTGCAATACAAATTGTGAATACTTGCTGTTTTGTAAAAAGTAGTAGACTTCTCTTTGTTTATATATATATCATTTGACAGATGTTACGATGCCCACTTTCTGAATATTAGAAGAACTCAACAAAGAATGCAAACAATCATATAACTTTAACAATAAAAATATATTTACAATCAAAATCAGTACAAAGTAAGTAAACTTATCCCCGTTGGTATTCCAACAGTCAAACCGTCTTAGGTAAATCCTAATCCCTGGTGAGATAATCCACAGGTACTGTCCCACAGTTCCGGGTCCTATGACAGGTGCCAAATGATGTGTTACAAATCCCACAGAGGTACGGTTTGGTTCCAATGTGGTACAATATACCAGTCAACTCAAAGCCAATGCCGATACTCTACAGGTACAAAATGTAAATGGGTGGCACCGAATATACAAGTCCACTCCAGACACTGTCAACACTCCACAGGTACAATGTGAACAATGGCTCACAGTCCCAATGGCTTGATGGCAACACACAGCATCTGTCATATCCTTCAGAGTTCTCTCTCTTCGCCTCCCTCCCAGTCAGGAAAATATCTGCTTTATATTTGCACACAGAAATCTCTAATTTGTTCCAGAGTTTTCCGATTAGTCACACATCCAAGTGCATTGAGACCTGTCTGTCTGGATTACCTCATTCTAGCGTATTCCACTTGTTTACCAGTCACTCACAAAACAGGCGCACTCAGGCTTTGCAGTGACCCTGCAAAGTATTCATTGAACTCAATGACCTGGCACACACTGAATGAATACAGTGACCTTTCCAAATAAAAACAAACAGCCATAAACATTTTCATAACAACATACCACAGCGATTCATGGCAAAAATACGTAACTCACTCATTGGCAAGTGATATTGCTCTGTTCATACTTGTCCACAAGCTTGTATAACTGGCGCAACATTGTCAGTAGCCATGTTCCGAAAAATTCGAATCATAAGATCAACTTAGAGCATATAGATTGGGTTGTTTTTGTACCGACTTTTAATAAAGTGTAAAGGTATAAACTTATGCATATTTCTATAAAGATGCATACACCTTGGCTCATAATACATGTGAAACAATAACGTACATTAAAAACAAAAGTTATAAGATATATATATATACATATATATATATTTATATATATATACATATATATATATTTATATTAATGTATATATAGAGAGAGAGAGAGAAAGACAGACAGGCAGACAGAAAGAAAAAACAGAATTTGTCATGGTAAAGCTGCAGACCCATTAAGTTACTTCGTATATTTTGTTCAATAGCCCATATGTAGGCCTTCCATTGGATATTAGATGCAACCTACACTCACAAAAACGTTATTCCTTTAAATGCTAATCTTGTCCAGGTACAGAGCAACTATTTCAACAAATTTGGTATCAAAATGTTTCAATTTTTTTCCTGAGCAATGAATTATATTTTGCCTGTGTATATATATAATAATTTTTCTTTTATTAATTTTTCAAATTCAAAATTAATGATTTTTTGTGTACTTTTATATTTTATACATGATTGTGTGTATGTTAATTAGCTAATTTGCGCACGAAAAATTGTGTCAAATAAAAATATTGATCAGCCTTCATTTGATACCACTTTTATGATTTATCATGTCTTTATTTGCAACAAAGATATGGTCAAAATAGTGTTATTAAGCCATTTCCTTAATTTTTTGGGGTTGCCATGGAAACAGGATAAAAACATTTTATAAGCCAAATTTATTTTTTCTACAACTATTCATTTCTCTGAAGGGATATGTACCTGGATGAGAAAAAATAAAGGTTGTCCTTTGTTATACCGATGGTTTGGGTTCCTCTCTTTTGTCATATTGACACAGTACTAAGAAACGCATATAATTCCTTCATGAACAAAGTGAAGCCCTGAGAATCACGTACACAGTATATGTAAGAAGGTGTAGCAGTTGTGAAATTTCATATATGATATAAAGTTTTGCCCACTGCTAGTGTAAAGTGATTGATTTTACTTGTTTTTGTTTAGCATTCATCAATATTGAATGTAGAAGAATTGAAGAAATTGTAGGTATTATGCGTGCTTAACTTTCTGGGTTTTTTCTGGGCCAGGGCAATGTCATTATAGACTGGAGCACATGTTATTGTATACATGCATGAATTTACCCATAATTCCTGATCGTGCTGCTGTTCCCGCTCTCTTTTTCTGTGTAGGGTGAAAAATTTCCGCCGAATGTATTACCTTGTTTTTCACCTGACCCCCAGGCAAGGATTTCTATTGGTCGGCGGTGCTTTAGCACCCGGGTATAAATATCTCAGATTCCGCTAGATCGGAGTCCAGGGTCTTATTGTCTGCTGGTGCTTTGGGGTGCAACTCTGCTTCGCTGTTTTCTGAGGGGAGATTCCCGTACCCGCGTCGAAGAGTTCAGGTGATTTAGACTTTTTCTGTTTTGAATTGTTTGGCATTTGGGAAATCTTGATTTCAACATGTAGCGAAAGAGTTCTCTGAAGTTTGGGCTTTTCATTTTTTCCTGGGGGAGGTAAGTTAATTTGTTTCGGCTGGGTCCTTCATGGTGGACTTAAGGTTTTCTGTTTTGCCTTGGCTCTCAAACTGACAAATATTGATCACCAACTCCTCTCTTTTCTTATTTTCTTGTGATCCCCCTCATTTATGTCATTCTTATGTTAGCTTAATTTTCATAGGGGTCTGGGAGCATGCCTAATTCACGACCAGGTTGCCTATATTGTCCATAAGTATGTTTATCCGTGTTGATACATTATTCCCTCCCAAAGGTATAGGTTTAAAATGAGGGGGGGGGGGGAGAATAAGTGTCATTTAGAGGTATTGGACTAAGTGGCAGTCTGACATCATTTTTTTGGTTTCTAAGTCAGACAGGATTTAGGATTTGAGAGTTAGTACGTGTTATGTGTGGTATATATGATTTGTCTTTTTGCAATAAACTTAGCATAAGGAGAAGATTCAACCATTCATTTTTTGTGGAGACTAGGGCACTTTCCATAATAATAATGTTGGGCGATATCTAGCTGAAGTTTGCAGAAGTAGGTATTCAGCTAAAAAAAGCATGTTTCAGGAATAAAATGCTTAAACCAGATTTAATAGCTGAAGACATGAGTGAAAGTTTGATAAGGTTATTTAAATGAAACAATATATAAGTAACAAGATACATTTACGCTGAAAAAGTTCGGCGTAAAGATCGTCATAAGATTAGGTGGTTGAAGATGTGTATAATGGGACAAGTATGGTTTCGAAGTTTGTTTTTTTTTTTGTTTTTGTTTTGTTTTGTTTTGTATAAGGGTTGATGAGGAGAAGTTTTGAGTTGCGAACTGAATATATTCGAAATATCATGATCCGGTGATCTGTGAAAATTTTAGGGGAACTATCAGTTTTTTTCTGAAAGGCCTTGGGGTTGGGTATTTTTTTTCTCTCATGCTATTGTAAATTGTTCTGTTAAATTGAAGAGAAGACATTCACTAAGAAAAAATCCTTTCCGTAATAGAGAACATCGAGATCAGAGGTTTGTATATCTGCGAAAAATTAATTGAACCATATGTGTTGGTTAACCACGTTAAAATAAGTTGTGCGACGTAAGTATGTATTAGTTTTTGCGAAAGTAGCGAGACAGGGTAAGAATTCTCCTGTGTGGTATCATTCCTGTAAAACAAAAGCAACAATCTATTCTTGGTGACTTGTGTTTAATGTCGTGGTGTACATTCCGAGGTAAAAACGTTTCACAAACTAATATGATGTCAAATGTTTCGAGACGGGCTTTGATATGTTTTACGGATGGGTTGGTCCAAACCGCCAGGTTATACAATCCATTCAAGCGACCAGGTTGTCGTCCTCAGAAATGTATACAAGGCACGTTTTAGTTTAAATGATGGTCCGCAGAAATCTTACGCATTTAGATTCAGATTTTGACCGTTGATTAAAAAAAGAAAGCACTTTCACCGATAAGAAATATTTCCGCAGGAATTTCCATGAATAGACTGGGTTTACGGGTCTGGTAAAATTTTCGCTGACAGCCAATGTATTTTTTGTCGTTTCGACGTGTCCACCGTTATTCTAAATTACGATAGATAACCAATATGTGTTGGTTTTCTTCCCGGAATTTTTTTCCTTGGTTCTCGTGAAAGTCTAAAGTTTGAACCTGTATACTTTGTATGTTTGTGTGTCGGTGACCAGACCAAGTCCGCAAAGTGATTACCTGTGTGTGCACCTTGATAAAAATGTCGGTTGTACGCTCAATGGTACGAGAGAGTTTTGATCTGCATAAATTTGCAACTTTAGATTGACCTTTCGAAGGTCAGGTGAAAGCTGAGGTGAACTTAAAATGCGGCTGCTGTGTTATACCATGATAATATAAGGTTTACAATTGATTACTTGGTGTGTGAACTGAACTCGTGTGTGTTGAATAGGTTTATGATAATGATATTGGTAATGAAAAGGAGCAAAATGTTTCATATATTGTTATTGATAATTTGTTTAGCTTTGTATGAGTTTATCTTCGCGTCGCAAACTTATTTCTTCAATTGAAATACCGGTTTGGATTTTTGTTTAAATAGAAACAGTTCATGTGAATTAGTCTTCTCTTTCATTTCACAGAACAATATTTACGTATACTGATTGTGATCGGAGTTGTGTCTTTATACTGAATCAGGTTGATAGATTATGTAGTTATTGGTTCATGAGGACTGATGTAAAGTTCTCTATGTTGGAGTTAATGTGTAATTGTTAGGTGGTGGAACAGTTTGTTGTTAATTGTGAGTTGTATGTAGTTGATTCGGATACTGCCTGAAGGAGTTTTATTTATAGTCAGTTACAGGTTACTGATGGACTTAGAGAAGGCCTACAAGTGTTTAGATTATTCTTGTGGACTCTGAAGTCAAGGAACTTTATATACAATATGTTCTGTTTATCAGCTTAAGTGGGAGTCGTTTTATTTTTGTTATTGTCCTACATAGTCTGTGTGATGTTTGAAGTGTTTAAAACAAATATGAATATAAACATATTTTATTTAGTTGAGTGGTTACTTTGTAACAAGGATGTTAATCAAATCCCACATTCTCTGCTACATACAAATCCAGGATATAGAGTCTTCCCCCTGAAGGGAAACTTGACCTGGTCAGTCACTGTGCCAGTGGGAACTTTTAATATATATTTTTTTTTTCGGGGCGGTGATTGTTTCATAGGTTCTAAATTAACAGATTTCAAACTGATTCAGTGAGGACTTGGGTCAAATTTGCCATCCGGGGTCGAAGGTTAGCGAAAACGGTCATCTTGCGGTTTACCTCCGCCGTGAGAGAGCCAGCTGGCGTAGAGGAGAACATACATGTGCCCCGGTTTGATGCTGCTAATGAAATTTTAACCACTTCAAGCCATAACCTCCAAAATCTCAAGTTTATGTAATGGATTTATAAATGCACTCATTTGGGGCACACGCAGGTAAAACATAAACGTTTGGGTCATAGATATTGCAAGAGATTAACACAAAATAACCCAAATCTCTCTCTCTCTCTCTCTCTCTCTCTCTCTCTCTCTCTCTCTCTCTCTCTCTCTCTCTCTCTCTCTCTCTCTCGCTCTCTCTCTCTCTCTCATACGCACTAATCCTTATCAATGTTACCTCATTTGATGTAATGAAATGAGGCTTTGAGACGCGTTTTTATTGTAATGAACGGAAAAAACACACAAAAATCAGTGTATATTAATGTACTTTTTAAACGACCATATAATTTTGAACTTTAATTACTACAAATATATTAAGTGATTAACTACAAGACAGGTTATCCACATAAAACACCTTCCTGCGGACAATAGCCCCTAAGTTTTAATGCAATTTTACTTCACATGTAAGTAGATTATTACAGAAGAAAAATAAGATACCATGCATCAATTCATCGTGCATTGCATCACCTTATTGGCAGCACCTTATTTTGTAGTTATTTTTTGTTTGTTTTGTTTACCGGAATTCCCCATTTTTATAGCAGTCACTTTGTTTTTATTGGAAATGAGTGATTGATTGGAGTTATTAAAGAGTAGCATAATGCTGCAGTTTGTTGTAAAACAGACGAAATACAAAATGGCGGCCGCGTTAAGTGACATGAAGTGACCAAGTTGATTTAAATATATTTTATTTATTTCAAAAGAAATACAATTGGGAAGAAGGGCATAGCCCTATGTTAGTCCCTCTCGCGAGAAGAAGACAAAGACAGGACGAACATAAGAAGACAAACTCCAGTGAGTCGCCGCCAGTCGATTCCCGAGAGTGAGGGACTCGACAAGCGACGACGTGGATAAAATATGGGGGAAAAGAACACCACTTGTACAAGAACTGATAGAGGGGCGCATAGCCGACAAAATACCTATGACATTATGAAATACATGCAAGAGCTACCATGTTACTGCTCCAGTTTGAAACCATTTGCTTTTATCAATAAATTTTTGAACTGCCAAAAATAGTAATATTGTCTTTAAGACTACAAGGATCGCTACCAAACAAAATTGAGTTTATACTGAAAGGTGCTAAAGAGCTAATGGATGTATAGAGCATATCTCGAGCAGGTGTTCATTCAATTGGCTGCGACCCAAAAGCAAACGCGAATGTAAAATAGATAAATATCTCTTACCTACGTTAAATAATTCTAGGTATTTAACGAGACATGATGCAGGAGTAGATATTTTTCTCTTAAACAGTGAAAGCGTAGGTAAGTTTCGAGTTTCTAGAGGCAGAAGATTCCATAGAGTGACAGTGGAAGAAAAAAAAGGAAACGAGAGCGTTGATTAGAACTTAACGTTGTGTTAGGACGAAGGTTGTTCTCGGGAATTGGGACGTTAGAAAGAGCAGTGAATAAATAGCTGGGTTTAATTTGTGAACAATTTTGTACATCAGAATTCGTTTAGACCTTTCTCTCCGTGTAGACAGGGTTTCCCGCCCAGTTGCTTCGTACAATTTCTCACAATGGTAGTTCTCATTGCACCCTTACAATACGAGCTGCAGCCAATTGTAAATCTTCTAAAAGTTTCTGATCAGCCTGTGCACAGCCATCCCAGAACACACCGCCATATTCTAAAATGGGTCTAATAAATGACATATAAATGACTTGTAAAGTCTCCCAGTCAAGACGATACTGCAAAGTTTAAGTAATGTTGAGCTGTTTGGAAGCTTTAGTCACAATTTGCTTAATGTGAGATTTCCATTTTAAATCCGATCTTAACGTTAGTCCTAAGTGTTTATGTTCAGGGACATCCTTGAGCTGATGCCCTTGAAAAATTAACGGTGGGTGATCCCGGGTGTTTCTCTTCAGAGATATAAGCATGGCATCGGTTTTAAGAGCATTAAGAGACACAACCCACTCCTTGGACCATTCGTCCAAGGAGGCAAGGTCGCTGTTGATAATAGCTGCACTCTGGGCTGGATCAAGAAATAGGGAAGTGTCATCAGCAAAAAGCTTGATGTTAAAGTTAACAACATGTATAATGTCATTGATGTAGTGACCAAATTGAATTTTTAGAAACAGAATATTCAATGTCCCATTCTGTTTCAAGATATCGAATTAAATGCCCTTTCATATTAAGTGCTTAATGATCTTGAAAATTAGGTCAAAGTCACACAATCATTGAGTCAGAGTGACCCCAACATAGGTTAACAAGAAGATCCATATACCATAATTATACTCAAGTGCAATTTTGATCTGGATCCTCACCTTTCTTGGCCATTGGTGTATACCCTTTACCATAACAAAATGACCCGTTCAAATGAACAGGTCTGGTAACCTAACAAAAAAGGTTAAGGTCACCGATCTTGTATAACATATCAGCATTAGTCATGGTCTGTATATATACTACAACTTTGGCATGTCTTATTCAAATATTGTTCCAGATCACGGAGCTTGGTATCCTTCTAGACATTATAACTCATAATTTCCGTCAAGCAAAAGTTCGCGACAGTGGTTTCATAACCAGCCGAGATTTGGAATTCTACTCTAAGTTTCATGGAAATCCATAACAAAATTAGCGATGCCGGACTGGTGACATTTTTTTTATATAATTTAAACTCGTATACTATACAGTACGGTAGGTGATGCCACCAACATTGACCTCAATGAAGATTATTCAACAATTTATATGTCCTGAAGGTTATATGGCTTATCTTAACAACTATGGGATCCAGAGCATTTAGACGATGATCCCTTCATTCCCACTGGTTAACTCGGATTAAATTTTATTCTGTTTAAAATGTGCATCCTGCATCCAGCTTTCCATACATGGTCTGCTTGTTAAAATCGGGTTTCAACTTTTTTAAGCTATTGAAGAAAGCCAATAAATATGGACAAGCGCCATAACCTTTGGGTCAGGATGCGCCAAAAAGTAGGTCACCAAGTAGAGTTTTATGTACAATCTAATCAAGTGCAATTTTCAACAGGAAACCAGTTGCATATGTACGCCATTGTAAAGATCGGCCAAACATGTTACTCTTGCAAAAACGTAATCGAGTTGATGCAGTTAGCTGTTTAAGCGGTCACAATTGTATGCTTCAAAGGCAGGTGGACCCAGTAAAAAGTCATAGTATGTTTGCTGTTTGTTCTATATCACTACAATCATCTGTAAAATCAATGATGTATTCTTCCTTAACGACATCCATATCATTACTGTTACCTTTAGACAGTTTCAAAGATTTTAGCGCGAAATTTATGTGCACGTCCTCTAGTAGAACTATTGTTACATTTTATTGTTGCCATTTAATAACACCACCGCTGGAATATATAACATGAATCCAGAGTTCAAACACATAACAACTCACCAAGTAAATTTTTGCAGCCTATAATTCATTTATTCTGCAGCGTGTATGTGTCCAGAGCAATGGATGATAAAACACAAAGATTTATATATATATATATATATATATATATATATATATATATATATATATATATATATATATATATATATATATATATATATATATATATATATATATATATATATATATATATATATATATATATTATATATATATATATGTATATATATATATATTGGTAGTGTAAACATAAATGTGTTTTTTTAATTTTTGCAAGTGCATATCATTTAAACCTGGTTGCTGGCTATTGTGATTAAGTATGGGTCTGCATGTATATTGGTTCAGGTATGTATTCTTTTTCCACAGTAGGGCTAAACAAGAGTTTTTGCCAGAATAGAGGTACTCTTGGCTAGCTGAAAAATCTTGCATCACGTTCCTTGTATGGCCTACTTTACATATTTTAACTACCTAACTAAGCAAATACAGAAATCAAATTATCCCATCCTGTCGCCCGCCCAGTCTTCAAGGAACTCGCCTACTGTTTTTCCGCCGATTTGGGGTTCTTTCGCGTCTTGGGTTGTAATTTCTGCGCCCATAATTGCTCCAATCAAAGCCTTAATGGCAGGAATTATAAATTGGGATTGTACCGGATTAGAGTGACCATGAGGTGCAGCATCAGTGTTCTGCGTTATGGCTAGAATCCCGAATGTCAGCAGAACCAAGCACAACATCTGTAGGCACATTGTTAACGTCGGACTGTAAAAAAAAAAACCAGTTCATCTCTTTTAATTTCCATTGAGGAATATTCAATAACATCTTATGTTAAAACTGTTTTAGCCTTGAGGCGTTTCCTTCAACATTTTTGGCTAGTTTTATTCAAGATTTTAACTTTGTTTCCTAGCAGGCTGATTTTTATTCCCCTTAAGGCAGGTTTGCGCATTAGAATTAGGATTAGGATTAGGATTAGAATTAGAATTAGAATTAGAATTAGAATTAGAAGAAGAAGAAGAAGAAGAAGAAGAAGAAGAAGAAGAAGAAGAAGAAGAAGAAGAAGAAGAAGAAGAAGAAGAAGAAGAAGAAGAAGAAGAAGAAGAAGGCACAAAGTGGTTTCGTCATATGAGTTCAGTCGCCAAATGAACATGTGAATGGAATAAGATTTCACATCCCTGTTGCTTTTATAAAGCCGAATGTAAAGATCAACTTTTTAAAGAAAAGTTGCTAACCCTAGAAATATTGCTTATGGAAATTCTCAGGCCATTTAAAGTCGTCATTTCCATTGCATTACACATTACACATTACACATTACATATTACATAATATTATATGCATTCTATCTATCTGTCTATCTATCAGTCTATCTATCTATCTATTTATCTATCTATCTATCTATCTATCTATCTATCTATCTATATATATATATATATATATATATATATATATATATATATATATATATAATTTTCAGCAAGGCACGTATTGCACATTTGGTCATGGAGAGGGAGGAGTAGGAAGAAGAAGAATCAAATATTTTTTGTAAAGGAGAAGTAACGGAGTAAAGGACAAATTATTTTCGTCATGTCTTTTTAGTTAACAAATCAGTGAATGACAAAAATAACCACTTGACGTCTATCTGGCCTCTATAAATAGAATGGAACGATCAACATTTTCAAATGAAAGTAATTATAGGTTACCCTTGATATATTGTTTATGAAAATACTAACACCCTGTCTAGGCAACATGTTAAGGGCAACTTTAAGGTAACGAAAATTTACGTTACAAAGTTTTGATATATTGACAGCTCGTTCCTTTTGTTGTTTACCTCTTCACCCTAAAATGGATGAGGACTGGATTTCGACATGGTAAACCTCATTTTTGATGCGCTACAAGGTTGTCTACTGCTAGTTTATCTAACAACTTAGGCTTTTAACCCATAGAAAATGTAAATTGAACGAATTCTTCCAATTTTTGTTCTGCTTATTTAAATCAGTACAATTCGCTGTCCTGTCTCTATTTTTGTTGGCTACCATTGTTGATTGCACAAGAGGTAAAAGAAAATACTGTATATGGCGTTATCGTTGAATATATTGGTGTGTCGAGTAAAAAGGGTCGTACATCTTTTTAGTACATAAAATATCATTACCTGCATGAACATACTTGTATGTTTTCACAAGTTAGTTCTTATTTTCGGAAGCTTATGACCCTTGCGTGTTTTGCACATTTCGTATATATATATATATATGTATATATATATACATATATATACAGGCAAATTTATTATTCAATTGCTGCACTAGGTGGTCACTTTGCATGTTGGCAAAGTTGGTTTACCTGCTGCACAGAGTTACATTTATGACCCATATGTGTATTGCTGCTGGCTCCTGCATTGCATGTTGGCATGCAGGGGTCCTGCAAGCAAACCTGTGGTTTATGCGATTACTGCACTAGGTGAGCACTTTGCATGTTGGCAAAGTTGGCTTACCTGCTGCACAAAGTTATATTATAATTGATAGGTGTATTTACTGCTGCAGTTGAAGATCACATCGAATGTTGGCATGTGGGCTTACCTGCAGAATGATAAGGTGGGTAGGTTTGCTATTGGGTTCTGCATCGCATTTTGGCATGCTGGTTTACCCCACAATTCTATCACTGTATGGTGGTCACATTGCATGTTGGCGTGTTGGCTTCCATGCAGAAGGACATAGGTGTGTATGTATGTTATCACTGCCATTTCATCGCTAATTGTGTTGATGAGGAGTGAAACTTCTGCAAATGTCGTTCTTATTTTTGCTTTGTGTATTGAAATGTACAAATCGACCCAAACATGAGATAAAAAGTTTATAGCATGCTTTGTAGACGATATGAAGTAATCAACTCGCACTGGATACCATATAGCAGAAAGAGTGAGCGAAGCAAACGAGTTCTGCTATATGGCATCCAGTGCGAGTTGATATACTTCATATCGTCAACAAAGCATGCTATAATCTATAATATATATTTATACATATATATAAAACGACACTTTTATTTTTATGTCCTTTTGCATGTATAATTACGTATCAAACGTACCAAAATTGAAAATACAAATTTATTTATTGTTTTGAGTATATCAGCATCATAGGTGGTACTCAAGCTAGATAGTCCAAATATTTTAACACTTAAACAAAACAATCTACCACAAATATACTAAAAAACTTCAGATGATAAAACTTTTTAGCGAAACAGAGCTGGGTGCATCTGTACTTACCTTGTTTATCTTATCTGAAAAAGTTCTCGAATGTACACAATGGACAAAGTATTTCACTGCAGGTCTTCTGGTTGTGCAAACGCACCTGGTAGACGTGAATGGCATGGTTAGGTCAGTGAAGGCCGTTTTTATAGCTCCATCCCCAATGTATGGAATTAGTTTAAAGATTTTAGCAGCTAATATTTGTATTCTGGTCAGACTTTCGAAAGAGGAATATCGATGTGCAGGTATTTGCAATTATTGTTCATACCAATCGCCAATGGCAATTTTCAGAAGCATATATGTGTTAAGATATACATGTATGGAAGGCACGCCTTGTCATGTACATAGTAAATCCATACAAATGAATCCTTGGTTTCATTATTACACATAAGAATAGGATGCTCGTTATTCTTCTTGTGGGACATGTAGAAATTCGGTCATAGGCAAGGTGAAATGTGACAGTAAAAGTACAACATGTAATGTACAAAGCTAAACTTTTAGCAAAATAGTGTTCCGGTTGGTAAAATAAGACGTCTAATGTGTGTGTTTTGGTTTTCCTTTTTTAATCAAAGAGTACATCAATTTTTCTACAAAGGCTGTTCCAGGCAATAAATTTGATGTGCTGTTTTGAATCTTGAGTATCTAATTGCATCATCAAAGGCCCTATAATTGAAACAAATGATGGAATGAATGTAAATATAGTATCACATGATGATAATCTAGTTATATATAAACATGAGTGGAACAAACTGGATGAGTTCCCCGACAGTCCATCGTCTGCTTACAAATCAGAAAAAAACAATGCTTCATACGCTCCCCGCATTTATCAGGGCTCAATATTCAGGAGGAACACATATTATCATTATTGTTCACTGTAATTTATAACTTAGATGCCTCTGCATGTAAAAGTCTATTTTATGATGAATGTGGATGTATAAACTCAATGATTCTGAATATTCCATCCGGGTACCTATAATAGGGAGCAATATATTGAAAGTTACTGTATCCACGGATTAAAAGATTGGTCCCTTTTACATGCCTTGACACACAATTCACTGGGAATACACAGATATAACCAACACAAATTCTGTGTATCGGCTTTTGTGTTCAGCTTGACGCACATAAACTTCGCTTTGATCTGTTACATTTAAAGAAACGTAGATCAATTAACATAAGAGATAAACAGCTGATTTAAATAGTCGAATTATCCATTTTACTGTTGAAATTTTCAATTAAAGGAATATCTGACTCAACTTTGAACGATAAAAATCCTATTTTCTACTCCTGATACATTACAGTTGATATGAAATTGCTCAACAGTGTAATGGGTACGCTTTGACAAACGTTACACCTGCTTAACAATATTTTGATAAATCGCCATGTCAGGAAATAATTTGTGTCAAAAATGAAATATGAACTCCTTGTAATTACATTGCGGTGGTGAATTTATGGGGCACCTTGAAGTTTATACGCATGTACCACAAAGGAAATAAATTATGTTTCATGTTTTTTTCAGTGTCTAGCAGATCCTCACTACCTTTCAAGAGAATATTTATCAAAATGTCACTAGAGCACTGAACTATGAGAGTCGGATTTACACCTGGAACGATTAGGTGACACACAGTGTTCAGTAGACGGCCCTTTGCACAGTGAAGTTGGGGCACAACAAAAGGTAATGTTTCCTGTCTTCAGTAGGATGAGAGCATGCACACATTGAGGCTAGAAGGATATTGACAAAGTATAGATTGGCATTTAAAACAGAGAAGTTAATACGTTGCTGCGTGTGGCATATGTTTAGGAAACGACTTCCATGTTTAAAGTATGAGGGCTTTTTGTCAACATTTAAGAGTAATAGATTTAAGTTAAATTTAAACTGGTAATGAACTGGCCCCAGGGAACCTAACCCATTGGTATTGTGCGACAATAATTTCATCTCCCCATTCATTCTCCCATCATCATTCTGTCCCAAGGTTGCTGTGTGTCTCTTGCAATACAAATTGTGAATACTTGCTGTTTTGTAAAAAGTAGTAGACTTCTCCTTTTTTATATCATTTGACAGATGCTACGATGGTCAACTTCTGAATATTAGAAGAACTCAACAAAGAATGTAAATAATCATATAACTTTAACAATAACAATACATTAACAATCAAAATCAGTACAAAGTAGGTAAACTTATCGCCATTGGTATTCCAACAGTCAAGCAGTCTAGATAAATCCTAATCCCCGGTGAGATTATCCACAGGTACTGTCCCACAGTTCCAGGTCCTATGACAAGTGCGAAATGATATGTTACAAATCCCACAAAGGTATGGTTTGGTTCCAATGTGGTACAATATACCAGTTAACTCAAAGACAATGCCGATACTCCACAGGTACAAAGTGTAAATGGGTGGCACTGAATATACAAGTCCACTCAAGACACTGTCCACACTCCACAGGTACAATGTAAACAATGGCTCACAGTCCCAATGGCTTGATGGCAACACACAGCTTCTGTCAGATCCTTCAGAGTTCTCTCTCTTCTCCTCCCTCCCAGTCAGGAAAATATCTGCTTTATATTTGCACACAGAAATCTCTAATTTGTTCCAGAGTTTTCCAATTAGTCACACATCCCAGTGCATTGAGACCTGTCTGGATTACCTCGTAGGAAAGTAGGTCAACATTCTAGCTCATTCCACTTGTTTACCAGTTACATGTGAGTCGCCCACAAAACAGGCGAACTCAGGCTCTGCAGGGACCATGCAAAGTATTCATTGAACTCAATGACCTAGCACACACTGAATGAATAGAGTGACCTTTCCAAAAAAACAAAGAAAAAAAAAAACAAAAAAAAAAAACAAACAACCATACACATTTTCATAACAACATACCACAGCGCTTCATGGCAAAAATACCTAAATCAGTCATTGGCAAGTAATATTAATCTGTTTATACTTGTCCACAGGCTCGTATAACCGGCGCAATATTGTCAGTAGCCATATTCCAAAAAATTCGAATCATAAGATCAACTCAGAGCATATAAATTGGGTTGTTTTTGTACTGAGTTTCAATAAAGTGTAAAGGTATAAACTTATGCATATTTCTATAAAGATGCATGTGTCTTGGCTCATAGTATATATGAAACAATAACGTACATTGAAAAGAAAAGTTATAAGATATGTATGTATATATATATATATATATATGTATGTATATATATATATATATGTATGTATATATATATATATATATATATATATATATATATATATATATATATATATATATATATATATATATATATATATATATATATATGGAGACAGACAGAAAGAACTGAATTTGTCATGGTAAAGCTGCATATCCATTAAAAGTAACTTCGTATATTTTGTTCAATAGGCCATATTTGGGCCTTCCACTGGATATTAGATGCAACCAAAAGGCAATTCACTCACAAAAATTTTATTCCTTTAAATGCTAATCTTGTCCAGGTACAGTGCGACTATTTCAACAAATTTGGTATCAAAAGTTTCAAAATTTGTTCCTATACAATGAATGATATTTTGCCTGTGTATATAAATAATAATTTTTCTTTTATTGATTTTATAACTCAAAATTAATGATTTTTTTCTGTATTTTTAGAATTTATACATAATTGTTTACATGTTAATTAGCTAATTTGCATATGAAAAACTGTGTCGAATAAAAATATTAATCAGCCTTCATTTGATACCACTTTTATGATGTATCATGTCTTTATTTGCAACAAACATACGGTCAAAATAGTATTATTAAGTCATTTCCTTAATTTTTTAGGGGTTGCCTTGGAAACAGGATAAAAACATATTATAAGCCAAATTTGTTTTTTCTACAACTATTCATTTCTCTAAAGGGATATGTACCTGGATGATAAAAGAATAGGTTGTCCTTTGTTTTATCGATGGTTTGGGTTCCTCTCATTTTAAGCCCCCTTTTGCCATATTGACACAGTACTAAGAAACGCATTCAATTCCTTCATGACCAAAGTGAAGCCCTCAGAATCAGGTAGAGAGTATATGTAAGTAAATGTAGCGGTTGTGAAATTTCATATATGATATAAAGTTTTGCCCACCTCTACTGTAAAGTGATTGATTTTACTTGTATTTGTTGAGCATTCATCAATATTGAATGTAGAAGAATGGAAAATTGTAGGTATTATGCGTGCTTAACTTTCTGCTTTTTTCTGGGCCAGTGCAGTGTCATTATAGACTGGAGCACATGTTATTGTATACATGAATTTACCCATAATTCCTGGTCGTGCTGCTGTTCCCACTATCTTTACCTTTGTAGGATGAAAAGTTC
Organism: Hermodice carunculata; assembly: GCA_964020975.1. Classification (NCBI taxonomy): domain Eukaryota; kingdom Metazoa; phylum Annelida; class Polychaeta; order Eunicida; family Amphinomidae; genus Hermodice; species Hermodice carunculata. The sequence continues at coordinate 12,246,621 of OZ026619.1, read as the reverse complement.
CCGCCGAATGTATTACCTTGTTTTTCACCTGACCCCCAGGCAAGGATTTCTATTAGTCGGCGATGCCTTAGCACCCGGGTATAATTATCTCAGGTTCCGCTAGATCAGGTTCCTTGGTCTTGTCTGCCGGTGCTTTGAGGTGCAGCTCTGCTTCGCTGTTTTCTGAGCGGAGATTCCCGTAGCCGCGTCGAGGAGTTCAGGTGATGTAGACTTTTTCTGTTTAGACTGGCTTTGGCATTTGGGAGATCTTGATTTCAACATGTAGCGAAAGAGTTCTCTGAAGTTTGGGCTTTTCAATTTTTTCCCGGGGAGGTAAGTTAATTGTTTCGGCTGGGAACTTCATGGTGGACTTGAGGTTTTTCTGTTTTCCCTTGGCTGTCAAACTGAGAAATGTTGATCACCGACTCCTCTGTTTCTGGCTTCTTTTCTTGTGATCTCATTTATGTCATTTTTATGTTAGCTTAATTTTCATAGGGGTCTGAGAGCATGCCTAAGTCACGACCAGGTTGCCTATATTGTGTATAAGTATGTTTATCCGCGTTGATACATTTTCCCCTCCCAAAGGTATAGGTTTAAAATGAGGGGGGAGAAGAAGTGTTATTTAGAGGTATTGGACCAAGTGGCAGTCTGACATCACTTTTTGTGTCTAAGTCAGACGGGATTTAGGATTTGAGAGTTAGTACGTGTAAAGTGTGGTATATAGGAATTGTCTTTTTAGGATAAACGTAGCGTAAGGAGAGGATTCATCCATTCATTTTTATGGAAACTAGCGCACTTTCCATAATAATGTTGGGCGATATCTAGCTGAAGTTTGCAGAATTGGTATTCAGCTAAAAAATGCATGTTTCAGTTTAATTAGATTATTTAAATAAAACAATATATAAATAACGAGATAAGTTTACGCTGAAAAAGTTTGATTTGCGGCGTAAAGATCGTCATAAGATTAGGTGGTTGAAGATGTGCATAATGGGACAAGTATGGTTTCGAAGTTTTTTTTCTTTTTTTTTTCTTTTTTTTTTTTCTTTTTTTTTTGTGTGTAAGGGTTGATAAGGAGAAGTTTTGAGTTGCAAACGGATTTTATTCGAAATATCATTATCCGGTGATCTGTGAAAATTGTAGGGGAACTATCAGATTTTTTCTGAGAGGCCTTTGGGTTGGGTATTTGTTTTTTCTCTCATGCTATTGTAAATTGCTCTGTTAAATTGAAGAGAATACATTCGCAAAGAAAAAATCCTTTCCGTAATAGAGAGCATCGAGATCAGAGGTTTGTAGATCTGCGAAAAATGAATTGAATCACATGTGTTGGTTAACCACGTTTAAATAAGTTGTGCGACATAAATATGTATTAGTTTAAATTTTGCGATAGTAGCGAGACAGGGTAAGAATCCTCCTGTGTGGTATCATTCCTGTAAAACAAAAGCAACAATCTATTCTTGGTGACTTGTTTTTAATGTCGTGGAGTGCATTCCGAGGTAAAAATGTATCACAAACTATTACGAAGTCAAATGCTTTGAGACGGGCTATGATTTGTTTTACGGATCGGTTGGTCAAAACCGCCAGGTTATATTATCCATTCAGGCGACCAGGTTTTCGTCCTCAGAAATGTATACAAAGCACGTTTTAGTTTAAATGATGGACGGCAGAAATATTACGCATTTAGATTCAGATTTTGCCCGTTGATTAAACCAAGAAAGCACTGTCACTGATAAGAAATATTTCCGCAGGAATTCCATGAATAGACTGGGTTTACGAGTCTGGTAAAATTTTCTCTGACAGCCAATGTATTTTTTTTGTCGTTTCGACGTATCCACCGTTATTCTAAATTATGATAGGTAACCAATATTTGTTGGTTTTCTTCCCGAATTGTTTTCCTTGATTCTCGTAAAATTCTAAAGTTTGAACCTGTATACTTTGTATATCTGTGTGCTGGTGACCGGACCAAATCCGCAAAGTGATTACCTGTGTGTGCACCTTGATAAAAATGCCGGTTGTACGCTCAATGGTACGAGAGAGTTTTTAACTGGATAAATTAGCAACTTTAGATTGACCTTTCGAAGGTCAGGTCAGGTCAAAGCTGAGCTGAACTGAAAATGAGGCTGTTGTGTTATGCCATGATAATATAAGGTTAACAATTCATTACTTGATGTGTGAACTGAACTCGTGTGTGTTGAATAGGTTTATGATAATGATATTGGTAATGAAAAGAAGAAAAATGTTTCATATATTGTTATTGGTAATTTGTTCCACTTTGTATGAGTTTATCTTCACGTCGCAAACTTATGTCTTCAATTGAAATACCGGTTACAGATTTTTGTTAAAATACAAACAGCTTAAGTGAATTTGTCTTCTCTTCCATTTCACAGAACAATATTAAAGTATACTGATTGTGATCGGACTTGTGTCTTTATAATGAATCAGGTTGATAGATTATGTAAGTATTGGCTCATGAGGACCGATATAAAGTTTTCTATGTTGAAGTTAATGTGTATTTGTTAGGTGGTGGAACAGTTTGTTGTTACTTATGAGTTGTATGTAGTTGATACGGATGCTGCCTGAAGGAGTTTTATTTATATTCAGTTACAGCTTACGGAAGTACTTGGAGAAGGCCTACAAGTGGTTGGATTACTCTGGTGGACTCTAAATTCAAGGAACTTTATATACAATACGTTATGTTTATCAGCTTAAGTGAGAGTAGTGTTATTTTTTGTTATTGTCCTACATAGTCTGTGTGATGTTTGAAGTGTATAAAACAAATATGAATATAAACATATTTTATTAAGTTGAATGGTTATTTGTAACAAGGATGTTAATCAGATCCCACATTCCCTGGTACTTACAAATCCAGGATATAGAGTCTTACCCCCCTTAAGGGATACTTGACCTGATTAGTCACTCTGCCAGTGGGAACTTTTAGTACATAATTTTTTTTTATTGGGGCGGTGATTGTTACATAGGTTCTAAATTAACAGATTTCAAACTGACTCAGTGAGGACTTGTTTCAAACTCGCCATCAGGGGTCGAAGGTTGGCGAAAACGGTCACCTTGCGCTTTACCTCCGCCGTGAGAGAGCCAGCTCGCGCAGACGAGAACATACATGTGCCCCGGTATGATGCTGCTAATGACATTTTAACCACTTCAAGCCATAACCACCAAAATCGCAAGTTTATGTTATGGATTTATAAATGCATTCATTTTCGGCACACGTAGGTAAAAAATAAACTTCTGGATCATAAATATTGCAAGAGACTAACACAAAAATACCCCAAATCATATTCTCTATCTCTCTCTCTCTCTCTCTCTCTCTCTCTCTCTCTCTCTCTCTCTCTCTCTCTCTCTCTCTCTCTCTCTCTCTCTCTCTCATACGCACTCATTTGATGTAATAAAAGGAGGCATTGAGACGTGTTTTTATTGTAATAACTGGGAATAACACAAAAATCGAAGTATGATAATGTACTTTTTAAACGACGATAAAATTTTGACCTTTAATTGCTACACATATATTAAGTGATTAACTACAACGACAGGTTATCTACATTAAACACCTTGCTGTGGACAGTAGCCCTTCAGCTTGAATGCAACATGTAAGTAGATTATTGCAGAAGAAAATAATATACCATGCATCAATTCATCATAGATTACATCACTTTATTGAGAGCACCTTATTTTGTAGTTATTTTTTTGTTTGTTCTGTTTACCAGAATTCCTCATTTTTTATAGCTGTCACTTTGTTTTATTGGAAATGAGTGAGTGATTATTATCATTAAAAAGTAGCATAATGCTGCAGTTTGTTGTAAAACAGACGAAATACAAAATGGGGGCTGCGTTAAGTGACATGAAATGACCAAGTTTATTTAAACATATTTGATTTATTTCAAAAGAAATATAATCAGGAAAAAGGGCATAGCCCTATGTTAATCCCTCTTGCTAGAAGAAGACAAAGACAGGACGACCATAACAAGACAAACTCCAGTGAGTCTACGCTAGTCGATTCCCGAGAGTGAGGGACTCGACAAGCGATGACGTGGATAAAACATGGAAAAGAAAGACACCAGTTGTACAAGCACAGAGAGAGGGGCTCATAGCCGACAAAATACCGATGACATTTATGAAATACATGTAAGTGCTACCATGTTACTGCTCCAGTTTGAAACCGTTTGCTTTTATCAATAAATTCTTGTACTGCCAAAAAATAGTAATATTGTCTTTAAGACTACAAAGATTGCTACCAAACAAAATTGTGTTTATACTGAAAGGTGCCAAAGAGCTAATAGATGTATGGAGGATATTTCGAGCAGTAGCATATCGAGAACAAGTCAGAAAATATTGCCAAATACTTTAAGAAGCTGCTCCACATGAGCAAACAGGAGACTCCTTTACACCTATTTTAAAAAAGATTTTCATTCTATTGGCTGCGACACATAAGCAAACGCGAATGAAAAATGGATAAATACCTCTTACCTACGTTAAATAATTCTGGGTTTTTAACGGGACATGATGTAGGAACAGATATTTTTCTCTTAAACAGTGAAAGCGAAGGTAAGTTTCGAGTTTCTAGGGACAGAAGATTCCATAGAGTGACAGTGGAAAGAAAAAAAGGATTGTTCTCGGGAGTTGGGACGCTAGGCCAGGGAGAGCAGTGGATAAATAGCTGGGGTTAATTTGTGAACAATTTTATACATCAGAATTCGTTTAGAGCTTTCTCTCCGTGTAGACAATGTTTCCAACCCAGTTTATTTGTACAATTTTCATTGCACCCGTTACAATAAGTTTCCCGGTCAAGACGATACTGCAAAGTTTTCATAATGTTGAGCTGTCTGGAAGCTTCAGTCACAATTTCCTTAATGTGAGATTTCCATTTTAAATCCGATCTTAACGTAAGTCCTAACAGTCAGGCCGACATGCGTGTTTCTGGGTCAATCCAGTCTTAGGGGCTCTTACCAGGGCCTCGGTTTGACATCGGGAGTGCCCATGTGACCATACACAAGCATGTGGGTCCGACTGATAGTATGGCATGCCAAATATTTAACATACTAGTAGGGTAATGACTCAAGGGTGAGGAGATTAATGTTGTGTGGGCAAAAGGATGTAGTGCAACCACTGAAGTATTTGCTTAGTTGAACACTGAAATGAGATATACAGGAAACCAATGAATATCATATTTCACTTGCTGCTAAAATGAAATGAAACACATTTTTGCTGAATCCCTGAAGTTATTACTTTTTAATTCTGTGATTAGGAAATGTAGTTAACATGTTGAAGTTCAGAAGACAGATACATGAATATAATTATATGCTTCCATAGATAAGACTAAGTGATAGAATTTTGTATTTCATTTATAAATGACTCACACAGCTAGGGATCGCTATTCACTCGGTGTCTGATCTTTTAAGTTCATAGGTGTCTGCCATCCTTGACTAGGTTATCATTTTAAGTTTGCTTGAAATCTTTTACCGTGAAACATCTCTTGTAAGACCAACCATAGGGATGACCAAATTGCGGTGTCTCAAGACAGGTGGTCTCTCATTGGAGGTAAAAATAACAAGAAAAGTACTGAGCAAAGTATGTTGAAAATGTGGTCTTTCCAGGAAGGTGGTCTCTCAAGACACGGAACCAATGTATTTGTGATGGGGTGGGGTATAGCTTGGTTTTATTGAGTTAAAGTGTAATCAAGGGAAGCTAGGACACCTACAGATGTACAGACATGCAAGGATTTTTTTGGCCTGTGTAAGATGATTCACCTGACAATAGCCTTTTTAGTGTTTTTTGTCTGTTGGTATGTGGTGAATTATGTCATGATGCTTCATACCCAGCAATACAATGTTTTCTCAATTAAATTATAAAAACATTCACATAAATTCCATGAAGAATCATCAGCACGATGGAATCTATTTACCAATACCCATGACACTTGGAGCCAGTTGCCCATGTAAGCCAATCAGATTGCCCGATTTGGATCATGTGACCCCCTTAAACTTTTATATCACATATTTTATTGTTAATTTCTGCTGTAAACCAATTATTTCTTTGTTTGTATTGCTCTCTTCTAAGGGTCAGAGTTGATGATGTATAGTTTTGAGGATTACAGACATTAACATGTAAAGAATACAGCAAAAAAGTTGGGCCCAACACAGGGTAAGGCTAAATCTGACCCATGGAAGCCTGTCTGCAGCATGATTTTCATTCAGGATGGAAACATGACTGTGACTAGGGAGTCAGTTACACAGCCGGATGTAATTACTGACCACAAATATGCACCCTTGGTCCACGGGACCCAGGGGGACAGGCCTGGAAGACACTGAATGAGGGAGAGTTCAATTTCCAGATTATCTGTTGGGGAGGGGGGTAGGTTAAACTCGAATTTCTTTAATTGGAGTTAGCACACACAAGTGACTCTTATGTATATGTTAGATGTGCTTGTGATCCATGTTTAAAAGTATTTCTGAGCCATTCATTTTCAGTCTCTTTATGAGTTTAGCTAATCTTTGCTGATGGGGACATGTACCCTATTGAAATGAGGGTGGGGTCGGATTTCTTGTTGCGTCCATGCAGGTGTGGGCAAAATTGGCCTTGAACCCCAATTTTATGAAAGTAGACTTGTCTGAAGTACAGGAATACCATGCATGGTGATTCCATGTCAAGATCTAAAAGGGTTGTATATCCCCAGAAAGTGACCACCCCTCTTTAGAAATATATGAAATGAGGTCATCTCAGACTCCCTTGTTCATCAAGCTAACGAGTGGGCTGGGTGCTAAGGGGGTATTATTTATGGGCACAGTAGATATCAAGGTCTCCAAATCTCTGAGGGATTAGGGTTTCAAGGAAAAACTCCAGCAAGTTTAGCTAATTTGAAAGTAGGACACAGTGGAATTTTTTTAGGGGGTACACCTTAAAAGTGAATGTTTGAGGTGTCTCTCATTGGGCCTATGGGCTGACTGTATGGATATTTTACGGATGAAATGAATATATCAACCCTAAAAAAGCATCAGACTTTCACAATTTGTGCTTTCATTTAGTAAATTACGGATTATATACAAACATAAAAGACTGGGGCATGAATGATGCATAGGTTGTCTTAATATGCGCGATATTGGATTTTTCTGGATGCTGATTGGCTGGCTCAGTATGGATACACTTTGATACCGGGGATGTTCACCGTAAGTGTAGACTCATTACGTTGATTTGTGTGTGACTATAAGTGTTTATGTTCAGGGACATCCTTGAGCTGATGTTCTTGATAAATTAACAGTGGGTGATCCCGGGTGTTTCTCTTCAGAGATATAAGCATGGCATCGGTTTAAAGAGCATTAAACGACACAGCCCACTCCTTGGACCATTGGTCCAAGGAAGCAAGGTCGCTGTTGATAATACCTGCACCGTGGGCTGGATCATCGATAGTAAGAAAAAGGGAATTGTCATCAGCAAAAAGCTTGATGTTTAAGTTAACTACATTTATAATGTCACTGATGTAGTGACAAAGTTGAATTTTTAGAAACAGAATATTCAATGTCCCATTCTGTTTCAAGATATCGCATAAAATGTCCTTTCCTTGAGTGCTTATTAATGATCTTGAAAATTAGGTCAAAGTCACATAATCATTGAGTCAGAGTGACCCCAACATACCCAGCTAGCAAGCCACTGGCGGCCCACTGGTGGTCTGCTAGCGGCTAGCGGCAATGCCGGCGGTCCTCCAGCCACTTCCACCGGAGGACTGCCAGAATTTTGTCCATCGGTTTTCTAGTGGTCCGCTAGCGGCAAACCGCTGGATAGCCACAAGCGGACCCTCGGTGATTCCTCAGCGGCAAGCCACCATTAACCATATGGCCCATTCATGGTTTATTGCTAAATTGTACAAATGGAAGCTTGCAGTTTAGCTGCCATCCCTGCTAACAAATCGTCATTACCTGTGCAGGGGTTTAAATAATATTTTACTCAAAGAAATTGTGCTATTAATGTCAATATAGTAAATACATATGAAAAAAAAAACAATGCAAGGACAACATGAACAGATGAACAAAGTTATTATATTTAACATATGTAGAATTAGGCCCATTTGTGCATAGACATGCACAGTGACTCATACATGAATATGTCAAGCAGGCACTCCATGGGTCCAAGGCGCTCCAACAGAGATGGAACAGAGTTCCCATCCCCCTCCAAAGCCCAGTCTGGCTGCACAGGGTGCCCTCAGCCTGACCTCTCACATTCAAAGAAACCACGACAATTGACACCAAGCTGGGAGTGTACATTATACATTCAGTCTGAGTCCGCAGCAGCAACTTCTCCCTCTAATAAGGCATGGTTCTTTTTTTACACCATCCTCTTTCGACGACTCCCATAAGGATCTGTGGTGCCCTTTAGAAATCTATGGACTTCTGTTTGAATATCAGCGTCCGACGCATTTCTTGTAAAAGCATTTCCTCTAATTGTTTCTGCAATACAGTATGGAAATGATTAAGTACGGTTACAGTTGTAATTTTTATTGACACAACAGATTTCAATGCTGTTCATACCTCTTTTACCCAAGATGCAAAAATTTTACCTGTAGAAGTCTCATGTAACTTACAAAAATGTGCAGTTTTTCAATATCTACAATTCGAGCCCAACATGATCAAAATTGACCAAGCTATGGCTAGAAGAAAATTTCAATGTCACATGTAAAATACAAAACTGTGCAGTGTTACAAACATATTAATTCAAGTTGGATTGTACATGTACTTAAAACAGTTTTGGAGATATTAAAGATTTGTACATTTAATTGACCTTAATTTTCAAAAGCGTTGAACCTCTTTACAAAAAAAAAAAAAACAAACAAACAAAAAAAAAAAAAACAAAAAAACAAAAAAAAAAAAAAAAAAAACAAAAACAAAAAAACAAAAAAAAAAACTTCATGTGTGGAAGTATAATCATGCCAAGTTTGGAGATTCTGCGTATAAAGGTTTTCAAATGAAATCCCGGATAAATTTGGCTGGAAAGAAAGAAGGAAAGAAGAAAGAAAGAAAGGAAGAAAGAAAGATAGAAATGAAGGAAGGAAGGAAAAGGAAGGAAGGAAGAAAGGAAGGAGGGAGGACAGAAAGAAAGAAAGTATCTGTCGAACACATTCCCGACTACCTCTGGTAGCGAGAGAAGATATCTGCAACAAAAGCATGGGTCTAAATGTATATTTACTAACATTGGTAATGTATAAAACATACTTTAGTGAAGAATTTACATGCATGTAATATTTGTGTCCTTTTAGTACATGTTTTATCCCGTCCCTCTTTATAGATCAAGACTATGTCAATAGTTTTCCTGGGCACATTCTGGCGCTATGTGTCCCTAGAATGCATCAAAGAAAGCTACTTGGCCACAATGCAAAAGAATCTCCACACTCTCATGAATAACAATTTTGACAAAAAGTAAAGACAGTGCAAAATCTTGTAGTCGCACCCACTGATGCATGGTTAAACCAGACTTCAGGCAGCTTGAGGAGGAAAGGGTTCAGGTTTTGACATTAATATTGTATTTGTAACGTTCACATACATGTGCACGTCACAATCCAGTTATACGGCAAATTGCAGCACATGAAAGTTATGAAATCCATTCCTTTAATATAGTAAGTCTGCTGGTGTTTTATGCTAAATTTCATACAATATCACATTTTAGCGAACGGTGGGAGGGGCAGGGTTTACTTTCATAAATCCCCTCTACACACTCCAGCACAAATCATTCTATGGTTTTAAAGCCAACTAAATAAAAAAAATGCACATTAAGAGGAAGTAAATTTACGGATTTTTAGCTAGTGAAAAAAAAGTTTGACATTCAACGGTAGAACATTGTCATGTAAATGAAGACGTAGGCCTACTGGTCGTGTGCAAAAGTGAATACCGAATGTGGCAGACCCCAAAATAAAAAAAATTGCAACATGAATTATATTGCTATGGTCTGTCCCATTAGTCCCCGTCACACCTGTATTAAACTCTATTTTGCAGAGTTACCCAGTTGTTAAAATGTTAAGCAGATTTTTACTCTACACATTTCCCCAGATGCCCACCGAATTTGATAGAGATTGGTTAAACAAAACTTAAGTTAGGTCTGAATACCGACATTTAATTGACAAGCTGACCAACTTCTCGGTCACAGTAATGTGAATGGCACACAGTGTAAATAAAACATTTAAGTTGACCTCGGTGACATGTAATCACGGGGGGGGGGTACTTTCCCCTAATTTTTGGTGGGTGTGTGGGGCTTGACCTTTCAAAAACCCACCCTTCATTGGGACACTTTTTCACAAAAATGATACCTTTGTTAGGGAATTTTGTAACCGAAATAAATTGCGTGAAAAGTGCTCCGGCCAGGAAGAAAATTTTGACCCTATTTTTTAGGGAAATTTTCCACAATTTTGGGCCATCAAAGAGAAAAATTGCCCTTTTTAGGGATTTTTTTTTGCAAAATACAGGACCTTTGTTAGGGAAACTGCGCTGAAAAATGGGGCCTTCAGAACAGCACACATCCAGCATCGTCACTAATGGGAGTACCCCCACCTACATCCCCACGCCGCCGACGGGCAATTATCAGGTTAATCTACAAATTATTAATCTGATACATGAATATATTACCCCTCAGAACACCGCTAAATTCATTGAAAGAGGACATTTTACGGGCCCCTGGCCAGCACAAGTCACAAATGAAGAAATGAGGACACTTTCCCTTTGACACTGAGAATAGCCCATAAATGAATCTATTTTCCATTTTTTTGTGTGACAGTGGCAACAACACCCCTCAAAAATCCCTCTTGGCCTTATGTGCCGATACTTTTCACGTATTTACTATTTACGAGACACGGCCCTCATACAGTCATTATATGCACATGACTGGGCCAATGCATTGTAAAATATCCACATTATCACTAATACTGTAATAGTCTCACTAAAAACGTATTCAAGGAGCTGACTCTACTGAATTTTCATGCAGGGGTTAGCTTAAAAGTGCTCCCTTGGATATTGATTATCAAGATGGACTCACCTAGTTGTACGATGGAATATCCTGGATTATATAGTTTTCCCTTGACCAGTGTTCCGAATTCGGCTTGGTTCCCCACATTGGCGCCTATCACTTGAACTGGTTGGCGCAAAGGTTTCTGGGCAATATTAGTCGTCCACGAGGGCTCATTTTACTGCCAGCGGACCTCGGGTGGACCGCTGACAGCTGCCTGCTGTCGGGGTGCCTCCATCGGCCGGCTAGTGGACCGGCGGCAGTCAGCCGAGGGTGGCATGCCACCTAAATGCCGCCGGCGGTTCGATAGTGGCTTGCGTGCTGGGTAGGTTAACAAGAAGATTTCCATAATACCATAATTATACTCAAGTGCAATTTTGATCTGGATCCTCACCTTTCTTGGCCATTGGTGTCTACCCTTTACCATTACAAAATGACCTGTACCAAATTAACAGGTCTGGTAACCAAACAAAAAAGGTTAAGGTCACCAATCTTGTATAACATATCAGCATTAGTCATGGTCTGTATATATAATACAATTTTGGCATCTCTAATTCAAATATTGTTCCAGATCATGGAGCTTGGTATCCTTCTAGACATTTTAACTCATAATTTCCGTCAAATTAAAGTTCGCGACAGTGGTATCATAACCAGCCAAGATTTTGAATTCTGCTCGAAGTTTCATGGAAATCCATAAAAAATTAGCGATGCTGGACTGGTGACAAGATTTTAAAAAAAAAATTAACTCGTATACTATACAGTACGGTAGGTGGTGCCACCAACATTGACATCAATGAAGATCATTTGACAATTTATAGGTCCTGAAGGTTATGGAATCGCGGAGGAGCATCCCGGAGGTACCGCCATGGGGCGGACTGGGGAGATCGTGATCAGTCATCCTGGGACAGCAACAACTACGACAATAGGTGGGTCTACGACGAGTTGGGACGGGACTATTATTATCTGTGCTCCGTGTGGAAGCCTTTAATTGTAAAGGTTTTGCTCAGCCCAGTTCCCATATCATTTCCCGCATGACGGACTGTGACAATTTGGATCAATTTTTTAGATTGTTCTCTTGATCCTGATACTTACTCTATGTACTGTAACTCAGGTATTAATGAGGCAGATGCGGATTACTGCGGCCGCCCATACGGTGGCTTATCCATTATATGCAAATTACCACAATACCTGAGTTCCCATGAGTTAACTGTCAATAGTGACCGTATCGTAGCAATTGCTATTCAGGACCAAGCTAAGAACATTATACAGATTGTGGTTTCAGTTTATATGCCCTACTTTGATAAAGCTAATAACTATCTTTTGAATGAATTTCTGGATATACTGGACGTTATGCAGGTGCTAATAGATGAACATGGTGCGTGTGCGCCCATCAAATTTTGTGGGGACTGGAATACTGGTCTGCCCACTCAATCACATTTGTCGAAAAACTGGTATAAGAGTAAAGGTTTTACGCATTATAGTCAGTTCTTATACGATTTTCTTTTTGTAAATAATATGATTGTAACCGATTGTTTATTTCAGCAACCTGTGAAGTATACTGTTTTTGCCATGCTAATAACACGTTTACATAAATAGATCATTGTTTCGTGTTTCAGCATGACTCTAACAGTATTGTAGACTGTAAAATAGTCCCATTAGACGAAGATAATGTCAGTGATCACCTGATCATGCGAATGTCAGTCAAAGTATCCACATCTGCTTTTGGTTTTCATATGGCTGAAGACATATTCAATCCTTTGTCCCGACAGTGTTTTCCTAGAGTCATTTGGAGCAATGGTATTAGGCGTTCTGCTTATAAAGATATTTTGAGTGAAAAACTGTTCAACATGGACGTGCTTCACCTTTCCCTTACACAAGACAATCCTGACAGTCGTCAGGCTACTGTTGATCTGTACTTGGATAATTTATGTAAGGCTATACATGATTCTACTCTTGAGTCTCGATGTGTTAATAATAAGAAATTCAAGCCTAAAGGGTATTGGTGTCCCGAACTGGCAAACATAAGGGACAAAAACAGGTTTTTGGTGGCGACTGTGGGTTAGCAATGATAGACCAAACCATGGTCTGGTTTACGATGCATATAAACATGTCAAAAGCTTTTAAGGACACCCAACAGACGCTGTATCAATAGAACCATTCATAGTACTTACAGCAGACTTAATGGCTTGTATTCTGAGGGTAAAATACCAAACTTCTGGAAGTGTTAACCGCCAAATTTCTGGGACGAATAATTCCTCTCTCAATGTTACAGAGTTTGCTAATTATTTCGCTTTTGTCATGCGTGACCTTAAGTCTTCCGATTACTCAGCTGAGCAGCTAAAAATTATTGACTTTGTGAAATCTAAAGTATCTGAATGTTCAACTGTTAAGTACAATGTGCCGGTTACGGTCGATATGATTGATAGTTATATTAAATTTTTAGCCGGAAATTGTAGCCCTGCGTACGACGGCGTCAGCACGGAACATCTGAAGCTTGCCAACACTCCTTTTTTACGCCATCACTTGTCTGTTCCTTTTACTAGTATTTTATCTTATTGTGTTATTCTCACTGTATTTTGTATTGGAGTAATAGTTCCTGCTTTAAAAAAGCCCAGCCTTAATGCAAATGACACAAACAACTACCGACCCATTACCATCAGTAGCACCTTTGCTAAGCTTATGGAGTGTTTCTTGCTGCCCCCAGATAATGCGTGTGAAGCCCAGTTTGGGCTCCGAGCTTGTCGAGGCACTGATTTCGGACGTGCTCTGTTAAATGATGTTGTTCAGTATTATAATCAGGTTACTTCTCCACTATTTCTCTCATCACTCGATGCCGAGAAATGTTTTGACAGGATCTGGCATGCTGGCTTGTTCTACAAGCTATGGGGGCTTGTGGAGCAGGTCAGCTGGCTATTTCTGAATGAGTGCTGCGGTAATTTATATGGCATGATTAAGTGGAAACACTCGTACAGCGTTAAGTTCCAGATTACCTGTGGCACAAGGCAGGGTAGTATAATATCCCCCCGGCTGTTCAATATTTTTCTTAATGATCTTCAAATAGAATAAGAGAACATTGATTGTGGAGTGCGCATCGACCAGGAAGGATTTAACAGCTTTGCTTACGCTGACGACATTACGTTAATATCGAGCACTTCTACTGGTCTACAAGTTTTAATTGATACTTGTCATAATTACGCTGTACGCTGGAGATTCAAATTTGGTCACAAAAAGTCAAAGTGTATGATTGTTGGCAAAGGAGGCATGTTTTTGAATAACCACGAGCCCTCATGGACCCTTGGCGAGTATGAACTGGATAACGCCTTAAGTCTTAATATACTCGGTGTTTCCTATTCTAATAACTGTTCCTTTGATGCTCATGTTAAAAGCAGAACTTCTTGCTCTAGAAGGGCTCTATATACTTATGCTCCCGCTGGTGTAACATACCCGGGGCTGGAGACTGAAGTTAAACTTTGTTATTGGAACCAAGTCGGCGTACCCAGCTTAACATATGGTTCAAAATTTGTTAATCTTTCCAAGCAAAATCTTGCAGAGCTGGAATCTGCCCAAGGGTCTGTTAGTAAGAGTTTGCTTGGGATCAATAAGAGAGCCCATCACTCTGCCTTACTCCGCTCACTTGATATTAGTCGTGTTTATGACATCCTTAAATCTAAAACTGTCTCTTTCGCTCGTAGGGTTTTCTGTATGTTTTTTTTTTCCATACAGGAATATTTGTACTCGTTTCCTTGCCCGTTATATTGTTCCTGGGCACGCCCCTGCCGGCATTCTTATTGATCGTTTACTTCCTTTTGGGGTCTGTCCTACTGGTGCTGTGCTGGGACTGCCCGACGGGAGACCGCTGGTTGGTCCCCGCATGGCGCGAGGTCAGGACGGCCTTGTTGGTACGTTACGGTACCTTGTTCACTCGCCCGGATACAAGAAGCGGGGATCCATGGAGCACAACCTTGTCGCCATGTTAACCAAAGCTTTTTAAATCAATGTGCCCATTTTCTGGGCTGATCCACTATGTGTTCTTAGTTTTTGTATCAGCTATCCTGGGCATTTTTACTGTATTTAGAATTGTGTACGTATGCATTTATTTGTATGTATTTTCTCTGATTTTCTCCGTCACCGGAGGTTCAATAAAACTATTATTATTATTTTTATTATTATTATTATTATTATTATTATTATTATTATTATTATTATTTTTATTATTATTATTATTATTATTATTTTTATTATTATTATCATTATTATTGTTATCATTATCATTATCATTATTATTGTTATCATTATTATTATTATTATTATTATTATTATTATTATTATTATTATTATTATTATTATTATTATTATAATTATTATTATTATTATTATTATTATTATTATTATTATTATTATTATTAATGTTATAATATGGCTTATCTTAACAACTAAGGGATCCAGAGCATTTACATGATGATCCCTTCATTCCCACTGGTCAACTCGGATTAAATTTTATCTTCCTTAAAATGTGCATCTTGCACCCAGCTTTCCATACATGGTCTGCTTGTTCAAATTGGGTTTAAACTTTTTGAGCTATTGAAAAAAGCCAATAAACATGGATAAGCGCCATAATCTTTGGGTCAGGATGCGCAAAAAAGTAGGCCACCAAGTACAGTTTTATGTACAATCTAATCAGGCGCAATTTTCAACAGGAAACCAGTTGCATATGTACGCAATTGTAAAGATCGTCCAAACATGTTACTCTTGCAAAAACGCAATCGAGTTGATGCAGTTACCTGTTTAAACGGTCATAATTGTATCCTTCCAAGGCAGGTGGAACCAGTCATAAGTCATAGTATGTTTGCTGTTTGCTCTATATTACTACAATCATCTGTAAAATCAATGATGTATTCTTCCTTAACGACATCTATATTACTGTTACCTTTAGACAGTTTAAAGATTTTAGCGCGAAATTTATATGCACGTCCCCTAGTAGAACTCTTGTTACATTTTTTTATTGTTGCCATTTAATAACACCACCGCTGGAATATATATAACCTGAATCCAGAGTTCAAACACACACAACAACTCACGAAATAAATTTTTTTCATAATTCATTTATTCTGCAGCATGTATGTGTCCAGAACAATGGATGAAAAAACACAAAGATGTATATATATTTATATATATATATATATATATATATATATATATATATATATATATATATATATATATATATATATATATATATATATATATATATATATTGGTTAGGTAGACATAAATGTGGGTTTTTTTAATTATTTTTGCAAGTGCAAGTCATTTAAACCTGGTTGCTGATTATTGTGATTAAGAGTGCGTCTGCCAGTATTGGTTCAGGTATGTATTCTTTTTCCAAAATAGAGCCAAACAAGAGTTTCTGCCAGAATAGAGGTACTCTTGGCTAGATGAAAAATCTTGCATCCCGTTAAGGACCTTGAATGGCCTACTTTACATATTTTAATTACCTAACTAAGTAAATACAGAAATAAAATTATCCTATCATATAAACTGAAATAATGTTGATTGGTACATCGCTACAGTTTAGTTTGATGTTGCAAGGTCGGACATTTTCCCTTGGTAAGTTTCTGTTCATCCCCACTTAAAATTTCCTAACCATCGTTCTCTGTTTTTGTCGGCTGCCTGTGTCGCGAGTGCAACGTTTGCGCCCAAAGTCGCTACAATCAAAGCCCCAACGGCAGGAATTAGAAGTGGAATCTGGGATTGTACCGGATTAGAGTGACCATGAGGTGCAGCATCAGTATTCTGCGTTATGTCAAGAATCCCGAATGTCAGCAGAACCAAGCACAACATCTGTAGGCGCATTGTTAACGTCTGACTATAAAAAGAAAAAAAAATCTCTTAATTCCCATTGAGGAATATTTAATAACACCTCATGTTAAAACTGTTTTAGCCTTGAGGCGTTTCCTTCAACATTTTTTTGCCATTTGTATTCAAGATTTTAACTTTGTCTGCTAGCAGGCTGATTTTTATTCTCCTGAAGGCAGGTTTGCGCATCAGAAGAAGAAGAAGGGGGAGGAGAAGAAAGAGAAGAAGAAAGAAAAGGAGAAGGAAAAGAGAAAGAAGCAAAAGAAGAAGTCACAAAGTAGTTTCGTCATATGAGTTCAGTCGCCAAAGAAACATGTGAATGGAATAAGATTTCACATCCCTGTTCGGTTTTATAAAGCCGAAAGTAAAGATCAACGTTTTAAAATAAAGTTGCTAACCCTAGAAATATTGCTTATGGAAATTCTTGGGCCATTTAAAGTCGTCATTTCCATTGCATTACACATTACATAATATATTATATGCAGTATATATATATATATATATATATATATATATATATATATATATATATATATATATATATATATATATATATATATATATATATATATATATATATATATATATATATATATATATATAATTTTCAGCATGTATTGCACATTTGGTCATGGAGAAGGAGGAGTAGGAAGAAGAAGAATCTAATATTTTTGTAAAGGAGAAGTAACAGAGTAAAAGACAGAAATTATTTTCGTCATGTCTTTTTAGTCAACAAATCAGTGAATGACAAAAATAATCACTTGACGTCTATCTGGCCTATACAAACACAATGTAACGATCAACATTTTCAAATAAAAGTAATTATAGGTTACCCTTGATATATTGCTTATGAAAATACTAACACCCTGTCTAGGCAACATGTTAAAAGCAACTTTTAGGTAACGAAAATTTGCGTTACAAAGTTTTGATATACTGACAGCCCGTTCGTTTTGTTGTTTACCTCTTCACCCAAAAAATGGACGAGGACTGGATTTCGACATGGTAAACCTCATTTTTGATGCCCTACAAGGTTGTCTACGTGTATTTCAAAATGCTACGTAATCTAACAACTTAGGGTTTTTAACCCATAGAAAATGTAAATCGAACGAATTCTTCCATTCTTGTTCTGTTTATTTAAATCAGTACAATTCGCTGTCCTGTCTTTATAATTGTTGGCTACCATTGTTGATTGTACAAGAGGCAAAGGAAGGTACTGTATATGGCGTTATCGTTGGATATATTGGTGTGTCGAGTAAAAATGATCTTACATCATTTTTACCACATAAAATATCGTTACCCTGCGTGAACATACTTGTATGTTTTCACAAGTAAGTTCATATTTTCGGAAGCTTATGACCCTTGCGTGTTTTGCACATTTCATGGATATATATATATATATATATATATATATATATATATATACATATATGTATCTCCTGTTTGGGCCGATTTTAGTACTGTAAATGCTTGTATAAATACCGTATCATAGGACTAAAAGCTACAGTGCCGCGATATGATGTATCGGTACTCTTCCGGTTTCATAGGTAATTGTGTTGATGAGGAGTGAAACTTTCTGTAAATGTCGTTCTTATTTTCGCTTTGTGTATTGAAATGTACATATCGACCCAAACATGAGATAAAAAGTTTATAGTATGCTTTGTAGACGATATGAAGTAATTAACTCGCACTGGATACCATATAGCAGAACTCGTTTGCTTCGCTCACTCGTTATGCTATATGGCATCCAGTGCTCGTTGATATACTTTATATCGTCAACAAAGCATGCTATAATCTATTGTATATATATATATATATATATATATATATATATATATATATATATATATATATATATATATATATATATATATATATATATATATATATATATATATATATATATATATATATATATATATATATATATATATATACATATATATATGTCCTTTTGCCTGTATGATTATTTGTCAAACGTACCAAAATTGAAAATACAATTTTTTTCATTGTTTTGAGTATATCTGCATCATAGGTGGTACTCAAATTTAGATAGTCCAAATATTTCAGTTAAACAAGACAATCTACCACAAATATGCTAAAAAAACTTCAGATGATATTTTTTAGCAATACACAGGTGGGTGCATCTGTACTTACCTTGTTTATCTTATGTGAAAAAGTTGTCGAATGTACACAATGAACAAAGTATTTCACTACAGGTCTCCTGGTTGTGCAAACGCACCTGGTCGACGTGAATGGCACAGTAAGGTCAGGGAAGGCTGCTTTTATAGCTCCATCCCTAATGTACGGAATTTGTTTAAAGATTTTAGCAGCTAATATTTGTATTCTGGTCTGACTTTGGAAAGAGGAATATCGATGTGCAGGTATTTTCAATTATTGTTCATACCAATCGCCAATGGCAATTTTCAGAAGCATATATGTGTTAAGATATACAGGTATGTAGGCACGCCTTGTCATCTACATATCAAATCCATACGTAAAAATGAATCCTTGGTTTCATTATTACACATAAGAGTAAAGCGTTCGAACTGCGGAATAGGATATTGACCACTAGGAAGTGGTTCTGGGCAAAAAGACACAAATATAATAAGAATGGGATTCTCGTTACTCTCCTTGTGGGACATGTAGAAATTCGGTCCTAGGTCAGGCAAAATGTGACAGTAAACGTACGACAACACCTAAGATATACACAAGACCCATACTAAAGTCAGCTGTCATGATACGAAGGTGCCACGAAGGAGGGGTTTTCAACTGCAATACTCCTGTTTTGTTTTATAATATAACACCCACCCACCCCAAAAAATTGTATGATTTGGAGAATAGGCTTTTGATTTTATGGAACTGATCACAAAAATTCTTCGGAACTGGGATGTAAAAATTTAAATCCCTGGAAATTCTATGAAGCTTTTTCCCACAACTTGAAACCAATTGTCATTATGGGAATTAGAACTAAACATTTTTTGATACTGGGTACTGGGGAATCGGGCATTTATTTCCTGTGACTTGAGATCTGGAGCCTTATGATAGGGAGATGCAGCAAAGAGTTACTTTAACCCTAAATTTGTGAGATTTCTTCATTGAGTATGGAGAATGATTTAAGTATTATGAATGCCATCAAGTAACCTTTATTTGATGCTTAATCCTTTCAATGCTGGACCTGCACACATCCAATGTAATGAGCAAAACTGCCATTTTTTTGGTCCAAAAATTATATGAGTGGGTATTTTGGACCTTGGCCCATCATCAAAGGATGTGATTCAAGCTACTTTATGAGATGTCGGCCTGGATGTTTTGAATTTTTGCAGCTAAAATAGACCCAAGGTCAAGCAATCCGGCCCGATATTTTTTCTTTTTGTTTGGCTGGCCTATTTTGACTTTTTTGGTTATTATCATTATTATATTTGTTTAACAAGTGCAAAATTATTTGATTGTACAAGACAATCGTATACACAAATATCAATACACCTTATTTCCTTATCACGAACGTCAGATAAGATATATCAAACTAGATTTGCTATTGGGTATGCTTGTAAGGCCTTACGTAGAATTGTGACATATGATGGTGATGAAGTTGCTCCATAAAATCATGTTTTAGCTCCTGTGGAAAGAGTTTCAAACTGCTTATTTTAAGATGAGGACATCTATATGTAATGTACAAAGCTAAAGGTTTAGAAAAATAGTGTTCCGGTTGGTAAAATGAGACCTCTTATGTGTGTGTTTTTTGGTTTTCTTTTTTTAGTCAAAGAGTACATCAATTTTTCTACAAAGGCTGTTGTAGGCAATAAATTTGATGTGCTGTTTTGAATCTTGAATATCTAATTGCATCATCAAAGGTACTATAATTGAAACAAATGATGGAATAAATATACATATAGTATCACATTATGAAACTAGTCATATATAAATATGAGTGGAACAAACTGGATGTATTCCGCGACAGTCCATCGTCTGTTTACAAATCAGAAAAAAAAATGCTTCATACGCTCCCCGCATTTTTCATGGCTCAATATTCAGGAGGAACACATATTATCATTATTGTTCACTGTAATTTATAACTTAGATGCCTCTGCATGTCAAAGCCTATTTTATGGTGAATGTGGATGTATAAACTCAATGATCCTGAATATTCCATCCTGATACCTAAAATAGGAAGCAATATATTGAAAGTTACTGTATCCACGGATTAAAAGACTAGTTCCTTTTTACATGCCATGACACACAATTCACTGTGAATACAGAGATATAACCAACACAAATTCTGTGTATTGGCTTTTGTATTCAGCTCAATGCACATAAACTTCGCTTTGATACGTTATATTTAAAGAAACGGGGATCAATTAACATAAGAGATAAACAGCTTATTCAAATAGTCGAATTATCCATTTTACTGTTGAAATATCCAATTAAAGGAATATCTGACTCAACGTTGAACGATGAAAATCCTATTTTCTACTCCTGATATGTTACAGTTGATATGAAATTACTCAACAGTTTAATGGGTACGCTTTGAAAAACGTTAGGCCTGCTGAACAATATTTTGATAAACCGTCATGTCAGGAAATAATTTGTATCAAAAATGAAATATTAACTCCTTTTAATTACATTGCAGTGGTGAATGTATGGGGCACCTTGATGTAGAGAGGCATGTACCGCCAAGGAAATATGTTTCATGTTTTTTTACATTTTGATGTTTCATCTACAGAAGCCATTGCAACCCCTTATTAAGGTAGCAGATCTGTTGCTAGCACCTTTGGATAACCTCTAATGACCCTTTAATATTTTTGGATAGTTTGATACTTAAATTACATGCTCACAAAAAGCTCAGATGTGTGAACATGAAATTGATATGAGAAAGTTGAGTTCAACATTTGTGTTCACACTGAAAAATGTTAGTGGTTCTTACCACATAGGGTTTGTTTGCATGGGTATTATTATTATTATTATTATTATTATTATTATTATTATTATTATTATTATTATTATTATTATTAACATATTTATTTTCTCTGGATTGCCTAATAGTATACAAAGACTAATCTGGAGGCTCTGGAGGTAATGTTTCCTATCTTCAGTAGGATGAGCATGCACACGTTGAGGCTAGAAGGATATTGACACAGTATAGATTGGCATTTAAAACAGAGAAGTTAATACGTAGTTGCGTGTGGCATATGTTTAGGAAACGACGTCCATGTTTAAGGTATGAGGGCTTTTTGTCAAAATTTAAGAGTAATAGATTTAAACTGGAATGAAGTAGCTCCAGGGAACCCAACCCATTGGTATTGTTGGCGATTCTTATTAGGGTTAGCCCTAAAAAAATGCCAACAATGAAAACAGGTTAGGTTCCCTCGAGCTAGGTAATGAACCATGTCGTTGTTTGTACAGTCATTAGTCCATGACCCCTGGCAACCAGGTGAGCAACTGACAAGGGTCAATCATAGGGAACAGGAAACCATTAGCTGTAGGGAGAGGAATGGGCCAATTTAGGCTAATCACTACCATTATTCGGACTACTTTAAAATTCTCTATTGATGTAAAAACAAATCAGTACAAGGCAGAGAGAAAATGCATGTCGGCATTCTGTAGGTCAGCAAGTCACTTCATCGATGTGTTCGCTGTAGTGTATTACTCATGGCCCATGACCCCTTATATCGTTTTCAGAATGTATTTTAATGCTAGTCAGATACTAAATGATAATGCATTACCTTTCATAAGGGAAATAACAGCAGAAGTAAAAAGGCAAACCTCAGACTTTGTAGACCTGCAGAATACCATGTTGTGCAATGGAGCATACACAAGTTTAGTCCTGTTCAGGCTGCCTTACATTTTGCAACAGTCTTTATGTCTGCAATGATTAAAGTATTCATGTAATTGAACATTCAGACTTTACACAGCACAGATCCACACTTTTTTATGTTTTACACGCTCGTGGTGGTATATGCGCATGTAAGTAAAAGCCAAACCGTGTGGAAAAGACTTGTCAATTGCCATCATTATTATTATTGGAATTTTTATGTTGACTTGGCAAAATTGTTGCAGATAGTTTGACATGTGGAGAGACGAAAAGGGTCTTTATTATTATTATTATTATTATTATTATTATTATTATTATTATTATTATTATTATTATTATTATTATTATTATTATTAACATCATCATCATCATCATCATTGACTTCACTTCGGGATTGTAAAGATCAGCAAAGAGTCGTTTTCAGTTGATTGATTTCAGCATCTGAATAATAATTGTAACTGTCATTGTCATTATTCTTATTATTGGCATGAATTTTTTGGTTAAGTGAAGATTGAGCCTGACAGGCCACAAACCTCCAGCGATGATGTGTTTGTCTGGTTCTTCATTTCTTACTTCAAAACTGCATCTGTTGACCACGATTTGCAGCCATTATGATGATAACATAATGTATGAATTACATAACAATTTTGAATGGTGTTTTTCCAAATGATACATTAATTATAAATTACTAGTCTTGGTAGGGAATGTTCTATATTCTACGTTTTCAATGGTTTAAAAATGTATATTTGATAATTCTGTTTTTCCCCCAAAAAGCTACACCAAACTATAATAAACGGCAACACGAGCACTGAAACAGATGACACCTGTTCTGAGGTGTGATGTGCATACAACGAGGAAAGAACAGCGAATGCTCCTGTGAGCATACAAAATTCAATGTGGCACACATCAAATTCTGCAGGTTGAGCTAGCTTTACTGTGTTTGTTTGATTTATTACATGAAACCAACGAAGTCACTCTTGTTACAAATAATACTCATGAGTTTCAGAAGCGACTATGAAGGAATAAAAATGCACATTTAGCCCAGCTATTTTTGAATACACGGACTATTGTTCTTACCTGCAGAATGCCGACCTGCATTTGGCAAACCTGCATTTTACCCTGTGGCTAAGCACGACCCACCCACCTGGCCCCAAATATGGAATGAGTGGATGTGAATAAACTCTCAAACAAGCCAAGTGCGGTCGTGGATGTTCCCAAGTTTAAAAACTCGAGTTTTAAGCCTGAAAATATACTTCTCTTTATGACATCATCACAGAAGTAAAAGCTACAAGATTATTTCACAAGATAACAAAAAGACAGGACAGAAGAAGTAAATATGATGTCATATTACAGCCGTGAATGCAGAAGAATTGGCAAGATTTTCTTTTCATTGCAATTTTCTGAGAACTGTCTTTTGCTCAAACTATTCAATTTGCATCTGGTTAACATAAACGGACATGAACAGAAACTTTCATAACCAGGAGTTGGTTCAAGGAATTTTTCCTGACAACCCCTTCCGTGACTTTTGGAGCAATTCCTAGAAAGAAAATGAACAACCTGCTACAATCAATGTAAAAGTTTTATACCTTTTTATTTAGGCTATTTCAGGATTCACCATTCGGTTCGATCCCGGACACATGTACACACACACACACACACACATATATATATATATATATATATATATATATATATATATATATATATATATATATATATATATATATATATATATATATATACATATTTATATATATATATATATATGGGGCCTTATATTCAATCCCAGTAATTGCAACATAAACAGCTGCAGCTAGACCACCTGTACAAACCGAGAGATATTGAGTAAATGTGCATTTGGGCATATCAGAAAAGAATTAAAGTCATTATCTTTAATGTCAAACGCATGTTATCAAAACATATTTTTTCTTAACACGAATGTACAATTTACAACTAATGTCATAGGTGTCAAACACATGTTAAAATTTCAATGTGAGAGCTATTTGGGATGAAATTACAAAATGTATGACAAAGATGCGTTAAGCTACCTGGATAAACATTGTTAAGTTCACTGTGGGAAGACATTTTTTATGTGATGATCAGTGCATTTTTTTTGTGGACACATATACATTTACCATTACGGAAAGATTATGCAGACAAACATTATAAATGGTGACACAAATGCTCCCACACAGTCCGATGCAAAGTATTTTCCTGTTCTATGGCAGACATATGGAGGTTTTGTATTGATTTACGCTCTCTCTCTCTCTCTCTCTCTCTCTCTCTCTCTATATATATATATATATATTTATATATATGTATGTATGTATGCATGTATGTGTGTGTGTGTGTGTGTGTGTGTGTGTATGTGTGTGTGCACAATGGCCCATGCTAACCCTGCACATGTCATCAGCATCCCCACTCCCAGAGGGAACATCAACACTCTTTCAGCACATTTGCATTTTGAATTGCAGCCATCAAGAGGCAAAATATCATACTTAGATATCTGACATAGTCAAACAATACGAAGCAGGTTGTGTCAAAGTACTTCACTATCTGTGTTTGAGAGACTACATTTTAGAAGGATTACATCCCATTATTGCCCGATTCCCAGCCTTCAGGTTTTTGAACTCCTACTCATAGTACACTTGATCATGCTGATTGCAAGGTATCACTGCAATAGCTTTAGAATCTTCATTATTTACAATTCAGGGGGCATGTAAGCATCTAAAAAACGCAATCACCCCCACTCTTTGATAATATTTTTCCGTGGGCCTTGGGCAAGTGAGAAATATATGACCTTCGGCGCAAAACATTCTATTTGAAATCATGTTTTCCATGCTGAAAAAAGTATATTTCAAATTGCTGAAACTAATGGCACTTCTTTTAACCGATTCCTATTGACATCAATTGAACAGTGTTTCATTTTAATTTTAACCAATGGACAATCTTGTCTACTTTTGGTTTCGCAATTATTGTTTGGGTATTCATGTGTGTGTCTGTTTTTACATGTTCAGATTCAGATTCAGATTCAGATTTCATTTATTTGACAAGAGTGGATATATATAACAATTTTGTTAGTTATAGCAAGCAAACAATACATTGAAGAAAAGGCAACATTGTTGCTACTGCCATTGAACATAGTTTTCAGGATGACCCAGCAAAAGGATGAAAAACACCCACTCTCACATGGGTACCTAAGAAAGATTACTTTGCTGGTTCACACCCTTTAGTATCGTAGAGAACATGTTTAACAAGCACATATATATATATATATATATATCTACATATCAACTTAGATATTGTGTGACACAATTTCATGCAAACAATCAAATTATTGATGATTACCACATACAAAACAATCAGAAATGGAGCATGTTTCGGAATATTGACTAATATAGAAATTTTTGACATATTGTGAGAAACCAGAGTAAGAATGGGTGTGGATTTTGCTTGTCACAGTTACAGGGGAGTTTTGAATCAATTTGGGGATAGAGTGTTGAATGCACTTTTCGGTGGATGCATGAACTGGAATAGTGTAGCGTGGAACATAACGATATCGAGTGGGATAGTTATGCGTACTGGGTATTGAAGTAAACATTATCAAAACAACGAGAGAATTCATTTTTAGAGCACCGAAAGAAGAATTTGAGAGATTTAAGTTTGAACAAATCAGAGACTTTTAAAATCTTTAAAGTTTTAAACAGTGGGTCAGTTTGGGCATTATAATGGGCTGAACTTATTAACCGTATAGCAGATTTTTGTAATTTGAGAATGCGGTCACAGGCATATCCCCATGAGAGAATAGAATAATTTGCGTCGGGCAAGAACAGGGAATTATAAATTAAGAGCAGTGTATATTTCGAAAGAAAATGCAACATTTTTATTATTATAATTACACGAGCAATTTTTTTTGAAAATATGTTTTGTGTAGAATATACATGCCTAAAGAAGGCTAGCCTCATGCCAACTTTGAATTTAATGTATAGCACATAATTGGTGGATCAATTGATATGTTAGGTATGTGTACCAATGAGCTTTACTGAAAAATAAATTGCTACATATCCTATATTTGACTTCTATACGGAAACCCGTCAGGACCCAAAAAACAAAACAAAAAAAAAAAAAAAAAAAAAAAAAACAAAAAAAAAAAACAAAAAAAAAAACAAAAAAAAACAAAAAAAAAAAAAACTTATATGGTCAATTTCGTTGAACTTTCCCTGGATCCAATACATTTCGTGGTGAAAAACCCATCCCTTTCATGACTCTATTCAGGAACATAAGAGCATGACTTCCTAATAGACAGATTATTCTCAGATAAATACATTTTTTTTTATCCTGGGGACTGAAAAATTGGTGATTTAGCTTTTTTGATGCCCCCCACCCTCCACACACACACACACACACACAAACATACACACACGCGCGCGCGCGCGCGCGCGCGCAGAACAGAGAGATGCAGCAACGTATTGCTTGTACAATAAATTTATAGTACTTCTAATTCCTATCAGAAACATCCGGAGAAATACATGATGCACACAAAACAGCCACATCCGGGGTTATCCCAGCTTATCTAATGAGGGTATTATACATATTCTGCCAATGGTTTAGCATACAATCGTGATTCATATCGATTATAATACCTACATTCTTCTCCCGAGAGCAGTATTTCTATTGAATTTAGCATGAAAACTATAATTTGTTCGATTTCTTTATCATCATGGTGTGTGCGTGTGTGGAGGTCCCAATTTATGGGCAGTAAACTATCAATTTCACAATTTCCAGGATTGCAAGCCCATATGTTTCAATTCCAAGCCTAAAATAGAAAAACCATCACTTTCTAAGTCTTAGGAACACAGGCATGGTCTGGGTTTTCATGTTTTAGGCGCCAACATGGGAAAACTTTCCAAAAAAAAGTATTCCCTAAGACTAATGATTTTTTTTGGGGGGGGGGCTTTTTTGTTATTTGTTTTATTTCTTCGTTTGTTTACTACAAAAAAATAATAATAAAAAAAAAAAATATGTTTCCCCAACCATACATCTTTAATTTTCTAATTCACGTTGGGATTCCAGCTAGTTTCAGATGAAGGCTATTCCCAATGGACAAGTAAAATGGACGGATATAAATAAAATAAAGCATTGCAATTGGAATGGATGCTTGTAGTCACCTAAGGAACGTAAGAGCGTGTTGTGGCATGACTTTGGTGCATGATACATCCGCACTACCGACAAAACGTTTCAGAAAGAGACACCGTGAAGCTGACCACCGTCATAATTACGACACATTCTTGAAAACATTCTGTGTCATGCATTAATGATTCCACCTCTTGTTCACGCAATGTTCCCTTCTCTCCTGAATTTCCAGTCTGCTTGCCCATACCATAGAAGATTTATTTTCATATAATGTAACTACTTGTGTGTCCAAACTTATCTTATATGGTTCATGTATTTTTTCCAAACTATTATTTTAACGTTTCATACGGAAATGCTGTAATGAAGGGACTGAACAATAATATTCATGGTAATATGACACATTTTCCACAAACATGTCAGAATTGATGTTTTTAGACTTAAATACGTTACATTTATATTAGTTTCGTTGATGTATAGACCCGTATTACTAAAGAAGAGAGTTCCAGGATATACGGACACATGCCTGCATCAAGATATGACACGATAAACTCATAATACCGAGCTAGCAATGTGGGCAGACGTTAACTGCTTAAAAAGTCTTTGTTCTCCAAATACATATTCGCTTAAAATAATCAGGAGACGTATGTTTCGAAGACATTCACTTTATTCCCACAAATGATAGTTTCTCATCAGTATGCCTGTGTCGTTGTGGATAATTGACGTTAAAGTTATAAATTTTGATGGGACGTCAACATGCAGGACGTAGAGCATTTGAACTGTTTGTATTTTTCCATACACTGAAATTATAGATTTGTCGCCAAACTACTTGTAATATAATATTATACTCTTATAAAGTTTCGCTTGAAAAACGATGAACATTTGCTTTGCACGTTGGTATTATTTGCAACTGCACATTTGCAAATTTAATCATTTTTCATTTTTCTGGGAAGTTGAAGGCAATAAAGCATTAATAAATTTATCCGACTTATAGTTATAGTGGAGGTAGAGTGTGTTTATAATGTTCCAGATTCATAATTTCGCAAAAACGATTTAGGCCTTCCTCTACTCTTTTGCTGTAAACTTAGCTGACTGACAAGTCGGGAGAAATTAAAGGTGATAGGCCTAGCTGGTCTCTTTTTATTTTTGGCAGAAGTAATTAAATTTGTGTTATGGGTGGTTAGGCCTATAGATTTTGGAAAAGAACTAGTGTCTGCAGTTAATGATGAATATTTCTAAGGTTGAGAGGACCGGTTTAAAACCACCAGGTGCCTTTTATGGGTGACTGCCTGTCTCAAGTCAGGAGTGAAATTTATTTCTTCACATTGGTATTGGAAGAGAAATGTTGATGTTTTGGCAAGTCTGAAATCTCTTTGCTGTCATTGTTGGGTTTGGAATTAATGAATATGGATCATGTTTTTCTGTACTATTACTAAGACACACATAATTATTTTTTCAAATTGCTAAAAGATAAAAAAAGATAAGTTCAAACAGTATTAATACATTTGTGTTACCACCTTGCATTTTTGATCATTGATTTTTAAGAGTTCTTTATCTACATGTGTGCTCAGTTTTTAACCATGAAGATATTTAGCACACACAGGACGTATCTTTCAGTTAACTAATACAAAAGAATATGAGGTAAGTGTTGTTTTAAAACTTTGTACAGTATCAGTACAAGTGACACTCCATTGTAATATTGTGGCATGTGACAATCATTAGGCATCTTCATGTTCCATGATTCATTATTGTAACAAACGTACGATAATTATGCTCAGTAGAAAAGCAACAAATTACTCACTGATCTGCTGTAGCTGACACTTTTCTTGGTTCAAAATGGCATCAGGAAATGCTTTGATATGAAGTTGGTTTCTACTTGCCCTATAGTTTTCAACCAGATTTCAACTTTTGGAATATCGGCATAGTCAGTACAGCTGCCAACTTATTCTAAGCCCTAGTTTTCAACTAGTTTTTAACTTTCCGGTTTTCCAAGTCCTTGTTTTCAATTAATTCTCAACTCTTAGATTTTTAAGTCCTGGCTTACAGTAAGCGGTTAGTTGAAATCCGATCAAACATAAAAGTCGAAAACCTGATTTCAACTCTTCCAGTGTGGAATTTTCAACTTGCCAGTTAGCAGCACATTGAGGAATTGTTGAACGCTCACTGAAAACTAAATTACAATTTTCATAAGGGGTTACATGCACGGGTTTTGACAACGGTATGGATGAAATATGGAAAAGTCTGT
This sequence comes from Hermodice carunculata, assembly GCA_964020975.1. Taxonomy (NCBI): domain Eukaryota; kingdom Metazoa; phylum Annelida; class Polychaeta; order Eunicida; family Amphinomidae; genus Hermodice; species Hermodice carunculata. Next base: position 12,216,610 of record OZ026619.1, on the reverse strand, counting down.
ATGTTATATAACCACCCGGGTAGCCGCATAAACACTTCTGGGTTGACTAAATAGGGAAGAAAAACAGTCGCTATAAGGGTAGAGTTACACCACTTACAATAAACATCTGTAATTTTCAGGTTTCTATCACTCTTAACTCACCCCTATCCACATCTATGACTAGTCTTTACGAGGGAGGGAGAGAGAGAGAGAGAGAGAGAGAGAGAGACTTATTCAGTCTCGCCTGGGACACTTATTCATTTCCTAATTACAAACTAAAGTGCTACAGTGAAGTTTGACCAGGGTCTTATTCAGTTTCGTCTGGTCCAGTCAATGATTTATATAAATAATAGAATGCTACACTGAAGTGGACCAGGGACCTTTTCAGCTTCACCTGGTCTGTATATTCATTTGGTTTAAATATATTATTCTGCTGTAAGGACACAATTGGAAAATAGGGCAAGGTCCTGTATGAATCCCTCTTGCACATGAAAAAAAAAGGTAAAGAAGAGATACCATGTATCGGAGGTTAAAGAACCCCAAAAGACGGTGACAAATAGAGTGGCGGCGCCTCAGGGGCATAAGCGGAACGAAAGAAGACGTGGCAGAAAGGGGGTAGGGTATTAGAGCTCGCCTTCACTTAACTATACACAAAGATGATACATTTCGAACCACGTCACTGCTCCTAGTCTGCTTGTTGTTTTGATAAAGCCATGGACTGCGTCAGAAATAAATTCATTTTGCTTGGAGGTACATGTTTTGGACCCAAATAATAACGTCGAAGCCGTAAATGGTGCAAAGGATATAATTTTGTTCTGATGTGTAATTCTCTGAGTTATATAAAAAGGACACTCGCAATAATAATGAAAAACATATTTATTTCAGTATCCCCAGACACACTGAGGGGAGGCTATAAGACCCTTTTTAAACAGGTCTGAGTTTGGATTGCCGCATGCCATATGCAATCGTGCGTGAGAAACAGCAAGCCTTCTGTCACCTCTGACATATTACTTGTTTGCACTTTCCCCCTACTCTATGTTTTCTTCAAAGATGTAAGGACTTCGGATTTACGCACAACAGTAGTTATTGCACAATCGAACAACCGATGGTAAAGAAAGAAGTTTTAAATAAAAAACTTCGGGTAGCCTTCATTCATGAAAACAAAATTGGGATTCCTCTTCTTGGAGATGACCATGCTGGTAGATTTCCCAGGGTTAAGTGACACAAGCCATTGCTGCGACCAACCCTCAACTGCCAGTAAGTCAGTATTGAGAGCATTGGTCGCAGCAATGGCACCATCCACTCTGATAAACAGAGTTGTGTCATGGGCCAAGAACCGAATGAATAAACGAGCTATATCATATAATGATAATAATAATAATAATAATAATAATAATAATAATAATAATAATAATAATAATAATAATAATAATAATAATAATAATAATAATAATAATAATAATAGCGTATGATCAGGTGTTTACACATGACAAAGCATCCTCTTAGTGTCAGCAAATAAAAGTGCGTTTTACCCTGGTGGTTAATATATCGCAATATGTCGTGATTTGTATCACTCTATAAATTGACGAAAAAATGGGAAAATATGCACACGATCGAAGAGTCTTCATTGCTAAAATATCCAATCACATGAAAATATGATGTAAAAATAACAGCTGAGTTCCCGTTCAATGTTCATAATTATGAGTGCATTCAAATTTATAACACTTTGAAATGTTTATATTTCTCTTGTATCAGTTTGAAACTTTCCGTCGCTGTGACTGCTTCGACGGACTCCTGTTAGAATTGATATAGCGAAACCATGACACGCGACTAGTGCAAATGTGAGTGAAATGTGTGGGAGTTGTGACGCATGTCTTTGCTTTTTCCTGGTCTGCCACCTTGCATGTGTGCACCATATACATATATGTTGAATAGCAGCAAAATAAACGTTGCCAAACCCGTAGTAACTTTACCGGCACTGTTTAACTTCATGGTCAACATGTATATTGGAAGAGTTTCAGCAGAAAAAAAACTAACAATCAGAACATCCATAAAATATGCATGCGTAATGACAAAATTTTTCATTGTAAATATCCAATGATGAAAACATAAGTCTATTCGTATGCCAAAGAGAGATAGATAGATAGAGAGAGAGAGAGAGAGAGAGAGAGAGAGAGAGACAGAGAGAAAGAGATACAGAGACAGCGAGAGATAGAGAGAGAAAGAAAGAGACAGACCTCAAATAGCAAAACTTGCCAGCTCTGTAACACTTTGTCTCTTCTTTCTTTCTTTCTTTCTTTCTTTCTTTCTTTCTTTCTTTCTTTCTTTCTTTCTTTCTTTCTTTCTTTCTTTCTTTCTTTCCTTCTTTCCGCTTTACCAGTACATTTTTAGAATTTGGTGTTTTCTAGTGATAATGATGACCATTTATTTCAACATTCGTAGAATAGAGCAGTCTTTATAAGTTAGTGGGTCAGGGTGGCTTTCTAAACAAAATCCCTACGACATGGCTACCGAGAATAATATATTTGTTGATTGAAATGAGTGCCTGTGGTTATGAGTAGTTTTGAGGCAGATGTTCAGGGACGAATCAAAGAAAATAAAAAAAACGTGCATTTAACTTGTATAAAAATATGTACGTATTAAATTTAAGAAACTAGCAATGAAAAGCTAAGAGCTTATCCATCTGTACTAGGAGAGTGCCCGAAACAATGGGGTGTAGGCATAATTAACCCCATTCATAAACTCAACTCCAATGATACCCAGACAACTATAGGAGGATCACTGTAACAAAGACAACGAGTAAATCATTTGAAGCGTATAAAATAATGAGGTATTCAGTGATGATGACCCATACCAATTTGGCTTTTCCAAGGATTGTAGAAGAACAGATAGGATATTCCTTCTCTCACACCTAATTGACAGGCAGAAAATGAAAGGCCCTGCACTATACACATGTTTTGTGGACTTCACCAAAGCTTTTCACTATGTCAATCGACATTCACTGCTATATTAATTGTACCAGCGTGGAGCAGGAGAGACATTGGGCAAACGAATTATCCGTATGTTTGAGAAAGTAGAGTGTAGGGTCAGATGGGAGAACAACATAAGCCAGAAAATAAACTCAGAAAATGGGGTACAACAAGGAGATATCATCGGCCCTAAGCTCATCGCAGAATATCTGAGCGATATAGGAGCATACGTGGATAACGCTAATGGAATAGTACTAGGTGAAATGCTCATCTTCTACTTATTATATGCAGATAATATGGTCTTCTGCTCAGACATCCCTGGTGGTCTTCAGAAACAGTTCGATGCATTGCATATATTCTTGTCAGAAATGGCATTTATTGGTCAATCTGCTCAAAACAAAAGTACTGGTCTTTACCAAACAAAACAAATATGGGGGACAAATTTTATTACAATCACCGTGAAATTGAGAAAGGTTACAAGTACAAGCATGTGGGGGTGTGGTTTGACACAAAGAAATATGACTATCTCTCTACTGCATCAACACATCCTGTTAAGCAGACAAACAAGGCGCCGTTTCAAGTGCACAAACTTGCTAGCCCAGCTGCAGGCAAACTAAGCCCACCCTTAGCATTCAAAATCATTGGCACACAGATAATGCCTATGCTAGAATATGGATCTGAAGTTTGAATGCATAGTAAACCTATGGCTGTAATAGAAAAGTTTTACGTCCAATTCCTGAAAACAACTCTTAATTTCAGCATGAAAACAAATACAGAAGCAGTGTATGCTAAAAAAGACAGGTTCCCGCTACATATCCGACATCGGATAAAGGCCTAGAAATTTTGGATCAGAATACTTGAGCTTCCGGAAAATTACGCCGTCAAACAGTCATATGACACCCCTAGAAATCTGGACGCACTTTGGCAACAAAATTGGTGTGCAAAAATAAGAAAGTTACTGTGTAACATGTACTATTAACAAATGTTTAGAATGAACAATGTGTTTAAAGTTAAAGCTCATTTGTAAATCATGTGCAAAAAAGTTTAGAAAGTAGTGTTAACAATGAATGCATGTATAAGATGCAACAACAGAGTAATAATGGGAATTGTGAACATATCACAGTTTTAAAACAAAGTTTTAAGTGAACCTTATCTCAGAAAATTTAAGGACCAGCGATACAAGACTGCTCTGTCAGCTATATCGGCCCCGCATTAGCTCACAAAACAGAGCAATTGAAACCGGTAGACATTCAAGGCCCAATATACCCCGTAGGGACCTTTTATGTAGCAAGTGTGTAACAAGATGCGTAGAAGATCTAGACGAAACATATTTTATAATAAATTGCCCAAAATATTCAAATATTAGGCAGGCATTGTTTAAGGTAACAGAAGCACATGTACCAAATTTCAAAGCCCCATTTACCGAAGACAAATCATGAAGTGCAATGAACATGGATGCCTCCAGTAACTTAGTAAATTTATGTGTGAAGGATTCAATAGAACTGCCTTGGAGATATAAATACTTGAGCCCAATGACAGGCTAACCGTATTTCTGGCAGGGTCTAAGCAAATGAAGATATAGATCAGGCAAGACTGAATGAATCCCTGGCCAATTTTATTTTAGTATTATATTATGTACATAGTAAATGAATATATATATATATATATATATAGTTCGTTTATCCATTCGGTTCTTGGCCCATGACACAACTCTGTTCATCAGAGTGGATGGTGCCATTGCTGCGACCAATGCTCTCAATACTGACTTACTGGCAGTTGAGGGTTGGTCGCAGCAATGGCTTGTGTCACTTAACCCTGGGAAATCTACCAGCATGGTCATCTCCAAGAAGAGGAATCCCATAAATTATCCCGATTTTGTTTTCATGAATGAAGGCTTCCCGAAGTTTTTTATTTAAAACTTCTTTCATTACCATCGGTTGTTCGATTGTGCAATAACAAGCCTAGTGATGTGCGTAAATCCGAAGTCCTTACATCTTTGAAGAAAACATAGAGTAGGGGGAGAGTGCAAACAAGTAATATTTCAGAGGTGACAGAAGGCTTGCTGCTTCTCACGCACGGTTGCGTATGGCATGCAGCAAGCCAAACTCAGACCTGTTTAAAAAGGGTCTTATAGGCTCCCCTCAGTGTGTCTGGGGATATTGAAATAAAGATGTTTTTTATTATTATTGCGAGTGTCCTTTTTAATTAACTCAGAGAATCACACATCAGAACAAAATTATATCCTTTGCACCATTTACGGCTTCGACGTTATTATTTGGGTCCAAAACATGTACCTCCAAGCAAAATGAATTTATTTCTGACGCAGTCCATGGCTTTATCAAAACAACAAGCAGACTGGGAGCAGTGACGTGGTTCGAAATGTATCATCTTTGTGTATAGTTTAGTGAAGGCGGACTCTAATACCCTACCCCCTTTCTGCCACGTCTTGTTTCGTTCCGCTTATGCCGGTGAGGCGCCGCCACTCTATTTGTCCCCGTTTTTTGGGGTTCTTTAACCTGCGATAAATGGTATCTCTTTTTTACCTTTTTTCCATGTGCAAGAGGGATTCATACAGGACCTTGCCCTATTTCCCAATTTTGTCCTTACAGCAGAATAACATATTTAAACCAAATGAATATGCAGACCAGGTGAAACTGAAAAGGTCGCTGGTCCACTTCAGTCTAGCATTCTATTATTTATATAAATCATTGACTAGACCAGACGAAACTGAATAAATCCCTGGTCAAACTTCACTGTAGCACTTTAGTTTGTAATTAGGAAATGAATATGTGGACCAGGCGAGACTGAATAAGTCTCTCTCTCTCTCTCTCTCTCTCTCTCTCTCTCTCTCTCTCTCTCTCTCTCTCTCTCTCGTAAAGACTGGTCATAGATATGGATAGGCGTGAGTTAGAGTGTTAGAAACCTGAAAATTAGAGATGTCTATTGTGGGTGGTATAACTCTACCCTTATAGCGACTGTTTTTATTCCCTATTTATTCAACCTAAAAGTGTTTATGCGGCTACTGGGGTGGTTACGTAACGTACAGACTTCTCCACATTTCATCCATACTGTTGTCAAAACCCCTGCATGTAGCCCCTTATGAAAATTGTAATTTAGTTTTCAGTGAGCGTTCAACAATTCCTCAATGTGCTGCTAACTGGCAAGTTGAAAATTCGACACAGGAAGAGTTGCAATCAGGTTTTCGACTTTTATGTTTGATAGGATTTCAACTAGCTGCTTATTGTAAACCAGGACTTAAAAATCTAAGAGTTGAGAATTAATTGAAAACAAGGACTTTCCTGATGCCATTTTGAACCAAGAAAAGTGTCAGCTACAGCAGATCAGTGAGTAATTTGTTGCTTTTCTACTGGTCATGGTAATTCATGAGCATAATTATCGTACGTTTGTTACAATAATGAATCATGGAACATGAAGATGCCTAATGATTGTCACATGCCACAATAATACAATGGCGTGTCACTTGTACTGATCCTGTACAAAGTTTTAAAACAAAACTTATCTCATATTCTTTTGCATTGGTTAACTGAAAGATACGTCCTGTGTGTGCCAAATATCTTCATGGTTAAAAACTGAGCACACATGTAGATAAAGACCTCTTAAAAATCAATGATCAAAAATGCGAGGTGGTAACACAACTGTATTAATACTGTTTGAACTTATCACTTTTTTCTTTTAGCAATTTGAATACGTAATTATGTGTGTATTAGTAAGAAATTAATTAATGCTTTATTGCCTTTAACGTTCCAGAAAAATGAAAAATGATTAAATTTGCAAATGTGCAGTTGCAAATAAAACGAACGAAAACCTGCAGAGCAAATGTTCATCGTTTCTCAAACGAAACTTATAATAAGAGTATAATATTATATTACAAGTAGTTTGGTGCCAAATCTATAATTTCAGTGTATGGAAAAATACAAACAGTTCAAATGATCTACGTCCTGCATGTTGACCTCCCATCAAAATTTATAACTTTAACGACAATTATGCACAAAGACACAGGCATACTGATGAGAAACTATCATTTGTGGGAATAAAGTGAATGTCTTCGAAACATACGTCTCCTGATTATTTTAAGCGAATATGTATTTGGAGAACAAAGACTTTTTAAGCAGTTAACGTCTGCCCACATTGCTAGTTCGGTATTATGAGTTTATTGTGTCATATGTTGATGCAGGGATGTGCCCGTATATCCTGGAACTCTCTTCTTTAGTAATACGGGTCTATACATCGACGAAACTAATATAAATGTAATGTATTTAAATCTAAAAAACATCAATTCTGACATGTTTGTGGAAAATGTGTCATATTACCATGAATATTATTGTTCAGTCTATTCATTACAGCATTTACGTATGAAACGTTAAATTAATAGTTCGAAAAAAAATACATGAACCATATAAGAAAAGTTTGGACACACAGGTAGTAATTACATTACATGAAAATAAATCTTTTATGATATGGGAAAGCAAGCTGGAAATTAAGGAGAGAAGGAAATATTGCGTGAACAAGAGGTGAAATCATTAATGCATGACACATAATGTTTTCAAGAATGTGTCGTAATTATGACGGTGGTCAGCCTCACGGTGTCTCTTTCTGAAACGTTTAGTCGGTAGTGCGGATGTATCATGCACCAGAGACCTGCCAAAACCTGCTCTTACGATACTAAGGTAACTGCAAGCAGCCATTCCAATTGCAATGCTTTTTTTTCTTTATATCCGTCCATTTTAACTTGTCCATTGGGAATAGCTTTCATCTGAAAGTAGCTGGAATCCCAACATGAATTAGAAAATTAAAGATGTATGTTTGGGGAAACATATTTTTATTTATTTTTATTTTTTATAATAAAGAAACGAAGAAATAAGACAAATAAAAAAAAACAAGCCCCCCAAAATCATTAGACTTAGAGAATACTTTTTTTTTTGTAAATTTTGCCCATGTTGGCGCCTAAAACATGGAAACCCAGACCATGCCTGTGTTCCTAAGATTTTGAAAGTGATGGTTTTTCTATAGTCTTGGAATTGAAACATAGGGGCTTGCAATCCTGGAAATTGTGAAATTGATAGTTTACTGCCCATAAATTGGGACCTCCACACACGCACACACCATGATGATAAGGAAATCGAGCAAATTATAGTTTTCATGCTAAATTTAATAGAAATACTGCTCTCGGGAGAAGAATGTCGGTATTGTAATCGATATGAATCACGATTGGATGCTAAACCATTGGCAGAATATGTATAATACCCACATTAGATAAACTGGTATAACCCCGGATGTGGCTGTTTTGTGTGCATTATGTATTTCTCCGCATGTTTCTGATAGGAATTAGAAGTACTATAAATTTATTGTAAAAGCAATACCTTGCTGCATCTCTCTGTTCTGCGTGTGTGTGTGTGTGAGAGAGAGAGAGTGTGTGTGGAGGGAGGGAGGGGGGCATCGAAAAAAGTTAAATCACCAATTTTTCAGTCCCCAGGAGAAAATAAAACTGTATTTAGCTGAGAATAATCTCTCTATACGGAAGCCATGCTCTTACGTTCCTGAATGGAGTCATGCAAGGGATGGGTTTTTCACCACGAAATGTATTGGATCCATGGAAAGTTCAACGAAATTGACCATGTTAGTTTTTTGTTTTTGTTTTTTGTTTTTTGTTTTTTTGTTTATTTTTGTTTTCTTGGTCCTGACGGGTTTCCATATAGATGTCAAATGTAGGATATGTAGCAATTTTTTTCAGTAAAGCTCATTGGTACACATACGTAACATATTAGTTGATCCAACAATTATCTGATATACATTAAATTCAAAGTTGGCATGAGGCCAGCTTACCTCAGGCATGTATATTCTACACAAAACATTGGCAGAATATGTATAATACCCTCATTAGATAAGCTGGTATAACCCCGGATGTGGCTGTTTTGTGTGCTTTATGTATTTCTCCGCATGTTTCTGATAGGAATTAGAAGTACTATAAATTTATTGTAAAAGCAATACGTTGCTGCATCTCTCTGTTCTGCGCGCGCGTGTATGTGTGTGTGTGTGTGTCTGTGTGTCTGTGGAGGGAGGGGGGCATCAAAAAAGCTAAATCATCAATTTTTCAGTCCCCAGGAGGAAAAAAAAAACTGTATTTATCTGAGAATAATCTGTCTATTAGGAAGTCATGCTCTTATGTTCCTGAATGGAGTCATGCAAGGGATGGGTTTTTCACCACGAAATGTATTGGATCCATGGAAAGTTAAACGAAATTGACCATATAAGTTTTTTTTTTTTTTGTGCTGACGGGTTTCCATATAGAAGTCAAATGTAGGATACGGAGCAATTCATTTTTCAGTAAAGCTCATTGGTACACATACCTAACATATCAATTGATCCACCAATCATGTGCTATACATTAAATTCAAAGTTGACATCAGGCTAGCCTACTTTAGGCATGTATACTCTACAAAAAACATATTTTCAAACAAAATTGCTCGTGTAATTGGAATAATAAAAATGTTGCATTATTTACTTCCCAAATGTACACTGCTCCTCATTTATAATTCCCTGTTCTTGCCCCACGCAAATTATTCGATTCTCGCATGGGGTTATGCCTGTGACCGCATTCTCAAATTACAAAAATCTGCTATACGTTTGATAAGTTCAGCCCAGTATAATGCCCACACTGACCCATTGTTTAAAACTTTAAAGATTTTAAAAGTCTCTGATTTGTTCAAACTTAAATCTCTCAAATTCTTCTTTTGGTGCTCTAAAAATGAATTCTCTCGTTATTTTGATAATGTTCACTTCAATACCCAGTACGCATAACTATCCCACTCGATATCGTTATGTTCCACGCTACACTATTCCAGTTCATGCATCCACCGAAAAGTGCATTCGACACTCTATCCCCAAATTGATTCAAAACTCCCCTGTAACTGTGACAAGCAAATTCCGCACCCATTCTTACTCTGGTTTCCCACAATATGTCAAATTTGTATCTGGTAATCATCAATAATTTAATTGTTTGCATGAAATTATGTCACTCAATATCTAAGTTGATATGTACATATATATATATATATATGTCTGTGTGTGTGTGCTTGTAAAAGATGTTCTATACGATACTAAAGGGTGTGAACTAGCAAAGTAGTTTTTTGCCCATGCGAGAGCGGGTGTTTTTCATCCTTATGCTGGGTCATCCTGACAATTATGTTCAATGGTAGTAGCAATAATGTTGGCTTTTCCTCAATGTATTGTTTGTTTGCTATTACTAACAAAATTGTTTTATGTATCCACTCATGTCAAATAGATGAAATCTGAATCTGAATCTGAATCTGAATCTGAACATGTAAAAGCAGACACACACATGAATACCCAAACAATAATTGCGAAACCACAAGATTGTCCATTGGTTAAAATTAAAATGAAACACTGTTCAATTGATGTAAATACGAATCAATAAAAAGAAGTGCCATTAGTTTCAGCAATTTGTAATATACTTTTTTCAGCATCGAAAACATGATTTCGAATTGAATGTTTTGCGCCGAAGGTCATATATATTTCTCACTTGCCCTAGGCCCACGGATAAGTGTTATCAAAGAGTGGGGGTGATTGCGTTTTTTAGATGTTAACATGCCCCCTTAATTGTAAATAATGAAGATTCTAAAACTATTGCAGTGATACCTTGCAACCAGCATGATCAAGTGTACTATGAGTTGGAGTTAAAAAACCTGAAGGATGGGAATCGGGCAATAATGGGATGTAATCCTTCTAAAATGTAGTCTCTCAAACACAGATAGTGAAGTATTTTGACACAGCCTGCTTCGTATTGTTTGACGAAGTCAGATATCTGAGTATGATATTTTGCCTCTTGATGGCTGCAATTCAAAATGCAAATGTGCTAAAAGAGTGTTGATGTTTCCTCTGGGAGTGGGGATGCTGATGACATGTACAGGGTTAGCATGGGCCATTGTGCACACACACATACAAACACACACACATACATACATACATACATATATATATATATATATATATATATATATATATATATATATATATATATATATATATATATATATATATATATATATATATATATATATATATATATATATATATATACAGTTACGCTCGCGTTCAAGTTAACAAACGCCAAACGCACCAACGTTTCCCAAACACTTTCAGTGAAAGTCAAACGTTTTGCAAACGCGTAGCAAACACTTTGCAAACACTTTACAAACGCTTTACAAACGCTTTGCCAAACGCTTTCAAACACTTTTCCAAACGCTTTCAAACACTTTGCCGAACGCGTTTGGTGAAAGCCGAACGTTTTCAAACACTTTTCCAAACGCTTTCAAACACTTTACACTTTGCGCCAAACGTATGTGATACATGTGCATGTACACATGGTAATCTAATTCTAATGACAGGAATATTTTTAACAAGTGTCTAAAAAGCTTATCAGCACCTAAAAATCCCATTAGCATGTGCATGCCTTCATTTATGGATAAGCCAAAAAGCTCTACTATGTATATTTCACAATAAAGTTGAAATTATGCTTTTTCAAAAAAATCAGTTCTAGCTAACAGTTTGTACATGTATCACGTACAATGCATGTGTATATACTGTAGCCTATATCATTGTTTTCTTGTTTGCCACTTTAAGTGAAGAATTAAGTCTTTAATTAATTTTAGTTGAATGAGACACTTGGGTCAACGAATTTGGATCGTGTTTTATATAAACATATACAACCTATAATGCTGGATAAGTGCACATTTACATGTAGGTACATCATATATTGCTGGACCTGTTGAAAATACGGTTGGAGATTCTTCATCATTTAAATGGAAGTGTTTGAAATGCATAGTATTTGAATGCGCTTGTGAAAGTGTTTGAAATTGTTCGGGTAATTGTTCAACGCGTTTAGAAAGTGTTTGAACGCGTTTGGAGAAGTGTTCGGTAGCTTTGTGAAAGTGTTCGAACGTTTGGTAAAAGTGTTTGACATTTTTCCCAAACGCTTTCCAAACACATTCCAAACGTTTTCAAACGTTTCCAAACACAAGCCAAACACCAGCAAAACGCGAAAAAAGCGCAACTGTATAGGCGTAACTGTATATATATATTTATATATATATAGCGTAAATCAATACAAAACCTCCATATGTCTGCCATAGAACAGGAAAATAGTTCGCATCGGACTGTGTGGGAGCTATAAATTGAGATCATAGCTATACATTTCTGGTACATTTGCCAGCGTTGGCCTTACTTTTCCTCAGCACATTGAATTTAGTGTCCTTAATAGTGCTAAATGACCTTCAAAAATTGCTCAAGGTTTCCTAAAATTTTACAAAATTTAACCAGTAGTCTATCGCACATTTGTTGTACATTTTGTAATTCCACCCCAATTGGTTATCATATTGATAACTTAAACGTGTTTTGATACCTATGGCATTGGTTCCAATAATAGCACCATTTGTGTCACCATTTATAATGTTTGTCTGCATAATCTTTCCGTAATGGTCTCCTCACAGTGAACTTAACAATGTTTATCCAGGTAGCTTAACGCATATTTGTCGTATATTTTGTAATTTCATCCCAAATGGCTATCACATTGAAATTTTAACATGTGTTTGACACCTATGACATTAGGTGTAAATTGTACTTATATTCGTATTAAGAAAAAATATGTTTTGATAACATGTGTTTGACATTAAAGATAATGACTTTAATTCTTCTCTGATATGCCCAAATGCACATTTACTCAATATTAAAGAATTACTAAAAATTGACAGTATTTTCTCAAATGTCACAAACCTGACACCTTACGTTGAAACAAAGACTCAGTGCTGGCAGTGAAATAGAGCTTAATTGTTTGGAGACTTTCAAAGTGAGTAGTAGGTGTCATTATGGGGTTTGTTTTACATTTCTGGTGCAGGATGTCCATTGTTGCAGTACTTGTTAGGATTTCCCTCGGTTTGTACAGGTGGTCTAGCTGCAACTGTTTATGTTGCAATTACTGGGACTGAATATAAGGCCCCAGTTTTTTTTTCTAGCTCAGTTACACACTGGCAGATGGTTTAACTAGGATAAGCTATCCAGCTAGAAAAGGGTACATACTGGTTCAGGGGCAAGTCAAATTGTTTTTAGCTGAATCTGTAATATACAAATTCATTAATTATGTTTTGATTTGCAGGCTTGCTTTTTTCATAATGAAGCTCTGCATTTATAAGTGCTAATTCATCATTTGCCACGTTCATATTTATTTATTATCATGTGGGTTGTCTTTGCTGAATATTTGGCTTAGACAAAGAGTCGCTTCTCAGAGAGACATATACGAGTATACGCTCAGAAACATGTTCTGAGTAGTTACCCGCTGAAGATCCTTTAATATATTTGGGTTAATACATTCATATCAAAATTCTACAGAAGAACGTGTGCAATATGGATAATAGTACTTCCATATTTATACATAAGTTAGACAGTGACAGGTTAACTTATGGAGAGTAAAGAGTTTGCACAATGACATTGGGTAATGACTACTAGGAAGTGGTTCTGGACAAAAAGACACAAGTACAATTTTTTACCAATAATAGCACCAGTTGTGCCACTATTTATTAAGATTGACTTCATAATGCTCCCGTAAAAGTAAATTAATATATGTCCACAAATTCAGATGTACTGACCATCACATGAAACAAGCGTCTTCCCACAAAGACCTTTGTTATCCGGGATACCCGTATTGTGTCATCTTAATGTTACACGTGCCACTTATTTATTCCATAAAATTTAATTTTCTTAGGTTAATAAATGACAAATCAGACCACATATTACCTCATATTTTCGCTCACCTGGAGTTGGCACTCCATTACTGTTCCATCTTGGTATATGGGCCTTCAGAATATTTCCACCCAATTTTAAACTGACCTAATGAAAAGCAAACACTTGAAATTGTTTCCACCACCCCTTTTTTTGGGGGGGGGGGGGTCATCGTTTGGTCTCTGTATTATATAAACGACCTGACGATATAACCAACAGAAAAAAACCCACATATTTTCATTCGTATAACATATCAAACATTTTAAGAGTCTTTCTGAAAAATTGTTGATGCTATAGTGTTGATGAGCAATATTCAGAAAAATGGACGGACATGATTGATCGCACGGGTGTAGCAACCTATGGTCGCTGGAGCTAAAAATATTTAAGTACGTAGATCCTAGTTGATACAGGTATATGCCATTATCTTGTAGGAACCTCCATTAATAAACAATGACATCAAGGTGAAGGATCTATCGCTAGTGCGCCGTGAGACTGGCAACTTTGGATCAATATTACGCATTTTTTCATAAGTACAGTAAACCTATATATTTTCTGATTACTTCACATTCATAGTTTTGAATCTAGTGAATTTGTTTTGCAGGATTGGATTTTTCTTTAGATTTAAACTTATCACATTCTTTCTGAATTTCACATATTTCGTGCAGAAGTCACACTTTTTTTCCAAATTGAATATGAGAAATTAGATACACACACACACACACACACATATATATATATATATATATATATATATATATATATATATATATATATATATATATATATATATATATGTATATATATATATATACATACATCTATATATATATATATACATATATATATATATATATATATATATATATATATATATATATATATATATATATATATATATATATATATATATATATATATATATATATATGTACATGTGTCCGGGATCGAACCGAATGATGAATCCTGAAATAGCCTAAATAAAAAGGTATGAAACTTTTACATTGATTGTAGCAGGTTGTTCATTTTCTTTCTAGGAATTGCTCCAAAAGTCACGGAAGGGGTTGTCAGGAAAAATTCCTTGAACCAGCTCCTGGCTATGAAAGTTTCTGTTCATGTCTGTTTATGTTAACTAGATGCAAATTGAATAGTTTGAGAGAAAGACAGTTCTGAAAAAATCGCAATGAAAAGAAAATATTGCCAATTCTTGTGCATTCACGGCTGTAATATGATATCATACTTACTTCTTCTGTCCTGTTTTTTTTATTGTGTGAAATAATCTTGTAGCTTTTACTTCTGTGATGATGTCATAAAGAGAAGTATATTTTCAGGCTTAAAACTCGAGTTTTTGAACTTGGGAAAATCCACGACCGCACTTGGCTTGTTTGAGAGTTTATTCACATCCACTCATTCCATATTTGGGGCCTTGTTTGTGGGTCGTGCTTAGCCACAGGGTAAAATGCAGGTCTGCCAAATGCAGGTCGGCATTCTGTAGGCCAGAACAATGATCCGTGTATACAAAAATAGCCGGGCTAAATGTGCCGTTTTATTCCTTCATAGTCGCTACTGAAACTCATGAGTATTATTTGTAACAAGAGTGACTTCGTTGGTTTCATGTAATAAATCAAAGAAACACAGTGAAGCTAGCTCAACCTGCAGAATTGGATGTGTGCCACATTGAATTTTGTATACTCGCAGAAGCATTCGCTGTTTTTTCCTCGTTGTATGCACATCACAACTCAGAACAGATGTCATCTGTTTCAGTGATCGTGTTGCCGTTTGATTACAGTTCGGTGTAGCTTTTTTTGGGATAAACAAAATTATCAAAATATACATTTTTAAACCATTGAAAACTTAGAAAATAGAGCATTCCCTACCAAGACTAGTAATTTATAATCAATGAATTGTTTGGAAAAAACACCTTTCAAAATTGTTATGTAATTTATACATTATGTTATAATCATAATGGCTTCAAATCGTGATCAACAGATGCAGTTTTGAAATAAGAAATGAAGAACCAGACAAACATATCATGGCTGGAGGTTTGTGGCCTGTCAGCCTCAATCTTTCATTTGTTTCAATTATAGGGCCTTTGATTATGCAATTAGATACTCTAGATTCAAAACAGCACATCAAATTTATTGCCGACAGCAGCCTTTGTAGAAAAATTGATGTACTCTTTGATTTAAAACGGAAAACCAAAAAATACACACATAAGACGTCTTATTTTACCAACCGGAACACTATTTTGCTAAAACTTTAGCTTTGTACATTACATATAGATGTCCCCATCTTTATATTAGCAGTTTGAAACTCTTTCCACAAGAGCTAAAACATGATTTTATGAAGCAACTTAATCACCATCATATGTCACAATTCTACTTAAGGCCTTACAAGCATACCCGATAGCAAACCTAATTTGATATATCTTATCTGACGTTCCTTATAAGGAAACTAGGTGTATTGATATTTGGTGTATACGATTGTCTTGTACAATCAAATAATTTTGCACTTGTTAAACAAATATAATAATGATAATAATAACAACCAAAAAGTCAATATAGGCCAAACAAACAAAAAGAAAAAATATCGGGCCGGATTGCTTGACCTTGGGTCTATTTTAGCTGCAAAAATTCAAACATCCAGACTGACATCTCATAAAGTAGTTTGAATCACATCCTTTGATGATGGGCCAAGGTCCAAAATGCCCATTCATATTATTTTTGGACCAAAAAAATGGCAGTTTTGCTCATTTCATTGGGTGTATGCAGGTCCAGCATTGAAAAGATTCAGTATCAAATAAAGGTTACTTGATGGCATTCATAATAGTTAAATCATTCTCCATACTGAATGAAGAAATCTCATAAATTTAGGGTTAAAGTAACACTTTGCTGCATCTCGCTGTCATAAGGCTCCAGATCTCAAGTCACAGGAAATAAATGCCCGATACCCCAGTTCCCAGCATAAAAACTGTTCAGTTTTAATTCCCATAATGACAATTGGTTTGAAGTTGTGGGAAAAAGCTTCATAGAATTTCTCGGGATTTAAATTTTTACATCCCAGTTCCGAAGATTTTTTGTGATCAGTTCCATAAAATAAAAAGCCTTTTCCCCAAATCATACATTTTTTTGGGGGGGGGGGGGGTTGTGTTATATTTTAAAAGAAAACAGGAGTACTGCCGTTGAAAACACCACCTTCGTGGCACCTTCGTATCATAGCAGCTGATATTAGTATGGGTCTTGTGTATATCTTAGGTGTTGTTGTATGTTTACTGTCACATTTAGCCTTGCGTATGACCGATTTTCTACATGTCCCACAAGAAGAATAACGAGAATCCCATTCTTATGTGTAATCATGAAACCAATTATTCATTTGTATGGATTTACTATGAAGATGACAAGGCGTGCCGTACATACATGTATGTCTTAACACATTTTTGCTTCTGAAAATTGCCATTGGCGATTGGTATGAACACTATTTGCAAATACCAGCACATCGATACTCCTCTTTCCAAAGTCAGACCAGAATACAAATATTAGCTGCTAAAATCTTTAAACAAATTCCATACATTAGGGATGGACCTATAAAAGCAGCCTTCCCTGACTTTACTGTACCATTCACGTCGACCAGGTGCGTTTGCAGAACCAGAAGACCTGCAGTGAAATACTTTGCCCATTGTGTACACTCGAGAACGTTTTCAGATAAGATAAACAAGGTAAGTACAGATGCACCCAGCTGTGTTTCGCTAAAAATATCGTCTGAAGTTTTTTTTAGTATATTTGTGGTAGATTGTTTTGTTTAGGTGTTGATATATTTGGACTATCTTACTTTGAGTACCACCTATGATGCTGATATACTCAAAATAATAAATAAATTTGTAATTTCAATTTAGGTACGTTTGATACACAATTATACACGCAAAAGGACATAAAAATAAAAGTATCATATTATATATATATATATATATATATATATATATATATATATATATATATAGATTAAAGCGTGCTTTGTTGACGATATGAAGTATATCAACGAGCACTGGATGACATATAGCAGAACTCGTTCGCTTCGCTCACTCTTTCTGCTATATGGTATCCAGTGCAATTTGATTACTTCATATCGTCTACAAAGCATGCCATAAACTTTTTATCTCATGTTTGGATCGATTTGTACATTTCAATACACAAATCAAAAATAAGAACGACATTTGCACAAAGTTTCACTCCTCATCAACACTATTACCAATGAAACCGGAAGAGAACCGATACATCATACATCATAAACCAGTGTAGCTTTTAGTCCTATGATACGGTATTTATACAAACATGTTATAGTAATAAAATCGACCCAAACATGATATATATATATATATATATATATATATATATATATATATATATATATATATATATATATATATATATATATATATATATATATATATATATATATGTATCCATGAAATGTGCAAAACACGCACGGGTCATATGCTTCCGAAAATAAGAACTAACTTCTGAAAACATACAAGTATGTTCATCCAGGGTATTTTTTTACATCATCATTACATTTTTCGTACATCATATTTAGTACATATAGTTTATGTACTGAAAATGATGTACGACCCTTTTTACTCGACACACCAATATATTCAACAATAACGCCATATACAGTACCTTCTTTTGCCTCTTGTGCAATCATCAATTGAGGCCAACAAATATAAAGACAGGACAGCGAATTGTACTGATTTAAATAAACAGAACAAAAATGGAAGAATTCGTTCAATTTACATTTTCTATGCGTTGAAAGCCCAAGTTGTTAGATTAGCTAGCAGTAGACAACCTTGTAGGGCATCAAAAATAAGTTTTAATATGTCGAAATCCAGTCCTTATCCAATTTAAGGTGAAGAGGTAAACAACAAAACGAATGGGCTGTCAAGATATCAAAACTTTGTAACGCAAATTTTCGTTACCTTAAAGTTGCCCTTAACATGTTGCCCAGGCAGGGTGTTAGTATTTTGATAAGCAATATATCAAGGGTAACCTATAATTACTTTTTTTTTAAATGTTGATCGTTGCGTTCTATTTGTAGAAGCCAGATAGACGTCAAGTGGTTATTTTTGTCATTCTCTGATTTGTTAACTAAAAAGACATGACGAAAATAATTTCTGTCCCTTACTCCGTTACTTCTCCTTTACAAAAAATATTTGATTCTTCTTCTTCCTTTTCCTCCTTCTCCATGACCAAATGTGCAATACATGCGTTGCTGAAAATTAGATAGACAGATAGATAGATAGATAGATAGACAGACAGATAGACAGATAGACAGATAGATAGATAGATAGATAGATAGATAGATAGATAGATAGATAGATAGATAGATAGATAGATAGATAGATAGATAGATAGATAGATAGATAGATAGATAGATAGATAGATAGATAGATAGATAGATAGATAGATAGATAGATAGATAGATAGATAGTGTGGAATGCAATGGAAATGACGACTATAAATGGCCTGAGAAGTTCCATAAGCAATATTTCTAGGCTTAGCAACTTTACTTTAAAACGTTGATCTTAAATTTCGGCTTTTTAAAACCAACAGGGATGTTAAATATTATTCCATTCACAAGTTTATTTGGCGACTGAACTCATATGATGACACCACTTTGTACCTTCTTCTTTTCCTTCTTCCCCTTTCCTTCGTTTTTCCTTCTTCTTCTTCTGCTTCTTCTTCTTCTGCTTTTTCTTCTGCTTCTTCTTCTGCTTCTTCTTATTCTTCTGCCATCTCTTCTTCTTCTTCTTCTTTTTCTTTTTCTTCTTCTTCTTCTTTTTCTTCTTCTTCTTCTTCTTCTTCTTCTTCTTCTTCTTCTTCTTCTTCTTCTTCTTCTTCTTCTAATGCACAAACCTGCCTTAAGGAGAACAAAAATCAGCCTGCTAGGAGACAAAGTTAAATCTTGAATAAAAATAGCAAAAAATGTTGAAGGAAACGCCTCAAGGCTACAACAGTTTTAACACGAGATGATATTGATTATTCCTCAATGGAAATTAAAAGAGATGAACTGTTTTTTTCAGTCCGACGTTAACAATGCGCCTACAGATGTTGTGCTTGGCTCTCCTGACATTCGGGATTCTAGCCATAACGCAGAACACTGATGCTGCACCTCATGGTCACTCTAATCCGATGCAACCTGCAGCCGAAAAAACAGTAGACGAGTTGATTAAAGAAATGTTCGACCCGCCTAGGTATAGAGGATCGGATAATTTGTTTCCACAACACGTGATGCAACCTGCAGCCGAAAAAACAGTAGACGAGTTGATTAAAGAAATGTTCGACCCGCCTAGGTATAGAGGATCGGATAATTTGTTTCCACAACACGTGATGCAACCTGCAGCCGAAAAAACAGTAGACGAGTTGATTAAAGAAATGTTCGACCCGCCTAGGTATAGAGGATCGGATAATTTGTTTCCACAACACGTGATGCAACCTGCAGCCGAAAAAACAGTAGACGAGTTGATTAAAGAAATGTTCGACCCGCCTAGGTATAGAGGATCGGATAATTAGTTTCCACAACACGTGATGCAACCTGCAGCCGAAAAAACAATAGACGAGTTGATTGAAGAAATCTTCGACCCGCCTAGGTATAGAGGATAGGATAGTTTGTTTCTGCATTTGCTTAGTTAGGTAATTAAAATATGTAAAGTAAGCCATACAAGGGACTTTACGGGATGCAAGATATATATATATACTCTATACATCTTTGTGTTTTATCACCCATTGCTCTGGACACATACACGCTGCAGAATAAATGAATTATAGGCTGCAAAAATTTACTTGGTGAGTTGTTGTGTGTGTTTGAACTCTGGATTCAGGTTATATATATTCCAGCGGTGGTGTTATTAAATGGCAACAATAAAAATGTAACAAGAGTTCTATTAGAGGACGTGCACATAAATTTTGCGCTAAAATCTTTGAAACTGTCTAAAGGTAACAGTAATGATATAGATGTCGTTAAGGAAGAATACATCATTGATTTTACGGATGATTGTAGTAATATAGAACAAACAGCAAACATACTATGACTTTTTAATGGGATCCACCTGGCTTTGAAGCATACAGTTATGACCGTTTAAACAGCTAACTGCATCAACTCGATTGCATTTTTGCAAGAGTAAAATGTTTGCCGATCTTTACAATGCCGTACATATGCAACTGGTTTCCTATTGAGAATTGCACTTGATTAGATTGTAAATACAACTCCATTTGGTGACCTACTTTTTGGCGCATCCTGACCCAAAGATTATGGCGCTTGTCCATGTTTATTGGCTTTCTTCAAAAGCTCAAAAAAGTTTAAACCTGATTTGAACAAGCAGACCATGTATGGATGCTGGATGCAGGATGCACATTTTAAACAGAATAAAATTTAATCCGGGTTGACCAGCGGGAATGAAGGGATCATCGTCTAAATGCTCTGGACCCCATAGTTGTTAAGATAAGCCATGTAGCCTTCAGGACCTATAAATTGTTCAATAATCTTCATTGACGTCAACGTTGGTGGCACCACCTACCGTACTGTATAGTATACGGGTTAAAATTTTTAAAAAGATGTTGTCACCAGTCCGGCATCGCTAATTTTGTTATGGATTTCCATGAAACTTAGAGTAGAATTCCAGATCTCGGCTGGTTATGATACCACTGTCGCGAACTTTAATTTGACGGAAATCATGAGTTAAAACGTCTAGAAGGATACCAAGCTCCGTGATCTGGAACAATATTTGAATTAGACATGCGAAAGTTGTAGTATATATACAGACCATGAGTAATGCTGATATGTTATACAAGATCGGTGACCTGAACCTTTTTTTGTTCGGTTACCAGACCTGTTAATTTGGAACAGGTCATTTTGTAATGGTAAAGGGTATACACCAATGGCCAAGAAAGGTGAGGATCCAGATCAAAATTGCACTTGAGTATAATTATGGTATGTGGAAATCTTCTTGTTAACCTATGTTGGGGTCACTTTAACTCAATGATTTTGTGACTTTGACCTAATTTTCTAGATCATTAAGCACTCAAGGAAAGGGCATTTAATTCGATATCTTGAAACAGAATGGGACATTGAATATTCTGTTTCTAAAATTTCAACTTGGTCACTACATCAATGACATTATAAATGTAGTTAACTTAAACATCAAGCTTTTTGCTGATGACACTTCCCTATTTCTTACTATCGATGACCCGGCCCACGGTGCAGCTATTATCAACAGCGACCTTGCCTCCTTGAGAGAATGGTCCAAGGAGTGGGTTGTGTTCTTTAATGCTCTCAAAACCGATGCCATGCTTATATCTCTGAAGAGAAACAACCGGAATCACCCACCGTTAATTTTTCAAGGACATCACCTCAAAGATGTCCCTGAACATAAACACTTAGGACTTACGTTAAGATCGGATTAAAAATGGAAATCTCACATTAAGAAAATTGTGACAAAGCTTCCAAACAGCTGAACATTATGAAAACTTTGCAGCATCGTATTGACTGGGAGACTTTACAAGTCATTTATATGTCATTTATTAGACCTATTTTAGAACATGGCGGTGTGTTCTGGGATGGCTGTGCACAGGCTGATCAGAAACTTTTAGAAGAATGCAATTGGATGCAGCCCGCAGTGTAACGGGTGCAATGAGAACTACCCCTTGTGAGAAATTGTACGATGAAACTGGGTGGGAGACACTGTCTACACGCAAAGAAGGGTCTAAACGAATTCTTATGTACAAAATTGTTCACAAATTCAGCCCCAGCTATTTATTCACTGCTCTTTCTAACGTCCCAACTCCCGGGAACAACCTTCGTCCTAACAGAACGTTAAGTTCCAATCAACGCTCTCGTTTCTTTTTTTTTTTTTCACTGTCACTCTATGGAATCTTCTGCCTCTAGAAACTCGAAACCTACCTGCACTTTCACTGTTTAAGAGAAAAATATCTACTCCTGCATCATGTCTCGTGAAATACCCAGAATTATTTAACGTAGGTAAGATATATTTATCCTACATTCGCGTTTGCTTTTGGGTCGCAGCCAATTGAATGAACATGTGCTCGAGATATCCTTCTCTACATCCATTAGCTCTTTAGCACCTTTCAGTAAAAACTCAATTTTGTTTGGTAGCGATCCTTGTAGTCTTAAAGCTAATATTATTATTTTTTTGGCAGTTCAAGAATTTATTGATAATAGCAAACGGTTTCAAAGTGGAGCAGTAACATTGTAACTCTTGCATGTATTTCATTAATGCCATAGGTATTTTGTCGGCTATGCGCCCCTCTATCTGCTGCTTGTACAAGTGGTGTCTTTTTTTCCCATGTTTTATCCACGTCGTCGCTCGTCGAGTCCCTTTCTCTCTCGGGAATCGACTGGCGGCGACTCACTTGAGTTTGTCTTGTTATGTTCGTCCTGTCTTTGTCTTCTTCTCGCGGGGGATTAACATAGGGCTATGCCCTTCTTACCAATTGTATTTCTTTTGAAATAAATAAAATATGTTTAAATCAACTTGGTCACTTCATGTCACTTAACGCGGCCGCCATTTTGTATTTCGTCTGTTAAAACACACTGCAGCATTATGCTACTCTTTAATAATACTAATCAATCACTCATTTCAAATAAAAACAAAGTGACAGCAATAAAAAATGAGGAATTCTGATAAACAGAACAAACAGAAAAAAACTGCAAAATAAGGTGCTCGCAATAAAGTGATGCAATGCATGATGAATTGATGAATGGTATCTTATTTTTCTTCTGTAATAATCTACTTACATGTAAAGTAAAATTGCATTAAAACTGAAGGGCTATTGTCCGCAGGAAGGTGTTAAATGTGGATAACCTGTCTTGCAGTTAATCATTTAATGTATTTGTCGTAATTAAAGTTCAAAATTATATGGTCGTTCAAAAAGTACATTATTATACTTCGATTTTTGTGTGTTATTTCCACTTATTACAATAAAAACGCGTCTCAATGCCTCTTTTCATTACATCAAATGAGGTAACGTTGATAAAAATGAGTGCGTATGAGAGAGAGAGAGAGAGAGAGAGAGAGAGAGAGAGAGAGAGAGAGACAGAGAGAGAGAGATTATGATTTGGGGTATTTTGTGTTAATCTCTTGCAATATCTATGACCCAGAAGTTTATCTTTAACCTACGTGTGCCCCAAATGAGTGCATTTATAAATCCATAACATAAACTTGAGATTTTGGAGGTTATGGCTTGAAGTGGTTAAAATTTCATTAGCAGCATCATACCGGGGCACATGTATGTTTTCGTCTACGCCAGCTGGCTCTCTCACGGCGGAGGTAAACCGCAAGATGACCGTTTTCGCTAACCTTCGACCCCTGACCACACATCAAGTAATCAATTGTAAACCTTATATTATCATGGTATGACACTGCAGCTTCATTTTAAGTTCACATGAGCTTTGACCCGACCTTCGAAAGGTCAATCTAAAGTTGCAAATTTATGCAGATCAAAACTCTCTCGTACCATTGAGCGTACAACCGACGTTTTTATCAAGGTACACACACAGGTAATCACTTTGCGGACTTGGTCCGGTCACCAGCACACAGATATACAAAGTATACAGGTTCAAACTTTAGAATTTCACGAGAACCAAGGAAAGAAAATCCGGGAAGAAAACCAACACATCTTGGTTACCTATCGTAATTTAGAATAACGGTGGACACGTCGAAACGACAAAAAATACATTGGCTGTCAGAGAAAATTTTACCAGACCCGTAAACCCAGTCTATTCATGGCAATTCCTGCGGAAATATTTCTTATCAGTGAAAGTGCTTTCTTGTTTTAATCAACGGGCAAAATCTGAATCTAAATGCGTAAAATTTCTGCCGTCCATCATCTGGTCGCCTGAACGGATTATATAACCTTGCGGTTTTGACCAACCGATCCGTAAAACATATCAAAGCCCGTCTCAAAGCATTTGACTTCGTATAAGTTTGTGAAACCTTTTTACCTCGGAATGCACACCACGACATTAAACACAAGTCACCAAGAATAAATTGTTGCTTTTATTTTACAAGAATGATACCACACAGGAGAATTCTTACCCTGTCTCGCTACTTTCGCAAAAACTAATACACACTTACGTCGCACAACTTATTTTAACGTGGTTAACCAACACATGTGGTTCAATTCATTTTTCGCAGATCTACAAACCTCTAATCTCGATGTTCTCTATTACGGAAAGGATATTTCTCTTAGTGAATGTCTTCTCTTCAATTTAACAGAACAATTTACAATAGCATGATAAAAAAAAATTCCCAACCCCAAGGCCTTTCAGAAAAAATCTGATAGTTCCCCTAAAATTTTCACAGATCACCGGATCATGATATTTCGAATATATTCAGTTCGCAACTCAAAACTTCTCCTTATCAACCCTTATTTGAAAAAAAAAAAAAAAAAAAAAAAAACCCTTCGAAACCATACTTGTCCCATTATGCACATCTTCAACCATCTAATCTCATGACGATCTTTACGCCGCAAATCAAACTTTTTTTCAGCGTAAACTTATCTCGTTATTTATATATTGTTTCATTCAAATAACCTTATCAAACTTTCACTCATGTCCTCAGCTATTAAATCTGGTTTAAGCATTTTATTACTGAAACATGTATTTTTTAGCTGAATACCTACCTCTGCAAACTTCAGCTAGATATCGCCAACATTATTATGGAAAGTGCGCTAGTCTCCATAAAAATGAATGGATAAATCCTCTCCTTACGCTACGTTTATCCTAAAAAGATAATTCATATATACCACACTTTACACGTATTAACTCTCAAATCCTAAATCCCGTCTGACTTAGACACAAAAAAATGATGTCAGACTGCCACTTGGTCCAATACCTCTAAATTACACTTATTATTCCCCCCCTCCCATTTTAAACCTATGCTTTTGGGAGGGAAAAATGTATCAACACGGATAAACATACAATATAGGCAACCTGGTCTTGAATTATGCATGCTCCTAGACCCCTATAAAAATTAAGCTAACATAAGAATGACATAAATGAGGGGGATCACAAGAAAAGAAGCTAGAAAACAGAGGAGTCGGTGATCAACATTTCTCAGTTTGACAGCCAAGGCAAAACAGAAAACCACAAGTCCACTATGCAGGTCCCAGCCGAAACAATTAACTTACCTCCCCGGGAAAAAATGAAAAGCCCAAACTTCAGAGAACTCTTTCGCTACATGTTGAAATCAAGATCTCCCAAATGGCAAAGCCAGTCTAAACAGAAAAAGTCTACATCACCTGAACTCCTCGACGCGGCTACAGGAATCTCCGCTCAGAAAATAGCGAAGCAGAGCTGCACCTCACAGCACCAGCAGACAATAAGACCCAGGAACCCGATCTAGCGGAACCTGAGATAATTATACCCGGGTACTAATGCACCGCCGACTAACAGAAATCCTTGCCTGGGGGTCAGGTGAAAAACAAGGTAGTACATTCGGCGGGAATTTTTCCCCCTACAAAGGAAAGGAGAGCGGGAACAGCAACAAGGAAAGGAGAGCGGGAACAGCAGCACGAACAGGAATTATGGAGAAATTCTTGTATACAATAACGTGTGCTCCAGTGTATAATGACACTGCATTGGCCCAGGAAAAAAAACAGAAAGTTAAGCACGCATAATACCTACAATTTCCTCAATTCTTCTACATTCAATATTCATGAGTGCTAAACAAACACAAGTAAAATCAATCACTTTACAGTCGCAGTGGGCAAAACTTTATATCCTATATGAAATTTCACAACTGCTACTCCTACTTACATATACTGTCTACGTGATTCTCAGGGCCTCACTTTGTTCATAAAGGAATTAAATGCGTTTCTTAGTACTGTGTCAATATGGCAAAAGAGGGGAACCCAAACCATCGGTATAACAAAGGACAACCTGTTTTTCCCTCACCCAGGTACATATCCCTTTAGAGAAATGAATAGTTGTACAAAAAATAAATTTGGCTCATAATATGTTTTTATCCTGTTTCCATGGCAACCCCTAAAAATTAAGGAAATGACTTAATAACACTATTTTGACCATATCTTTGTTGCAAATAAAGACATGATAAATCATAAAGTGGTATAAAATGAAGGCTGATCAATATTTTTATTCGACACAATTTTTTATATGAAAATTAGCTAATTAACATATAAACAATTGTGTATAAAGTTTAAAAATACAGAAAAAATAATTAATGTTGAGTTTTAAAAATTAATTAAAGAAAAATTATTTTACATATATATATATATATATATATATATATATATATATATATATATATATATATATATACAAACAAAATATAATTCATTTCTTAGGAAAAAAAATTGACATATTTTGATACAAAATTTGTTGGAAGAGTGGCATTGTAGCTGGACAAGAATAACGTTTTTTGTGAGTGAATTGCCTGTTGGTTGCATCTAATATCCAGTGGAAGGCCTACATATGGGCTATTGAACAAAATATACGAAGTAACTTAATGGATCTGCTGCTTTAGCACGACAAATACTGTTCTTTCTGTCTGTCTCCATATATATCTCTCTCTCTCTATATATATATCTTATAACTTTTCTTTTCAATGTACGTTATTGTTTCACATGTATTATGAGCCAAGGTGTATGCATCTTTATAGAAATATGCATAAGTTTATACCTTTACACTTTATTGAAAGTCGGTACAAAAGCAAACCCAATCTATATGCTGTAAGTTGATCTTATGATTCGAATTTTTCCGAATATGGCTACTGGCAATGTTGCGCCAGTTATACGAGCCTGTGGACAAGGATGAACAGAGTAATATTACTTGCCAATGACTGACCTCGGTATTTTTGCCATGAAGCGCTGTGGTATGTTGTTATGAAAATGTGTATGGCTGTTTGTTTTTATTTGGAAAGGTCACTGTATTCATTCAGTGTGTGCCAGGTCATTGAGTTCAATGGATACCTTGCAGGGTCACTGCAGAGCCTGAGTTTGTCTGTTTTGTGGGTGACTCACATGTAACTGGTAAACAAGTGGAATAAGCTAGAATGGTGACCTACATTCCTGTGAGGTAATCCAGACAGGTCTCAATGCACTGGGATGTGTGACTAATCAGAAAACTCTGGAACAAATTAGAGATTTCTGTGTGTAAATATAAAGCAGATATTTTCCTGACTGGGAGGGAGGTGAAGAGAGAGAACTCTGAAGCATCTGGCAGAAGCTGTGTGTTGCCATCAAGCCATTGGGACTGTGAGCCATTGTTTACATTGTACCTGTGGAGTGTATGGAAGTCCTGTCTGGGACGGATGCACCATAAACGATGCAGAAAAACTCGAAGGAGTTCAGCTGACTGCTGCCCGAATAGTTACTGGAGCTTTTGCCGGCACTGCCAATGCCCAAATATATGAAGAACTAGGATGGGAGACTCTAGCGACTCGTAGAGAAAAATCCAAACTGTCATTAATGTACAAAATTCACAACAATCTTGTTCCAAATTACTTACAGTCGATCATTTCCAGTGAGCAAGTGCCACGTGATCGCAAAACACGGCAGAGATTCGACCTGCCCCCAATTCTGAGCACGAACAGACCTATTCAGTAGTTCATTTTTTCCCTCAACAGTGAGACTTTGGAATGTACTGCCTTTGGACATCAGAAACTCTAAATCACTAGCTATTTTTAAATCCAAACTACATATACGATTCTCTCAGCGACCAATCAATGCTAAACTTTATAATTTCGGCAACAGATACTCTTCTATATAACATACTCTGCTACGTTCAGGTAGCAGCCTGCTGAGCTCTCACCTTTACAAACTTGGTTTAAAACCTTCTCCCAGCTGTAGGTGCGGGGCACCTTCGGATTTATAATAATGGTCAATTTTGTATTTTGAAGTTATATTCCGGGTGATTGAGTTTTCATTTGCCTACTTTTCAAGTCTTTCACATGTATACAAACTGATAGCATGAGAACATCTATCATGATGCGATTCACAATGATGCTTTGGAGGAAATAGGATTTTTTTCTGGCGTTTACCACGCACTATGTACCTGCGGGAAAGACCATGGCTTCCCGGTGTCATCTCGCTCGTAAGTCAGGGTACCCCATTCAGTGTCTTACCGGCAGCGGCTGGGTGTAAAAATAAAATTATCATTAAAAGTTATTGGTGATGAGATAAATATTTTAGTTCAGGGTTGTTAGTGTGCAGTATTCACAGCAAGTTAGTCATCAGAATCAGGCACATATGTTAATTTCCAATGAGGCATTCCTGATTTCAAAACGTGAAAACAAACTTAGCAAATGAATATCCCCACCGCCAACCCCCACCCCTTTCTTTTGTAACTCAAAGGCTTGCATGTTTGCAATACAATTATTCTTGACTGGAGACGCTATTGTCTCTCAGACGACAACGAAGCCGCTAGCTAGCAGAGTAATTCTTGATCAGTTCAAAGGATGTTTATTTTTAAAAATCGCTATTTTTATATCACCAGTGGGCCAGGTGAAATTTTAACATGCCCGATTGGGAGTCCTACTAAGAACATGTTTCGGAGGGTGTATTTATCTCTCTGAGTAGTGACTCCTTGTCTGAGCTAAACATTCAGCAAAGACAACCCACATAATAATGAATCAGTATAAACATGGCCAATGGTGAATTAGCTAAACAAGTGAAGTTTTGCCCATGAATGCAGCCCGGTTTCATTATGAATAAAGAACACCTGTTAAACCACACACACACACACACACACACACACACACACACACACACACACACACACACACACATATATATATATATATATATATCCATGGGTCTTCCCAAGCACTGCTCAGCTCCTAATTTGTTTTTAATCGGATTCTCGGAGGCAGCAAGCTGGTTAGATAACTTCCTTATTTAGTTCAGATCGCCAACTCTGCCAGGTCCCGTTTCGGCTGCTGTTTATACCTACTGAGTCGTGCAAGTTCAATTAAAATCTGTATGTAAGTTAGGTGCTGAGTCGTGCAAGGTCAATTAAAATCTGTATGTAAGCTAGGTGCTGAGTCGTGCAAGGTCAATTAATACCTTTATGTAAGTCTTGTGAATTAAACTTAACTTATTATAGAATTTCAATGGCATCCTCCAACCTCAAATTCGATATTGTCACCAAGAGAGTGTTTCTGGAGAATCATAATTTGACTAATACAATACATGTTAAAACAAAAATCAGGAGTTGTTCGTCGTCTCTATTTGGTAAAAGTAAGATCTTGGTTATGGAAGCAAGATTCCAGGTAAATGGTTAGGTTGGATTGGAGAAGAGGTGGGGCTTGTTCCATATTCAGATAGTTACTGGACTGTTGTCAAGATTTTCACATAGTCCCTTACCCATTTAGTTAGTTGAAAGAAAGAAAGAAAGAAAGAGAGAGAGAGAGAGAGAGAGAGAGAGAGAGAGAGAGAGAGAGAGAGAGAGACAGAGAGAGAGAGAGAGGGAGAGACCTTTTATGTTCACGTTTTGTCATATACCCATTACACTGTTGCCTTTGACATGGAATCTGAGCGAGAGGTCTGTTTATACGGAATCACAGTAATAATTCAGATGAGCCACACTATTGTCATAAATGACACGTTAACAGCATTACAATTGCAAAATTTAAAAGCCAAATTTAACAACAGCTGTAGGCCTCTGTACCAACTGTGAAATATGTACGATTCTCAACAAATTTAGCGATGGACTGTTCCAACACTATAGGAATATGGCATACGGGGGGGGGGGGGAGGGGGCATGTCATGAAAATACGCACACCCGAAAGCGTAAACATAAATTCAGTCAGCTTTTGTGACGTTACGTGGGGGGCACTGCCAAACGAGATCGTGTTAAGAGAAATAGACC
Source organism: Hermodice carunculata (assembly GCA_964020975.1). Taxonomy (NCBI): domain Eukaryota; kingdom Metazoa; phylum Annelida; class Polychaeta; order Eunicida; family Amphinomidae; genus Hermodice; species Hermodice carunculata. Next base: position 12,185,954 of record OZ026619.1, on the reverse strand, counting down.
CGTCCCTGGACAAATTATCAAAAGCATTTCATAAACTACGTGTTATATCCGAGTTGTTTTGGGACTTTTCTTTCTTTTGTTTGTTTGTTTTTTGTTTGTTTTTTGCTTTGTTCTGTTTTGTTTGCTTTTTTGTTTTGTTTTTTGTTTGTCCGGAAGTCTGTAATGTTGAAAATCAGAATTAATGCACCTGAACTGGTGCAAGACTAATTGTATAGTTGCAATATACAAAGTATTTGACGAGCAGAGTGGGCTTTATCTTTGTTCAGATATTATACCGACAGAAACCGTAAAAGTTCATTTACGTGTACACACACAAGATAAATCAGCGTTGCCTTGCGGCGTGACGTTACAGGTGTGGCAATTTGATATTAAAACTGCTAATGACTAGAGGTCATTATTATTGTGAATTCTTGCTAAAAAAATGCGACTTCAGGTTTTTATTTACATTTTATGTCAAAATCATATATCGCAGCAATTTAACGAAGGCAATTTGCATGTTGATGGTGCAACGTCGGTACAGCACCAAGAAATATTCATCTCCCCATCCACCCCCACCCTCAAATACCTAGATGACAAGACTACACTCCGATAGGTTCCCTCTCAGATTTAATTGCGGCACAGACATAAAAAAGGCAGAATAAACGCTCTTAAGGAAACGGAAGTAACTGACCCTCGTAAAAAATACGCAATAAACATGCACAGCAACGCGCACACGGAAATAATAAATGTTTAAAGTCGCAGAGACTGCTTCACGTCTTGATAAAACTGGAAGAATCCCATCCAAGTTTGAATAAAGGACCCATTTTGAACAGATTTGACAGAAGTCGAAAATGTGAAATGTTGATGCAGCAGAGAAGCATGGGCAGATGGACAGACGGACACATGACACCGTAACGACCCTCTGTATGATCGGCATGTGTTGACATAAATGCGACAAAATCACACCTGAATAAAAGTGAAAATGCGCAGTTATTTTCTCAAAGCGCAAATTTCAAACATAGGTCTTTTAAGTTGCAGAGAATGATTTTCGGCATGGAAGAAATATATTATCCAGCAGCCTTTCCACAAATTTTATATTTGTCTCATTTATTTTTCAGAAGAAAAGATTCTAAACGGGTCGCGATATGTTTTGGAAAAAAAATCTCGACCCTGTCCCAAACACACCACCGATGTGAGAAAACAACCCACTCTCATCAATATATTTCAACGGTGCCATTGGCATGATGCTTTAGCGTAAATATTTTAATACGATTCAAGACAACTGTAACATAATATGTTCATCTTGCTTGATTAATGCATAATATATCTGGAATTTGTGATTAATAATTATGATTAATATCTCCAACGTGAACGTTGATGTCCGTGCATAATGTTCCGACATCCTCGTGCAATCTTGGATGTCAATTAACTGGGTTGTGATCGTCGTTATTATTATTGTTTTTTTTTGCTTCCTATTGCAGTCATCATTACCGATATGTATCATTACAGTTGATTTTCTCAGTTTAACATTATCGTTATTCATGTTGACTTAATGTCGTCCGGGTTAGATGCACAATTCTGCGTATGGGCAGCAATCAGTTTCGATGTTAGACGTGTTACCTATTAACAACAGAGTGAAGATGCTAAACCTTCAAAATCTTTAACTTGTGCACTGGTAAAGTTCCCTTGGTTTTGGTTATCAAGTGTCCGACGATAATCATGGTGCAACCTGTGTGTGTCCATACCAAACTGTGTTACCCATGGTTGTCTCAGAAACAGTCAATGCAATGTGGTTGACTGTGGGCATGGAAGCATGGCTGGTTCCACACGTACACGCAGGCTCCCGTGTTCTTCATTGTTAACTAGAGCGAAATGAGTTGTAGCAGTTGGGAGTTTAACACAAAAACTACTTAGGTTCCACATTAAGTGAGTTGTCCTGGTTCTCATTTGTTGTACTCCCCAAAGTTTGGTCTTTGTGTCCTGAGGAGTCCACAGATAATCGACTATAAGACAGGCGCAATGGGGCAATGGTTGGTATTCCAGCCACCACGGAAAACAACTTTAGCTAGGGCATCCATTGGTGCCCTGAATATTTAAGAGAAAAAAGAAACTTGCACATGATGTTCAATTACGAAAAAAATAGACGTCATATGACTTTTCTCATATTTGTGAACAAAATATCAGAGACGAATGGCTGAAGAATACACGAAAGTGGCATAAAGACTCACAGTACAATATCCAGTTTGTGAAATAGTATTTGTTTTAAATAAACAGCTCAAGTTCATAGCATTTTGCAGGAGGAACGTTGCACTAGGTCACATAGTACAGAGAAATCGTCATGCATTTTTCGTTTCTAGTTTTAAGTTAAGGCAAGAAAAAAATGCTTACTTTCGTAACTCTGTCAGTACTCAGGTCAAGTTGTACACAAGTAAACGAATTTCTTCGGTACCCTTTCCGAGCATTGGGCCATTTACTGTAAGGAAATGAAAGTATTTTGGTGTTTGAGTGAAGGGATATTTTTACGCAAAAACGTAAATTAAAAGTTTGTCTGGCAATTCCCATTTTTCGTTTCTTTTTTGTGATTGGAACTGAAATACAAAAAGCAAAGTGCAAGTTGGAGGACCAGTTGGAGCATTTCGGCACAAGTAGTTTTGATGTGTGTACATTATGTACGTTTATAACTGAAGTGCTTTTTCCAATTAGAATTTGAAATTAGCTACTGAACATGTTTTGATAAGATGTTCCTGCACCAGACTAGTCTAAGCTTTTCGAATCCCGTTAAATATATATATGTATATATATATATATATATATATATATATATATATATATATATATATATATATATATATATATATATATATATATATATATATATATATATATATATATATTCATATTTATATTTATGGCGCCAGTCGCCTAGCTGAAATGGGAAATGCACATATCCACTAACCATATTCCCATTCTTAAAAAAAGAATGGTTCAATGGAAGTAGTTATGTGCGAGTGCCATGTTAACACGGTTATGCAGTATATGTACTGAGTCAGCATGTATTTCCAGAATCGGGGACTTAAATCCACCAGCATTAAGGAAATGCCAAAAATATATTTAATGTTCGGAACGAACGACACTCGTGCTTGCAATCTTTGGCTCCGGTCGCCTGCTGAAATGGGAAGCGCACATATCTACTCGACCAAATCCATATACGTGTGATTGGTGTTAAGGGAATCTTAATCTGTCGAACAAATGTAATATACAATATATGATAGGACTTTTCCACAGTGTGCATTACCTAAAAATGTAAAAACAATGCCGTACAGTTATCAGTTGTAGGCAGCAGTGGGCCCAAGAATATGGATTTTGTATTGGACACTGAAGTCGCGCCCAGGCTATGAATTCAGCAGAAGCACTATTCGGATCTGTAAAGCGCTCCTGCTGAGTGCAAGATGGAGCTTACGGGACAAGGTTGGACCGATCGTGGATAAAGGTCCGAAAGTACTGGCGGGTTTTTATAGAAGTGGTAACCACCTTAGAGACTGATAATATGATCTTTATAGGGAGTCTGTGGTCTTTATTGGAGACATAGTTTGATTAAGGATAAACAAATAGGATAGTAAATAGGTGGTTTTTACATAGAGATGGTTTCTTTACATAGGTAGTTGTCATTGGAGATTATGCTAACACCTGATATTTGGCGGTCAAATGCATGTGGCATTTAGCCCTACATTTGTTTAAAAATGGATTTTAACTGTGGAATAAAGAGCAATCAGGTATATGGTTTTGATTGGTCGGTTCGGACCAAAATGGATGATTAATGATTGGTCCCTGGTGACGTCATGTACAGAATTGTGGGGAGGATGATAAGGGATTGAAATTTACATTGCCAATCACTGTTTTGAAGTGTTGATGGACCACTTTTCCCGAAATATTGGGACGACTGGTTGACGTTGGATCCAATATCGTGGTCACGCCCCCCAATTGAAGACTTATCTCAGTAGTTACCGAAGACAACACATTCAGCGAACAGAGCGAAGTTCAAGTAATTAACTGAACCACAATTATAAATTAAGTGGGCCTACAAGTGCTTGATGCTCCCTCTTGTAGCTGCATATTAATCTTAGCTCAGCAAACATTTAGCGCATTTCACGAATACGATGAATAAATTAAATGTCAGTGTGTTTCGTTTATCTATACAGGTTCAGCACGGTGTCAGTTTTTGCACCGCATGTAATGCTGTTATGAAACATATCCAGTAGAACCTACAGCTATCTGAAAATCCCGTGCTCACCAAGTTTGGAACATTCGCCCAAATAAAATACCCAGCCTTACCTGAGCTTCAATTTTTTGCAGCCTCAACTAAGCTACGATGAGCAGTTATGAAAGACCATACATTTCAGGCCTGACCAATACAAGTTTCTCTACGGCTTCATGGTACATGGATGTAACTGGGCCCAGCCTCTCCAGTAACCTGGGTGTACTGCACAAAAAGGTATGTTAGTCCTGACTCATGTATTTATGTGAGTTTTTAAAAATTGAAATCAAATCACAGGCAAGAACTTTGTTTGTCATAAAATGCTCATGGATATGTTGCTGTTTGCCAGATGCATAACCTACGGCTAAGTTTTAGATGACATCTATTTTGGCCCTGATAAATGTACTATTCTAAGTTTCTGACACATTTTTCAAGCACTAGGTAATCAGGCTACAGATGAATAGAATATGTTAAGAAAAAAATAACTATAGAAAGTTAGCAGAAAAATTGTATCTGTGATAATTAAGACTACCTCAAAGGTGAAAGAATCGATTTAAGCCATTGTTGACCTTTGTATGTTGGCAGCTGTGAAAAGCCAGGGATATCGTAAATTCCTTCATATAAATGTTATGTATCGAGAGTAGGTACCACTGAGAGCCTGTCTGAGAAATCCGAGATGCTCGAGTGAACTGAAAATTTCTGTCTCTGGTACTTATTGACAGTCGCAATTAAAGTGCTGTATTATTGCAAAAATAGTCTTTCTTTCGTCTGGGATGCACTTTCTGAATATGCACTTGCAAAGTTCATTGCTGTGATGTGGTTTTCTGGCCAGTCTGCTTTTAATTGGATCTGTTCATGAACAGTGTTTGTACAGTTGTTTAGCAGGTCAATTTATTTATATTGAAAATTCGGCGAGAAAAAGAAAATTATAGCAATACCCTTAGTGTGATCAAAACAGAATCAAGCTCAATTCTCACCAAGTCTGAAGAGATTCTATGGTACTGTTTGGGGGAAAAAGTCATAAAAACACACAAGAGTCCAAAATAGAAAATCTTGCAGTGCCACTTGTTTAACAAATTAAGTTGTGGGGGGAAGGGGTGCAGTAAGACGTGACGCTATGCATTTCTGAAGCAGCTGACTCAGCGATTTCAGGGATTTACTTTTTTTCCATGTATGAAAAAACAAAAAGAATAGAAACAAGGCCTATGCGAAGTATATCGTCACAAATTGTGAATGCAATCTACCTGACGGGTTTTGTTTGGAAAGTCAAAAATGTTGATCGTGACTGGATGATGAGCGGACTGACCTACTTCCAGCTTTGGCTGAGCCAACAAGATAGGCGCCTTTGAAATATACATTCATGAGCACAGGGGAACAAAGGAAAATCAACATATTTTTGACTACTTTATTCCTTGATACTTTATATCAATTTATATTTACCGCAAAGAACGTTTAAACAAAGCAAATGGCCTTTAACCACAGCAATCGGTTAATATGACACAAAGACACATTTGTGACTGCAGTTATATTGGTGAAATGAAATATGCACAAGGCACGTCTGTCACATTTTATGTTATATAGTTTGAATACCTTTCCCAAAGGACAAACTCTCCATTTCACGAGATTTGCCATTTGCAAGACGGCCATACCTACCTATGTGTGGTATAATCCCCAGTAGAAGGAAAACAGATCCTACGGAGTTGTTTGAAGAGCAAGAAGGCCCCCAATTGTTCCCTCTCCCAGAGGGGTAGCTTTCTTCACAGGCCAACTCAAAGAACAATGGGGCACTGCCATTCACATAAATACCTGCCAGGATCATGGCGGTGTATATGCTTGCTGCAATGAAATGGTTTTATTTATTGAAAGAAAAATATCTGACTGATTCAACAGCTTCCTGCTGAAATTTGTTCTTCAGCAACCAGTGGTACCACATAATATAAAACGAGTGCTCCCACGCATTATAAAACCAGTGATACCACATAATATAAATTCAGTGGTACCACATAATATAAATTCAGTGGTACCACATAATATAAAACAAGTGGTACCACATAATGTCGGCATCACTGGTTTGAAACGCCACATCAATATGTCTAGTGTCCATCTCGGTAATTGCTGGCCACGGGCAAATTTCAATGAAGAAACCACTGACCACAGGAAGTGACCTATCCCCATACAACTTGTGAACGTAGCCTGGTATGAAGTTGAATCAAGCTTTTCTTTGCTGTTACCTTCCTGCACCAATGTCCTAAAGAACAAGCCCATATAGTTGATTGAAAATAACAAATATCAGGAAATGATTCACCATGCCAAGCTCTCACATAAGAGAGATTCTGTTCGTAATCTAATGTTTAGAGCACTCTACGTTTTTAGAAAAAAGAAAGATGTATCCAGTGACCTGTCACTTGAATATATGCCACACGTTACTGATCATGGGTCAGCTGAAATGGTAATTTGGATGAATTATTACTTCGCACTCCACAAATCAGTGTCAACCATAACTGCTGGAACGTTTGCATCGGAAGACTTAATCACTAAGCCTATTCACATCAATAATGTCAAAGTGTAATTAGGCTTGATTCGCCAACTGGAAGACTCTATGAGTGTCTTGTTCATGTCGAAAAAGTAAAGTATGCCTCGACTTTGTGCCTTAATTGGGTAATTGTAATCCATCGACCAGAAATTGCCGCCTTTTCATTTCATATGGCTAAATTGAATATGATACGTAGCAATCTGCCAGCATGGTTTCTGTTGTATACTCTTTGTACTTAAACTGGCAGTAGTGGTCCTGCTTGTGTGAACAGTCAATGATCTGTATAACTATTTTCCCCTTTTCTATTATAGTCTTTTCACCCTCTTACTCCATATTTGTGTTTTAACGAGATGGATTTATTTACAGCCACTTTCACATTGGAAGCACCCGTTAGAATGAAAATGACTTGAATTGCAGAAAATATTTTGGGTAATGCTCAGTTGTATGGTAGGGTCCTTTCATTAAAAGTAGACTAGTCTGCCAAAGATCAGTGTTTAAAGTACGGTCCCCGAAGTCAACTTCAATATGACCATGGACCAATTGACGAAATAGGTCCATGATGCGACCAACATTTTCTGAAACATGTATACGATAAGGAGAAGCCCGAACGAACATGGTTTCTCCATTTTCAACCATGCTGCCTCTACTAAGCAATGTTTTGAAACCAAGTCCTCAATTTCAGTACAGAAATCATAACAGGCGCGTCGAACTATTATTTACACCCAACGCCGGATATGCTGCCACATGTATGCATGACTGGTTTAATTGCATATTGTTGCTCACCATTATACATCGGGGTTGACTGCGGAAAGGTGATTTTAGTTATAACTTATCATGTAAATCATGTATAAAATAGACATATGTTTAATGAAAAATGTTTTTACTTCTTTCAATTTAAGCAAGAAACCAGACCAAACATAGATATATTACAAGTGCGGTGATGTTTTTCATTTTGTGTGCATCGCAAGCTAGAACAGAACAATTTCAACTGAAAACGATATGCATGATTTCACATTAAAGGTACCAAATTATTTCACGCCTAACACACTTCCACAAAAACTTCTCCCGAAATGCGGACTCCCTACTCACAGAGTCCTTGCTTTGATGATTGATTTGGTAGGCTCTTTGTTTGTGTTATCTGAGCAGGAAAAATATAAATACATTTCCTGTGGTAGAAGTTCACGTAATTTCTAAAAATTTCATTCCGCTTCGTGTTGGTAATTGTGTATATAATTTAGATACTCATCATACAAAACTAGCAAACCCTTTTCATTTTACATGCACTTCAATTCACGATGACTCGCATCGATATGAAGGGTTAAGATTGCTCAAATGCCTGGCATATAAGCGTAAAAACTCTAATAACTCAAGCGAAAAGTAGATAATTCGTGAAATGAAAATGTGTCTCTGTTGTGTCCAATATGGTAATCAAGGACCTATGATGGCGTATATGTTTGAATATCCTTTAATTGTTAAGCTTTCCCCAGTATTTTGATTTGAGATATAACAAGAGATTATGTCGATTTGTGGCTGGCTGCTAGCTTTCGTTGGTTCAGTCTGAGTGCAGGGCACGCTGATAACTAATCTTGATTAGTGTGGAAAAATTTAGGTCAAAATGAAAAAAGCTTAAAATGTTCAGCATGCGTTTTCTGACCTTGAAATAATAACTGCTGTCATGACAAATGCCATGGTGGAATAAAATCTGATCCAACCGCATTCGATCTGTAAAACGAAACAAGTGTATTAGTACGTTATTTTAATCATAGGCACCGGCATACCATTTGTTTCTCAAAAAGGGTCATACCTGTAACCGTTATAAGGTTATTACTTCCTACCATTATAAGGTTATTACTCCCTACCATAAGGTTATTGCTCCCTATCATTATAAGGTTATTACTCCCTGTCACAAATTGTGTGCTCTGTACAGCTTAGGTATCGCTGAGAAGTTTACATTTCAAGAGGAAATTGTGCAGCGCATAATCTAGACTTCCATGTTTGATATTTTGAAACCATTACACACCTATATCAGGTGACTTTTAAAGGTTATACAATTCTTATATGTCGTGATGAGCATGGACCAAAGTTACAAACAGACCCAAAGAACTTTTTTTTACATGGCCCAAACACTGTCATTATGCTAGTTCCGCAAGTTTGCATAATAACAAGCAATTACGGTTGTAAGTATGTATCAATAAATTATTGTGGATAAAATTTATACACCCCTTTCAAGATTGATCAGTTAAGCGAAGATATGAGAACCAAGCTTATTAGAAAACAGCGAGCAATGCGTATTTGTAAGCCTCTCCAATATAAGCTTATCATAGTCTGCGAATAGGCTTGAAGTGAAAGAGTTGATAGTTGCCGAACATCAGAATATTTATGGAAGACCAATGTATCGATTTACACGAATACTCATTGCCAAAATAATGTTTCAAATATATTGATACTTTAACGGTACTATTTTTGTATTTGTGGAGAGCATGCAAGTATTTGGAATTACATACGACACAAACGTTTGTAACATTTGAACTAAATTACCAATGCCTTGTTCTATATTTGGGCAGCTGCTTGACATAAATTAATGGGCATTGACAGTGTATGCGTTGCACATTCGAGTCGATGTGCCTATCCAGATCCATGTGCAGCACTTGGTCACCTCCACTTCCACTAGAGGTCATTTCGAGGGTGGACATTTGTGAGAGTAAGGAATAGCATGAAAGTTAAAATTTTACTTGAGGCAACATATGACAACTTAAACGTCAAAATAGACACTACGAGAACTACGTTTATTCATTCCATTATTACTTCAAGCGTCTTCTCGCATTTAGGAACCCATTAACAAGTTTAAATGATTGATTGTGTTTCTATACGTTTGAATGAAAGCTTCCAGTTACGAAACAGGTACTGCTTGGCATGTATTTAAAAGAATAAAATCCTTCTGACTGTAAACTTCTGACAAATATTTATGAATTGTCATCGGATTATGATGTGAAATTTGTGGCCACCCGTTTCATGCCGAACGAAATTTGCTCAAGTACCTTAAGGTTTCAAATAAGAAAACTTGACAGATTTGTCCACACTGGAGTCTAATTTTATACATTTATGACCTATGTGAGGTTTTATATGACGTTCATATTCATCATACATGTATACTCAAGTGACAGTTATTTAAGATGTTCTATAAGGAGTATTTTGTACGAAGAAATATTTACTTGCGAAATCAGAGACTTCCGGATTATTTAATGCAGCTCACATAAGACACATCAGAAGAAACAATTTCCTGTAGCAGCAATGGTTTCTTTTTCTGGCTAATTGTGCTGGTTCAAATGACATATGCCACTCAAATTTACATTCACTAATGTTATGACCCTATACATGATCTAAGAATGTAATCACTCACAATTTTTTTCATGTACAAGCAAACAATAATTTTGAATACACACCTGAGAGATGCCGAGTTGCTGAAGATTGAAGTTCCACACTGCCTGCCATCCCCCGCATGTTCCAAGTGGAATACCGTAGGCAAGGCATATCAACCACAGTTTGGGGGACAAGTTGTGACAAGAAGACAGATTCAGTATGGTTTTCAACGCATTCAGTTTAAAATCGTTGATCAGCTGTTTGAGACTGCTATAGGGCATGCAACTACATAATATACAGGTAAAGTTGATTATGACAGTGAAACAAACATTCTGGTCAAATCATGTATTTGCATTTACGGACATGTGACCTGCTACACGCAAAATATGAGTCCTTTAAGACTGATTCATGACACAAAGCTTAAGCTGTCTGAGAACACCCGTGAAGTGTAACGAAAACGGGTCTGGTGTCGTTAGACCAAGAGACACAAACAAGTAATGTGTATTGTAACTTGTCATATGGCAAATACGACAGGTAAACAAATAAGCTAACAGTTATGTCATCTGCCTTAATTAATATACTTTTGCACCGTTGAAAAACATGGCTTTGTTTTTTGCATTACTCACTTTAACAAATCCTGGGAGAAAATATACTGGGCAAAATATCAACGAGTAAACGGGCTGGTTGGCTCGAATTGATCAACACTTGGTGCAAATATTTTTGTGACAGCGCACAGGAGAATTTTTTTTGCTGAGGCGAAATTTGGACGGCACAGAAAAGTTACAATGTGCAAACGATAGCATGTTCTCAACGTTGTGTATATGACATGTATAACAGTTACCTGGGTTTTTAAACATGTCTGCTAATCGCTTTCAATTTTACCTTGCGAGTAAATCGTCCTAAATTTATGGTGCTTCGTTTGATAGAAGGTACCTGTCAGTATGCCAGTCATAAACATTACAGAGTTCTCGGGTGAGAAGGAACAAATCACCAGACTAGTGTACATCCAATTTCATGGAAAGACGTGGCATGAACTCGTGTTCAAAGATGGTGTTTCGGTTGGATATTTGTGAGGTAAGAAATCAAATAATGTTCCTACGGCAGAGCGGGAGCCTTTAGCCAATATTGCATCTCAAATGCTTATCGCCGCAGTTACTTCTGATTTTGTTGCCTATAAATTTAAGAAAGTATAGCTCTGTTTACACTTTCACATTTCATTCGAACGGGTGATAAACGTAGAAGATGGATTTGTTTTGTATTTTCCGTAAAGACACTAGTTTCAGCCATCAAACAAAGGATTTTAGAGGCCTCTATAAGAGGATCCCAACAGATCAGAAAGTCAGTTTGATAATGGATTACTTTAGAGTCCTAGAATGTATGTAAGATTGTCGAAAATACGAGTATAACAAAAACACATTGAAGTAGATATGATTCCCCATGCTTTGGGATTTTACGCTGTTACAGGCCCAGTTTGTCCATGCATAAACACCTTATGGGTCGTGCACTTAGAAGTTACTGGGATTGTCTTCAGACTATTTGTCCTTTCAAAACACAGCTATTAGCTTTCCGTATAGAAAATAGTGTTACATTTGTCAGTTTGCACGACATCCTCTTACTTTTCATATGGTTAGGTACACACTTATGCTCTATAGCAATTCGGGAACAAATATCAAGGAATTATTACGAGGAGACATAGACGGGGACATTAAAACCAAACGGTCAGCATAAGCCAGCATACCCGAAAAAATGTGACAAAGATAATAATCACACCCTGCTTTCTTCAGTGTAAAAAGCAAACAAATTAATGTATATGTCCAAAACATGACAGCATGCCTCCCTGCCCCCCCCCCCCCCGCCCCTATTGTTATTGGTTTTCAAAGTCTGGTCTCTTCTATCGTGAAAATAAAACACCCTCAAGGCAGGTGACCAACAGTGTTATGCTTTCTGTAGTTCCTTTCTTTCCTGCATATCTGATGAGTTAAAATTGTAAATATAGTTTCACCGTATGGCACTATCGGTATATTCTGACAATCGCCTGTGATAATTTTCGGTTGGATATTGGTGTTGTTACACCTTAGAAAGAGAGCAGAGAGGATTACCAGAATTCTTTCTATAACGCTATTTATCAGTTTGTGTGGTTTCTTTAAATTTATCAATGCCACGCAGCATCGGTCCCCTAAAGTATAATCTTATCAATACTTTTTACAAAGTGGTCTTTCTGGCCCTTTTTACGGAATACTGTTGCCACTGAAAAGATCGTGTATGCTAATATATTGGATCGTTTTGAGAGGTCAGGCTGAGCACATTTGAATGCAAACAGTAATGAATGTTAAATGTCACAATCATTTTTTAAGCGCAAATCTTGCAAAATAATAATTTTTCTACTATCTTTTTGAATATTACTCAAACATTAACGGTTATTTGTATCAAATATACCACCCAGAGTTTTCAACTGCAAAAACAGGCATCCACTTTATTTGAACAACCTTTTTGAATCTGTTTTCACATTGTGGCAGGCATTGTCTCTCTTTTCCTTTTGAAAAACAATAGATAAATTCTGCAAAAAGTGCTGTAAAAGCCTATAAGCATAAATAAAATCAATAAGTCTCTTACTATCCCTCTACTGGCATTAATGTAACGTATTGAGCATCCTGAAATACAGTGGGTGGCAACTGTCATCAGAGGCCATTCAACTTCAGCAAAGATTTATGATGGCATGATATATGGAAAAGAATAAGATTTAACTTCAGAGCTGGGACCATGCTGCCAATTTATAGCAAGTCCTTACTTTTGACGAACAAAAGTACCTCCCAAGGAGATTGAATTGTGTGGTCTCATCTTCACTAGAGTAAAGTGGATAACTAATGGTTATGACCAATTTAACAAGCAAAGAATGTGGAGACATTTACAATCATTTCTGTTATGCAGCATTACAAAAGATCATTGTTGTTTATGAAGGCTCCGAATAAGACAGTGTCTTGAATTTTTGGACCGACGTATGGCAGATGACGTGAAGACCTGCGACTTATGACCCTAAATGGCGTTGTCTGAACACTACAAAATGTGTCAAATGGTGGTACTCACTGTGACAGCATCTTGAGGCCCTTCTTAAATTCAAACCTTTCATATGAGGCTGACAAACTGGGTGGCGTTGCTGGCTTGGCGGGAAAGTAGATGAGAATAACCATGAACAAGGCACTACACAATCCAAAATTCTGTAATATAGAATGTACATATACATATATTTGTTTTTGTGTCTTTTTGTCCAGAACCACTTCCTAGTAGTCATTTCCCTATTCCGCAGTCCGAACTATTTACTCCTCATAAGTTAACTTGTCACTGTCTAACCTATATACACATGGAAGTACTATTACCGTATTACACACGTTCTTCTGTAGAATTTTGATATATGCTAAATAAATAAATAAATATATATATATATATATATATATATATATATATATATATATATATATATATATATATATCTGTGTGTGTGTGTGTGTGTGTGTGTGTGTGAGTGTGTGTGTGTGTGTGTGTGTGCAGCGGCTTCAAAGTGTCTTGTGTTGAACTCACAAACGCTTGAATCAATTATCAATTGTGGGAAAACAGGCAATGGAAAATGATTCTTACCGCTGATATTTTGATTTTAACATATAACAAGCACAATGTCATGTATTTGAAGAGGAATCTGATAAAATCTAAAAGTTCTAATGTAAATGACATGCATGTAAAACCGACTGAAATTAAGTTATGGCAACATAAAAATTTTACATTTAGGAGAGAAATACTGTCTTCATGCCGAATATATATATGTATACATATATATATATATATATATATATATATATATATATATATATATATATATATATATATATATAAATATATATATATATATATATATATATATATATATATATATATATATATATATATATATATATATATATATACATATATATATTGACTCGCAGCAATGAATGTCAGCGTACTCATGGCTTCCTGGATTAAAATGGGGATGTAAACAAGAAACCATTCCCGCTTGGGTAGTCTGGAGTCCTCCACCATGGTGAACCGATGTTGGAAGGAGCCACGGGCTACGACAAAACTGGCCTTTGCCAGTGCAACTGGGACTGATCGAGTCTCTGCCCAGAATTATCATGCTGCAGCTGCAGTGCCACGGAAGATGACCAAAGCTGGCGCTTGGGAAGTTTAGACTGGTAAGGCATGCTTTTCAAACGTCAGTGTACGAAAATTACTATATGAGTGACCAATTGAAGTTTTGGTCTCTTAGTACTGCCAGATTGTAGCCTTAATAAGAAGGCAGGCCATTCATTCTATAGCTGATTTGCTGTCTTGTGTGTAATTGTCTTAGTTCAGTGACGTCTACCCTCTTTTTGCAGTACAGTTTTCTTTACTTCTTTACTTTCTCAATTTTTCATGCGAAAGAGATTCATATAGGGCTACGCCCTTGTTTCCGATCGTTTTTTTACTTTTTTAGCAAAAATGATATATATTCAAACCAAGAAGGCAGACCATCTTGCGCGGTTGCCGATACCGGCATTATATGCTGCACGCTAAGACAGGCAAAACAGTAGTACTGCTCGCTGTGTGGTTTATGTGTATTCAAGCTGTGGTCAAGTGCAGCTGTATTTCTCTCTTTTGAAGTTTGCAGCATGCTAGAACGGACTCACAGATGTTTTTCAATGCGAATCTTAACATTCACGTATCCCAAGCCTTGCTTACTGATTTCATGCTGAACTGTAACGAAAGATAATAATGCGTTCCTTTAAACGTTCTGCATGTGAACCTTTTATTTCGAATTCGTTCAGCAGATTTACAGATTTGTGCATTAATATTCTGATAACAACGCGAGTTCACAAAACTTCAAAATAAATGAAACAAGCTATATTCGACATTATAGATAGCAAACTATATAAGCCTAGCTCGGTAAAGGGGGAATTACAGTATGTCATCCTGCGCATTAGTAGATGGCAATATTTATGGTTTGTAGAACTGGGAGACACTAATTCAGCGTAGAACCATAATATCTGATATTATGATTTCAGCGTTCAAACAATGTTCATTGATTCGATGATGATGATGATGATGATGATGATGATGATGATGATTATCATTATTATTATCATTATTGTTATCATTATCATTATTATTATATTGTGTTCTTAACAGCAATTGCATATATCATTATATCTCCAGGCCTAAGAAACCTCAATTAATAGAGGATGAGAAAAATAATTATGAGCCCATCGTCCATGTTTTGATGCATACATTGAAGACATAAAAAACCAACATTTTATTTGCAGAAGGATTAAGCTTGCCAGACATATTGAGGGTATATGTATGATTCATAGCATCAGTGGAATTTATATTCAGGTTATTAAAATCCCCAGTATTGACAAAATGAACAATCTGTGGTTCTGGGCAAATAGAAAAAAATACAGAAATATAAATATCAAGACCAGGGAGAACAGTGTATTCAATTGATGAACAATGTTTTGTTATGCTTGAATGGAAAACGTTTGTGCTCAAACATGAGATTACATTTATATGAATGAACAAGCAGTATCGCACTTTTTGGCGTACATTCTATGAATAAGAAAATTATTTTAAACACTCTTCATATGGATTATTAGAGTTTCGTGCTGTCGGAAACAGTTGGGTGATTATGAATAAGCTAAAGTCTGTCCGCCACCTGGACACAGGGGAGGATGCAGCGTTTGTTGGAATGGGAGCTGAAATTAGAGAAGGCTAGGGCATTGCCCGTCAGATGTTCGAGACGGAAGGGGGGGGGCTCTAAAACCACATGGTATTTTGTACTTCTAGTGGCCAATAACAGTGTTTTCTGTCAGCAAAATAGTCCTTCGATTATTTTTGTAAAAAACAAGAGTACTCGACACACGTTCTGGATCCGAGCATGGGGAAATCAGTGTGAAATTATTATTAGGGTGGTCTGTTCGACCAAGAGACTCAGCCAAAACATCTCAGCAAAACAAACCAGACCCCCATCCTCACCCAGTTGAGCCCTTCCATCAATACTGCAGCTGCAACAAGACATGTCACACACCACTGTTGCCAACATGGTAGCACCAGGCATCCATTTTGAGACTAAGCCCTATTATAATTTTCACGTCAGTCCGCTGGGCTTAGGTCCTTAGAAAAATGGCGTGTGCAGGTTTATACATCATTTGCCTTTCACAGAAACTGACAATTCAATTGATCAGGGTATTCCTAGAGAGGCAGCTCATGTTCAATATGCTAGGGTTGATGATGGAGTTATGTTATTAAAAGACATTGGTGGAGGAGCATTCCAGGCACAGGGAGACATTCTCTCTTTTGTAAATTTTTGTGGTCTCTATATGTTAATTTGAACATGTCAATGTTTTCTGCCTTTTTACAAATTCAGCCAAGTTGATGCCAAGAACCTTGGGCAGCTGCATTTCTTTCCTTTGTTTGTCTTTTTTGCTTTGCACCATTTTTCATCTCCCTGTCACACATTTGATTTACTTTGATATTGTAATTCTCATCAGATAGCAATCTATCTGAGCTCGAATTCCTCTTTATATTATTTTGTCTGAGACTTTGTTTAGGTTCAGATAATGTTTCTGCTACACATCGTGCAAATTTCGTAATGCATCAGACTCCTGTGAAGATTGTGAATGTCTGATGCATTACCAGATGTGGCTGGTGCATTAAGTAGCATTGGGCACCCCTCAATTTAAGGACCGACAGCAGATAATCATGAAGTTCCACCAGATGCTCGAGTCCTCAAGTATATTATGAGAGTTGCATGCAGTGCTGGCTTCATCATTACCTTTTGAAAGCTGCTGATGAGCCCTGCTTTCAGTAACAGTAGTATCTGTACGTGTATACACAGTTGGTGTTAGGAAGACCTCATTGTGGGTTGCCTTGGGACCTAATGGGTAGATACCGCATGCTTTGAACCCACTTATAACATGTTTGGGTATCAAAGCTGATTCCCAAGCCTTTTCGAAAAGATTAAGCCACAGCCACTTTGAACTGCTGTTCACAAGATTTGGTGTTAAATAACTTTTGCATGGTTTGTTGTAGGCACTCTTGATGGGCCCAAAACAAGACCAGTCATTGACTGAAGATATTCCCCCGCCTTGCAACTTCAATAGGTTCATATGGCTGCAGTGACCATCAAACAGCAGCAGCTAGTGAGGATCTGGTCCACAGTGTTGGAGGAATACCTTGGGGAACCACTCCACACCTAGACTCTCCTCCATCCATGCATTTACTCGCCAGGACCAGACTTTCCCATCTGGTGCCAAATTTAGGTCAAAAGCGTCAAGTGACTTTCTGGTCAAGCCCCTGACAATGACAAGAGGCTGCATCACTGAACCAGCTGGATTGACAGAAGCAAAGACAGAAACACGTTCCTTGCTTGTACCAACCCGGCCAGGGACATTTTTCATCCCTTTGCGGGCAATTACTTTGGGTGCTGTATGCACAAGTCACAAACCACATTCATTCATGTTCCAAATGAGGTTTGCAATTAGGCCTTGAGACAGAATTTCTGACAAAGGAACAAAAAATTGTCAATTTCAAAATATGGAAGGGTAAGCTTCACTCAAGCGGGACAAAGCTATATATGTATTAATTTATTTTATTGAAAACAAAAAATAAACGAGGCGTCTGCAGTCATTTTTGGCCGGAACATTCAATATGCAATATAAATGCCAATGTCTTGCTGGTGACTGAAACGCACTGCCATTGGCGTCCTTCAAATTTATGAAAAGTGTTCAAATAAAACATGAAAACGTGTATTGGCGTTGCCAAAAAAGGGACAAAATCCTAATGCTTATTCAAAAGTCAAAATAGACATTGCCTGTTACAGGTATCACTTGCATGACACTATCTGATACCAACAACACAATCTGCCATGTGCTATTTTCTTGCAAGTGCAAGTTCTTGTGACGCTAAGTTATCGATGAGTTTTGATTTCAGAGGCACATCCTTACGTTATGGCGGGCAACTGTGTCATCCAAGAAGGACTCGAATTCCGAACTCTTTGGGCTATACGCTCTGTGTACAGCTTATGAAGAGATTTTCTACAAAAAACGTGTGGGACATATCATTAAATAATGTGATAAAAGTGCTTGTTGCTTAAAATGCCTGGTGTTTAATTCAATACAATTTACAGTATTAATTTTCGACATGGTTGGAACCAATTGGACCTCCCAATTCACCGGTGTTTCCCAATGCAAGGTCAGCGCGCCACAGGGCGCATCAAAGGCACTGGCAGCATAATATTTGCAATTGTCATCAAACCTTGGAAGTATGTGGCAAATTGAAAACACGGACAATATTTTCTGGTCGAGTGACGAAAAAAAAAAAAAAAAAAAAAAAAAAACCGAAAAAAACAAAACAAAACAAAAAACAAAAGCAAAAACCGAAAAAAAAAAAACAAAAAAAAAACAAAAACCAAAAAAACCCAAAACAAAACAAAACAAAAGACAAACAAAAAAATACCCCCCCCCCCAAAAAAAACAAGGTACCAAATAAAGCGTAATTATCGTCATGTGTCCCGAATTAGGGGCTTGTCAAAAATTAGGAGCCTTTCCCCTATTACTGCGATAGTAAGGGGGTTAAATATTCCGAAGGAATAAAATTGGTAACTGAGTTAAAGCTTGCCTAAATAAATATTTGAAACTGTATTCAGTGCAAATTCATTTTATAATTACTCAGAAGGTCATGCTCTTGTCAAAAGTGCTCATTTTAAGATGCCGTTGTCCACTGGATGGTGACTTTTCATAGGCATACAACAAGAAAGGTATATCTGTGAAATACAACTAGTATCGTCTCTTCTACACGCCCATGCTTAATCATAAGAGCTCGCTGACGCTTGGTATTATATAACATCCGATCCAGGTGACTCCAAATTCACAAGGTTTCACGCCGGTAATTCAACCTGTGAAAACATAAACAAACAGAGCTCCCACCCTCACCTTGTAGTTCAGTATAAAAGTATAGACACATTTGTTTTACATGGATTGTGAAAGAAGTCAAGCATTGACTTATCGAGTCACTCTCCATGGCACAGATGTTGGCGTATACTTCCTACCTTGCCTAGTGGAGGAAACCGAAGAACTCGGAGAAAACCACCGTGCACGGTTAAAGTGGTAGGAACTTTTTCCACATGCTGCCCAGGACGAGAATCGAACCCGGGTCGCAGAGGTGAAAGGCGAGCGTCTTACCGCTCAGCCAATCGTGCACCCCAATGTTCAGTATAGTAAAAATATGTGTTATTTTATAACACACCAAAATATTTGTAACAATTTTTAACATCAACAAACCCCCCCAGAAAATATGGGCATGAATGGGGAATTGTTTAGCCAACTGCCATGTCAACCAACTCTGCATAGTACTACTTGCAATATCATTGCGCAGACACAGTATTGACTCCAGCTGAACCACTGTGTATACTGGTTTCAGTGTACATACCTTGATGATATTCATTTGAGCTCAAAGTGTAGTTGATGTACCTATTCTCGATATGTTCCTATTGTAGATAGGCTGGGCAAAAATACCGTTATTGTCACTTGCTAATCTATCTTTTTATATGATGAGTTGTGGGTTTCCGAACTGTGAAATATGATGCAAAGATGTCTAACTCCATTCCCCGACGTCTCAGTTGGGAGGGTAAATGCATATTTGGGTTTCTCATGCTAAGCAAAATTTTGAAAAAAGCACACTATTCAGAGAATGCACACTTTGTATTTTAATTTTCAAAATCGTAGAAACCCTAGCTTTTTAGATTTTTGCTCAAACTGATTTCGTGTTTGGCGCTCTGACCCACTCTAAACTTTATCTGTGAGGAGTTTTTAGTTGAAATATCAAGAATAGGAACATTGTTTTCACAAGCTCATCACTAGAAGTCAAGGGACATCTCTTGCAAAGACCACCTGCAATCGTCAAGAAAAAACAACTTTGTTTAGGTTTTACCATGGATGTAAAGGTTAGAGTTTGAAGTCACTGATTTACAACGATAATTTTCCTATCGATGGTCAGTGATGTGTTGTGTTGCATTTTATAAACTGTACGGCTTGGCCTATCGAGAACTGGTACATCGTGGTTATACATTATTTTCCTGTATCAAGCCAAAACATACCTTTCCAGTAGCAAACTTTTAAAAATACAGCCCCTTGCATCCCTTGGTGTCATTTTATTGGCCCTCTTCAATCATGTTACCTCCGCACAGCCATAATTACTCCCATGAAACCACCAGCAATGGTCGGTGAATGTGTGTCAGCAGTCAGCAGTCACCTCGCAAATTCTATCGCCAACCTGCTTGCAAGTCGCACTCAACATATTCTACTGCCTAAAAATATAAGGTAATTTAATAGGTAATAGGCATAGCTCCTAAACCAAGTGAAGCTTTTCTCCAAGCTTGTATGCAGAAACACTAGGAGGGGATTGGGAATGTCTTATGGGAACCACCTTATCTAGACAAGGTGAAAACGAGGGGCACAACCATTCACACATGCACTTAGTTCTGGAAACTTCACAGCGCACGCAAATCAATTAAACCACATATCTCAATTGATGATTTATTTATTTTTGATTTTGTGGACGTGTTTTGTACAGAATTGAATTCAACCAATTTAAGTTCATTATATGCAACGAATTGCCATGGGTCGTACGTGGCATAGAGTATGTTCCAGGGCCTGGTCTGAGCAGTAGTAATATTGCTGTGGCTCTCTGCGTCTCTGTCGTGGTCCTGTAGAGACAGGTGTCCTAGAAGGAAAAAATGATGAGGCAGAGGAAATCATGGTAATTCTAATCAGTATGCACTGTCATGGTTTCCAGGGCCAGAGTGGAGGCATAGGGTCCATCACACGCTTCCTCACAGCTTTGTGGGCCGTTGGTCCCAATTATATCTCCCAATACAAATTGGTTGCACTTTCTCCCCCCCCCCCCCAAAAAAAAAACTTTCCCTCACACATCCTATCCCCCCCCCCAAGCCTCAGGCATTTCCAATTCTCTTTCCTCCCTGTACTTTGTATTCTAATGTACACTGTGGCTGTCTAGCTATATCATTTCACTTCTTTTCCTCCAGCATTGTACCAGGTAATACTGTAAACTTTTGTACCTTTCTTGCCTCCCAAAAAGCCACCCTTTCAACCAAATAATAATGATACACACGCCTCATCCTCTAAACACCACACCTTTCCTAGACCTTTGCAATCATAATCTCCCCTGTGCCATTTTCCGAAAAAAACTTCCCTTATCTCGCTATGTGCATCCACCACAACAGCCACGGTTCCCTGTGTCTCTTGTCTGCACACCTTTAATGTTTCATTGTTACTTATAATGCACTTATCTGTTTCCTGTTTTTCAGATTGGTTATTCCTGGCATGCTTTGAAAAAAGAAACCTGGATCCCTTCTCTCTACCCCAGCACACACTTCTCGTTTTTTTCCAAAATACCTTGTATACTTTTAATATACTCTTTTTCCTGACTCCTCTTTTCCAGTCCTCCTCCCAGGCTTCTGTGACAGTCTTACCTATATACACCTTCCAACAGTCAACCTCATCATATCCTTGCAGTTCATATCTCTCTCATAACTTATATATCTTTTTTGTTCCTGGACTACCTCACTGTAGATTTTCCTGCACCACTTGCTTTCACATACTCCTTGTAGATACCCCCAGTACTTCAACTTTACTTTGGCAATCCTATCTGTGATTGTGTTCCACCCTAACTCTCCTAGGACTGCTTCTGTTGCTGAACATGCTGGTGCTCCCATAATCTATTTCTCCATCTCATTCTCTGTTTTCTCCATTCCCTGGATATCTCTCCGACTTATTAGGATCACATCTAAGCCATGCATCATTTTTGGTATTGCAACTCTATCCCACATAACCTTCACTTTGTATGCTCTGTTGAAACTGTCCAGTGCCATAGCTTTCATCATTCCCTTCGTACAAATAACATTCTGTTTTATGTCCACCTGATACCCAAACATGCCTATACCTGTTGCTTCTATCCTCATGCCTAGGTATTCATACTCAGTGACCTCCCCAATTTCGATCAACTGTTATCTACCTTTTGGAATTTGGAACTGCCCAGGTCTTCATGCCTTATTCCCATCCAGTTTCTTTCCAAGAGTCAAGATGTTACTCTTATCTTTACTGAATTATAATCTTCATTTATTCCCACATACCCGTGCTATGTTCAGCATGTCTTGTAGATGTTTCTGAGGCTGTGCCATTAGTACAGTGCAATCTGCAAAAAATAAACCTGGGATGTTTAGATCACCTTCCTTCATTCCTTTATCACACTCCATTAACTGCTCCCTCAACTCCTTAATATACAGAGGAAACAAAATTGGGGACAGCACACATCTCGGCTTTAGGCCTATATCCAGACATGCATTCTATACTTCTGCCTATGCTAATGAGAGTATACAGTTAGTTTTTCCCATAACTCACCTCTCCATACACTATGATAAGCTTTCCTCACATTTAAGAAACTTTCTTCTGCTTTTTTGTTTTCTCAATTTCAACATCTGGGTCAAGATGAAGATGTGGTCACCTACTCTTCTACCTGGTCTGAAGCCATTTTGAATTTCCCTCAGATGACCAACCCTTTTCTACTTAGTCTCTGGTACGTTAGACTGCTGAACCTTTCGCCCACTTTTGCCGAAATGGCGATGCTCTTGCACTGGTTTAATTGGGTTCTTGAACCCTACTTTGGAATGTATGAAATCCTGAGTCTATTCCATTCCCTTGGTACCTGTGTTTTCTCTATAACCCCTTTGAAAAGCAACTATAAACTATCTTGAACAGTGCTACAAGTAAACCATGGAATAGTTATACCACAAACAGCTATTCTAGCTTACGTGCATTACAAATTCCTTTATGCAATGAACGAGGGAATCATTAGTCCTAGAATGAGATACACCATGTGCAACTTATATCTCCTTCATGCATATATACGTAGCTATATGAAAATGCAAGAGTTAGAATTGTCTGTGTTCATTGTGAAATTTGAAATCTTGGGCAAGGATGTGGGTTTTCATTTCATTGGAACTAGTTCTATATATATCCTTCTACTTTGTTGATTTTTCACACAAAAACAACACAGACAACTGAATGTGCAATGAACTATTTTATTTTATTCCTATTAAAAGTTACCTGTGTATGGAAAGTGCTAGAGAAATTGCTATATTTTATACACGTTTTATTTTTCAGAGTTCTTTCTGTGAACACCAATAGATCTGTTGTGATGTGAAGTCAACAGTTCTCCTCGCTTCAAAGCACCAGTTCATGTCACAGTCTTCAGGGGCCTGGTTTAGTGCATTCATTTGACCTACAATGAGATGAAGTTCACTCTCCAACGTGAATTTGATGGTCCTGTGAAAAGGCCGATAAACAGTTGGTTACCCACGTCATCACGCTTGTTACTTATTGTACATGCGTGATAATGTGTGTTTGGAGTTTTCATACAGGATATAACTTTTGTATCTGTCTGTGTTAAAGTTGGAAATACAAGGATGCAGAACTAGAATTGCAGCGACATGTAAACTGGTGTCCAAGTCTACACAGGGGGCATTTTTTGTACCATGCAGACAGCTCTCAAGTTTTGCCTGTTCGGGTTTAGAAATCTACAGCCTTTAGGTCACTGCAATGGCTTGATCCAGAGGAAAACCCTCAGGCCCAACCTGTGGTTGGCTCTAAGGCAGACCCAAGTCGTGCGTTATGTGAACTCCGCAAGTGCAGTGGGGATAACATGGAACTTGGTCTGTTTTGGAGGCAAACGTGTTGCGACCGCATTTTGAATGCTTCAGAGAAACCACTTGAAACAATTACTGATTTTGTATGAAAAGCAGAGGTTCCCAGTTAACATTCCTACTCTTATAGAAAGTAAAAGTAGACCAGAATTTAAGTTTTAATCAGTGTATGGTTCTGTAATTTATAACTTTGACCGACTGTAGCAGATAACATTAAAATGCAGAAATGGAAGGCTATATATGTACCAGAAAGACGTGCAAATTAAATCTGAGATTATACCAGTTAGATCGTGCCAATCATGTTATGACGATCTTTGATAAGTTTCTTGTGGACACATTTTTTTCTGCATCAAGTCTGTTTTATACAGATCCAGACTAATCAATATATTAGTACAATATTCTGTTTCCATCATTTTAATCAGGAGTTGCCAGAGCAAGGATCTCGCCTGGCGATCCCGCCTGTGCAGGCATGCCCATGACGTCACGCTGGTTATTAAAGTACGCCCGTGTTAAAATGTTTGTAGAGAATAGAATTTTTGGTGCTGAAAATCCTAACTCCTTGAATATAAGACTGGGAGGTTCTGTTTGTTTTTAAGGTGTGACCAGCTGTTAGATGTTCAAAGTATATTTTGGAAAGCATGTAAAACATAAAACAGTTGTAATAGAAATGTAAATATGCACAAGTAAGAATTGTGTTGCACCAATAATAGACACAAACATTTGACAAGATTACATTTTATCAGCGACAGATTAAACTAGTTCGACGTTTTCTTTTTCAACGTACAAGCTTTCATGGGCAATACGATTGCAGTGAAATATGTAGTAACATTAACTGAACCGATAACTTCACTATTCCTGGGAATTATTCGATTTTACCTTTTTCTGTGAGCTACAATCCGGGTACACGAGGCTTCCGGAGAGCCACGCAATGTTAACCCTGTGCACCGTCTCATGGACATGTATGTCATGCGTCAGATACATGCCATTTAGTAAAGCTAAGTAACTGGGCCATGTATCAGGATCCAATGCTTTATCCATCAAGTATTATAGACAGACTATTACTGTGCTATGATTTTGTCTCATAAAATCCTCGACACTCACGAACAAAGGCTAGAAGACTGTATGCGGTAAATTTGGTTGCAAGATCAAACTCATTTTGGCTCAGTTTTAGCAGCTATTGTATTTTTTCCTGTGAACATATATAGGTAGCTCAGCCGACATATATTTGTATTCCTATTTGAAATCTAAACATAAAAAAGGCGTTACTGATTAGATTAGTCAAAAATGCAAATTGGTGCGGTTGTGATTTGTGACACACACAATATACCTTTACAAGATTGTTCAAATCATCTTTGTAATATTGACAAGCCATCAATGATACACTTCTGGAGCAAGATTACAGCCATATGGTTGACACTTGTACCATACCTGTGACATTCTGATTTAATTTAAGTTTGGTTTCACCAATACGTGTGATCTGCACCGTGCATAGCTCACCATGCACGTTGCTATTTTACAAAAGTTTTTGGTAGTAAATGTCTTCCATTGTAATTTATATCTTTTGTTATCGGTATAAGGACTGGTGATGATCATGGTGATATTAGAATTAGAACTACATGAAATAATTGACTTTTCTCTAAAAGTAATGACGATGATGAAGATAATAATGATGACAATAATGCAGATTGAGGCAGTTGACCTAAACATAGAACTTGAAATTAAAATGTCCGACGCTTTGTCTTGAAGTCTGCCACAGCGATATCAGACCAAACTGCAGACCAATATTGTATAACGGGTCTCTTTTCAACTAGAATAAATTGTGAATAATAATCCAATTTAACAGTAAAAAAAGTTTTGATTATACATATACACAGTAAAAATCATAAGTGAAAAAATAGTCTCTGATAAGTGTAACGATGGGTGATTGACTGGTTGCCTTCCGTCGCATGATTAGAATCTGATGTTATCTAGATTCATTTGTGCAATCAAATTTGCTGCGAGAAAATGGTAATAGCATAAAAAGAAAAAAATAAGACCCATTTTGATATAATTGGCATGTGCTGATGACTATAACAAATTATGGTGCTGCGTGAGCTGGACAACTCATACGAGATGTATGAAAAAAGTCTGTCTAAAATATTGTTGTTTGCATATATATTGTGCATATTTATTATGCCAGATACAAAAGCCATGTTGTACATTTGTATAAGGATAAATCTCCGATATATTTGTTTTCTTGATTTTTCTACCAGGATAAATATGCGAACATTAAAAGAAACTGTCGCGCTGAATGTTTTAGCTAGTGTGCGGTGCATTTTGCAAGTCTTTGGCGTAAGAGGGAGGTGGCGCCACTGGCGGCTTGTATACATGAGTTTTAGCTGGGTTGGAGCAGGTGGGCTTTTCTTTCAAGGCAGGAGGCAAGTATGGAAAAAAACTTTTGCCATTGCCAGTTGTTTAAAGGCACCAGGACTGCTTTGACAAAAATTACAGGCTTCTACCCATGGGATATTAAAAGGCACTGAAGCTACTCTCATGTGGCAGCTTGAACAGTGTACCAGCTAGGTCCCATGTTGGTCTTGCATGGGTGATCACTTTCACAACAGGGGGCAGCATGTATACATGGATGTGAGTTGTGCAGTTTGGACATTGGCTTAAAACCTAGAAAGACTTATTGAAAGAAATAAGCAAGACCATAAATGAGCGCCTACCAAAAATGGATGATAGAGTGCAGTCTCTAGAGGCCTCCAGTGTTAGCTTGACCAGGAGGTAGAGAAATGTAAAGGACAAAATTCAGCTACTGGGACAGCTGTCACAGACATGGTTACAAAGGATGAATTACATGCTGCAATATTGGAGATTAAAGTTATGGCAGTGGCCAACGAGCAATACTCCCGTAAATCCAACATTAGTATTTTTGGCATGAAATAAGAGAAAAATGAAAACTGCGTTAAACGGTTCATTGAATTATTTAGGGAGAAGCTCCAAGTGTCCTGAAGATATCAGGACATTGATGTCGCTCACAGAGTGGGGACAAGGTCTGATAAGCCTAGAGCCACGCTGGTGAAGTTTTTAAGACGCTCACACAAGTTCCAGGTGATGAGACAGCGGAGGAAACTGAAAAGTAGCGGTGTCACAATTACAGAAGATCTGGCCAGAGGGTTACATCAACTGTACAACTGTGTTAAGACCCACACTTAAGTTACAAATGCATGGACATGGGACTGTAAAGTATACATCAAAGATGCAGGTGGTAAAATCTACGAAATTAATTATTGGCTGAAGGTGAAAGATGTCCTTAAGTGAAACAATAACTTAATTGTGCAAGGACAATTTGGAACATCTTATTATTTTTCCATGGTTTCTATGCTTCTGGTACATATTCTCATAGACTATATGCTCCTAGTATTTGATAACAGGAGTATGGACACAAAATGAAGGATGCCCTTTTGTGGAATGAGGGTTTGTGCGTTGATAATATGGAACTCTGACACTGTAACTCTGTATTCACTTCTGCTTTAAATGTTGCCAGTATTTTATGCCATCATGGACTACATATGATATTTATTTCCCCCCCCCCCCCCAACTCCACTAAATATCCTGTTATACGGATTCATCAACTTAATCTGCTTATGGTTTGTAAACACATGCAGTAGTTTAACAGAAAATGTACATGAGACTCCCCATACTGTGCCCCCCCCTTTTTTTTTCCTTTTTCAATTATATGGATATATGGAGAGAAGTATTTTACATACTATTAAGAGACACATGTATATGTAGGCACTGTAAAAATGATGACCTTTTTGCTTCTTCCTCCTTTGGTATTGATGTTTGTGCTTTATATGAATATGATCAAGTTATCCACTGGTCATAATTGCAATCAGCTGTTTTGAATCTAATGAGTTGTTCATTTTACATATTTAATGCACTATTACTTCCTTTTCCTTCCCAAGACATTCATCAGATCTGAATGATCGGTTAGTTTAGACATGCCAGCAATTCTGCTTTTACATGATGCCATGAAATTTAAGTTTAATAGATAATTAGCAAATTATATATTACAGAATTGCCAATTACATATATGTGTAGACAGCTATGAATTATTTGCTAGTTGCTTTTACATACTGCTGGACTTAAGGCAGCACACAATATGCCTCATAAATTAGGCATTTTTTTTCTTTTTTTTATTGGTGCTTAATTGCCTTTTTTTGACAAAATGTAGGTATATGTAGATGGTAGAGGAATATTTTGTAAAATATATAAGGATTTAAATATTTTGGGACTTTCTAAGAGACACCCGCCATGTGGGGCTGAGCAGGGGATATAAATTGGAGTAGGGGTGCACAGGGTCGGTGGCAGGGTCCCGGGTGTACCTCATACTTCGGCTTAGTTCAAGGAACACAACCATTTTAATGAGGCTGAGGGTTGTGGTTTCCTCACGTTCAGCTCCTTTTCTCCCCCTCCCTTTGGGGGCACATTTAAAGGTTTTTCTTTTCTTTTTTCTGGCTGCATGGACAATCATGTGGTGTTTGAGGAAATAGCTGAACGTGTGGACAAATACAGAAAGTTCTATTTTGTTGATCAAAATCCATCAAATTGGAACAAGAACTGCCCATGGATTGGATATAAATTAGGCAACGCTTTCTCTCTCATTTTGAAACTTCTATTTTGCTTGTAATGTTTGTTAAGGCCTAATACGTAGGTATGTACAGAAAGCATAGAAATATTCAGTAATATTTTAAGATTCAAGCGCAAACTCTTTGTGATCCATAGCTCTCAGGGAGGAGTACGGGACATTATGCCCCCCCCCTTTGGGGGTACATTAAGAGTTTGTTACTTAGTCAGATTTTTTTTTTGCTCCTTACCAGGGTTGGAATCATGACGTTTTTTTGTGTGTTTTTTTTTCTTTTTAATTGTTAAGGAGAAGAGCACTAAGGCATAACATTCATTTGATCATATTTGATAACACTTGTTAATTCATGTTGATATACATACACCCATGTATATAATATATATATATATGTATATATATGTATATATATATATATGTATATATATATATATATATATATATATATATATATATATATATATATATATATATATATATATATATATATATATATTATATTATATACATGGGATGGGTGTAGGATTTGGAATAACTTGCATTTGTTTGTAAGATTAAGGGCCTTTATAAAATTGTATTGGAAAGATGATATGATTACTACAGAATTGTATCAATTTCTGGGGCTGGCTTGCTATTTCAATACCTCTCAATTTCTTTTTCGCGTTTTTTTCTACATCTTCTCTGTTTCCGCTTTTTACCTAGCATACATGTGCACATATTTTGTTTTGGTAAAGGGGTACCTTTCCAGTTTAAGATGTGCGCATGGAGGCAGATGGGCAAAGATATTATTAGAATGTGGTGTTTTTTGTTGTTTGGATGTTATGTTAGCAAAACACTGCAACAAGGTACTTACTGTTTCAAGTGGTAAACAATGCATAGTAATCAGTTTAATGTCAATAGAATATAGGTACTGCGGCATAAATCGGGTAATAAAGGATGACATTTTAATAAGCTCACTGAATGTCAGAGGGTTGCGCGATTTCAAAAAACGAAGAGAGGTATTTCATTATTTGCACAAGAATGAAGAGGGTATCATATTTTTAGAGGAGACACATAGTTCACCTGACAGTGAACAGCAATGGCGGGCAGAGTGGGGATTCACTGTTCTGTTTGCTCACGGTTCACATGATTCCAGGGGAGTTTGTATACTGTGTAAAAACTTTTTCCCGTTGATATTCATGAGGTTCATCTGGACCCTGAGGGGCGTTACATTATTGCTGATATTACTAAGGGAGTCAGAGAGTATCTTTAGTTAATACTTATGGTCTAAACCAGGATCAGCCTGAATTTTTTGATAAAGTTATTCACATAGTCGAAGGAATCTCAAATGATAATAGAATCGTGGGGGGGGGGGCGATTTCAATCTAGTTCTAGATGTTTTCAAAGACAAGAAAGATGGACGTCCTCTTACACATTCAAGAACACAAGCTACAGTTTTAGCATGGATAGAAGAAACTGAATTAGTGGATGTTTGGAGGATACATAACCCAGATAAACTAAGATATACATGGCACTCAAATAACCCTAATAGCATTTTTTGTAGAGTAGACTTCTTCTTAACTTCTTTTGGCTTGTCATCATATATAAGTAAAGTAGACATAAAACCAGGATTTAAAACTGACCATTCCATGATAATGTTGAAAATTACAACAGGGACTAGTGAGAGAGGTAAAGGCTTCAGGAAATTGAATTATTCATTTTTGACAGACAGTGAATACATTGAATTGATAAAACGAAATATAACAGAAACAGTAGAGTTAAATACAGGAACAAATCCTTCCCTTTTTTGGGATACAATAAAATGTCAGGTAAGGGGGGAAACAATTAAATTTGTAGACAGGAAGGAAAAAGATAAAATTGATCAAATAAAAAAGTATGAGGAAAAATTGAAAGGTTTGAAAGAGGAACAACAAAATTTTTCAAATCCTGAAATATTTAGTCACGAAATACAGCACACTAAAGATAATCTGGAAAGAAAAGTAGAGTATAAAACCAAGGGTGCCTTGATTCGGTGTAAAAAACGATGGTACGAGGAAGGTGAAAAACCAAGTAAGTATTTTTTGAATCTAGAAAAACGAAATTATAATAATAAGGTTATAGGACAGTAACAGCTACCAAGTGGTGTTTTGACTACAGAAGGAAATAAAATTTTGGAAGAGCAAGAGAAATTTACAGAAGACTTTACACATCTCAGGAAACAGAAGATGTCATTCTAGAAGAAGAGATTCCAAATTCTGCAGATGTACTTAAATTATCACAAGAAGATAGTGACCCCTGCGAGGGTCCTAGAACGGAACAAGAAGTAGTAAATATAGTCAAAACTTTTAAAAATAGTAAGAGTCCAGGAACCGATGGAATTCCTGTAGAATTCTATAAAATATTTTGGAATGAAATTAAAGATTATTTGATTAATTCAATAAATTACTCCTATGATAATGATGGCTAGTCAAGTTCCCAAACCCAAGGAATTATTACTATATTGCCTAAAAAGATAGAGATCCATTGTTATTGAAAAACTGGCGCCCAATATCACTAAGAAATACAGATTATAAAATAGTAACAAAATGTTAAGCGTGCATAATGAAATGAGTTTTTGTCAACATAGTAGATACAGATCAAACAGGTTTTTGCAGAATAGGTGTATTGGTGAAAACATAATACGCATGATTGATTTATTAGATTATACAGATAGTGAAGAGATTCCAGCTTTGGCTATTTTAATTGATTTTGAAAAAGCTTTCGATATGTTGGAGTGGAAATTTATACAGAAGGTATTGAAATATTTTAATTTTGGTCCAGATTTTAGGAAATGGACGCAATTAGGTTATAAAGATACAAGTTGCCAGGTTATGAATAATGGATGGGCCACAGCTACTTTTACCTTGACCCGTGGGGTACGCCAGGGATGCCCATTCTCCCCCTATTTATTTTTTATATGTGTTGAAATATTGGGCTTAATTATTAAAAAGAATAACATGATTAATGGTGTTAAAATAGGAGATCAGGAATATACAATCAGTCAGTATGCTGATGATACTTGCTTGACAATTTTGGCTAATGAACCAAATTTAACTGAAGTGCTTGAGGTATTCGGTAGATTTGAAAATATGTCATGATTAAATGTTAATTATGATAAAACTGAAATAATGTCAATTGATAGTTTAAAAGATAGTCATTTTAGTTTGAACACATCAAAGAAAAAAAAAAATGGAAAAATGCCCCAATGATTCAGTTAAGTTGCAAGGAATTATGTTAAATACAAGTACAAATAGATTGGCAAACCTAAATTACAATCCTTTATTACAGAAGATAAAAAATCAGTTACATATTTGGTCTCAAAGAAACTTTTCTTTATATGGTAAGGTTACTGTGTTGAAGACATTTGCCCTCTCGCAATTAATTTATGTTATGACAGATGTAACAAGCCCTATAAGTGAAAGAGGAAAACCAGTTTTTTTCAAAAAATTTGAAGCAGTTTTGTTTAATTTTTTGTAGGGTGGACACTTTAAAGATAAAATTAACCGTAAAACTGTGAATGGTTCATATGAGGAAGGTGGTCTCCAAATGGTGCACGTCTATTCTCAAAATCAAGCTTTGAAATTAAGCTGGATTAAAAGAATTCTTGGTAATAATAATGGAAAGTGGAAGGCTATGATCTCGTCCGAAATACCATATTTTCGAAATATTTGGAAATGTAATATAAATATTAAAGACTTTGCAGTTATTTTCAAAAATTTAGGTAGTACATCCTGAAAGAAGTAATACAGTTGTGGTGTATTGTAAATTATTTTGAACCACACAATCTAACAGACATTGTACATCAGTTCTTATGGTACAACTCGTGAATAAGAGTTGAAAATAAACCTATATTTTTTACTGGTTATAGAAGAGAAGGCATGAACAAAGTGATTGATTTGCTCGGTGAAACTGGTAACTTATTTTTACCATATATTGCTTTTTGTTATTAATATCCAAATATTGAAACCAATTTTTTGATATATCAAAGTTTGTTATCTGCTATACCCAGACAATGGAAAAGTAAAATCAGAGGGATTCAAATAGATGGTCTTGGACTGCATGCTTATTTAGTTGACAAAATGTTAAAAGCTGAAAAAGCTTCAAAATTTTTCTATTCTATTTTGATTGAAAAAGTTTCTATACCTGGAAAAAATGCTTTGAATAAATGGCCGGAAGACACTGGTAGTGTCATTGAAGAAGAATATTGCAAAACTTGTTTCTCACAAATTTGTAGATGTACAACATCAGCACCAATGAGAGCTTTTCTACATAGGATTATATTTACCAATTCTAAATTGTCTAAATGTGGCATTATATTCATTGTGTAATGAAGAGGAAGAAACACTGGTTCATTACTTTTATGAGTGTATAATTTTTCAACAATTTTGGCAAGATGTATTTAAATGGTTAAAAGATCAATCGAAACGTTTCATTCTGTGAACTCAACACGTTATCTGTATTCCCCCTTTATTTTTATGTGTTGAAAAAATAGAAAGCAATTATGCTATCATTTTTTTTTTTTTGCTTTCAAAGGTATATTCAACTGTAAGAACTGTTATCATTTTAAATTGAAAAGAATTTGATTTATCCAGTGTTGCAATCCCTGAATTTGATCTTGGATTTTTAAGTGTCCGCCCAATGGGGGATGGGGGCAGTTGTCCGTCCGTCCGGATGTCTGTCCCGATGTGTACATTCTCGTTACCACGACATCTACAGAATGCCTCTATTTATTTTCCTCAAATTTGGCAACATGCTTACCTTAACTGGCAAGATGAACTGATTAGATTTGGTGACACCATGACCTAATTTGAACAAATGGCAGCATAATTACATGCTCGTTGGGACCCGTTCCCACAATATCTCCAAAATGTCCCAATGCATTTTGTTCAAATTTTACAGTATGCTTGTCCAGCATTCCAAGATGAACTGATTAGATTTTGGTGTCACCATGACCTAATTTGAGAAAATGGCAGTATTTTGTCGTGCGAACCGCTCTTTCAACACTTTGCGTTGAAGGTATTTGTTATTTTAAAACAGCATTGCGTGCCACTATTCAAACAAAGACAGTTATAATGTGTGGCTTTACACTAATGATAGACCAGAAAATCGTGTCAATATGCGTTTACCACCAGATTGAGGTTTTCTCTGCTTGCAATAATGTACCCAAAATATTTTGTTTAAATGTGTTTTACATGTCTCAGATGTAAGTAAAATATAAAATAAAACGCAGAGGTAGATATATACCGAAGCCTGATATATGTATACTTTTGTAGAAAACAAAGACATTATTTGCCAAGCGGACACACTAAATCAATGACTCAAGGCACACAGCGTTCCCCGACTACTGCATGATGACTTGGAATTGCACCCTGGTGATCAATGAAGCTGATTACTTTAAACATGACGACCAGGCTGTTCCACACATTAATATATTTCATTTTTCAATTGTTTTGGTGATGTCTTAAACCCATGGAAGCAAGAACCCAATGAAATATCTTTGAAACACAAATTTGAAAGAAAGTGTGGAAAAACTACCTCGATCAGTGATTTCTTCTTACAGGCATAAGCCATGACAATGAATGCTCTTCAAAGTAACTATCCAGATTTGATGCTTCTACGGAAGACAAAAACGTCAAAAGAGGAATGATTATCGTATGGAATAGTGCCAGATTTGTACAATTATGAAAACAATAACGCAAAATTATTACAGTAGGCGGAATAATTATTGGTTGACAAGAACAAGAAAGGACATCCCGGGGAGAAAAAAGCCCCTACCTTATTGGCAGTATTGGGCATTCAGGTGGGTGTTGGCACATGTGAAAAGAGAGTTTAGGGCTATAGACTTGCAGCGCACGTTTGCCTTTCCATGTTGTTGATTACCGCTGACATATTTAAAACACAAGGCGGTCAGGCATGTAAGATATTGATGAGATTTCTAAGCAGGAAATGTGTCCTACAGGATGTAGTTGCCATCCTCTATCCCGGTAGGGCTTCATGCACAAGTAGATATAAATATCCAGAAACCTTTGTACATTCAAAAAGTAATTTCGCATAGCCTGTGGGATTTGAACCCCCAACATTCCGCGGTAATGGTCATCCAGTAAGACAAACCATCTGCTGGACTGCCTTGGAATTTTATCTCTAGTTATACATTTCCCCTGGGGATGATCATTCCCAAATTTTGCAACCAGTGTTGCCATGGAATATGTGACCTTACCCGTGGTGTTGCTTACGTGCATATATAGCTTTTGGGGATTTGATCGTTAATGTAGCACAGGCGCGCATGTCGCATCGGACTGCACCGTCTCGACACATTTGTATATCCGTATTGGCTATATTGATAATTAGAACACAAGAGTCGCAGTGGTTGTTTCAACAATTCAAATTATCGGATGCGCAGCGCCACTTTGTGTTGCAGCCATCTTGTTAAGTGCCCAAATAAGCAATTCTTGTGTCATCTGAAATATGAATGTACTGTCATCTGCTCCCAAACATATTGCAAACCGAACACGTAGATTGAAAAAGCAAAGCCCCCATGTTGCAGTTGTCAAAAAGTATGAAAATCCACAAGTACAATGAAACAGCTCAAGTGCACTCACTGTTCTGTAATTTATACATCTCATGCAACATGTATGAAAACCATAGACCCATTATGTTACATGTATTATGGAAGAGGTCAAGTACTGACCTATTGCATGGCACGGATGTGGACGTATGCTTCCTGTCAGTTTGTGTGGGGGAGTAAACCAGAGGACTTTACTTGGGAGAAACCCTGATGCACAGAGTGGAAGGGACTCGTTCCGTTTGCTCACCAGACTGGTATGGAAAAGAGTGAAGGACTCACTCTACCATGATACAAGAAATGGTAAAGTGTAACTACACTTGAGTACACTGCAGAACACTTCACTACTCTACACCACAGTCCACTACAATACATTGCACTATTCTCCTCTCTCCGATGTCTCGGAGTAAATATATAAATAAAGTATAGAGAAAACAGTCGATATATTAATTCTGAACAGAAAATCAAAAAAACGCTGTTAAAACGCTCTGTTTCAAAATTGCTTTTTCACCTTTTATAAATAACATTTGACTGTTACTCTTTCCGGGGCTAATTTTGTTATTTCAATACAGAAAGCACATTTCATAATCTAGCTAAATTTGCTTTCCGTCTTGAAACGTTGAATGCAAAAACATGTGATTTAAAATGCCCAAACGCATCAGATTTGTGTTCCTTGCTTTACCAAACTTTTCCCAAGATACTGCGTCATGAATTTCATCTTCGAATTTCAAATACAAGTCGTGGATCTCTGAGTACTTTAATTGGCTTTCGTGCCGTCCTTTTTCAATGTTCAAATGGTGAGCACTTATTCGCAACTTTGAAGTAGAAGTAAAATATTGTATGTGTCTTTTGGTCCAGAACCACTGCCTGGCAGTCATTACCCTATTCCGCAGTCAAAACTCTTTACTCTCCATAAGCTAACCTGTCACTGTTCCATTTACGTATGGAAGTTCTTTTGTCCATATTGCACACGTTCTTATGTAG
Source organism: Hermodice carunculata (assembly GCA_964020975.1). Lineage (NCBI taxonomy): Eukaryota > Metazoa > Annelida > Polychaeta > Eunicida > Amphinomidae > Hermodice > Hermodice carunculata. The sequence continues at coordinate 12,149,853 of OZ026619.1, read as the reverse complement.
AATTTTGACATAGGCTGTATTAGCCTTAATCGATTAAAGGGTCTTCAGCAGGTAACTACTGAGAACAAGAACATGTTTTGGAGCCTACACCCGTATATGTCTCTATGAGTAGCATCTCCTTGTCTAAGCTAAATATTCAGCGAATACAACCCATATAATAATGAAAAAATAACGTATTGAATGATGAAATGGCTAAACACGTGAAGTTTTTTCTTATAAATGAAGAGCTTCATTATGAATGACGAATGGCTATTAAAACAAAAACATGATTAATAAATTTGTATGGTACAAGTTCAGACAGGAATACAATTTGACTTACTCCTGAACCAGTATGTATCCTTTCTAGCTGGATAGCTTATCTCAGTTAAATTGTCTGCCAGTGTATAATTGAATTAGAAACAAACAGGGGCTTTATATTCAGTCCCAGTGCTTGTAAAAGAAACAGTTGCAGATAGAGCATCTGGACAAACGGAGGAAAACCCTAACAAGTACTCCAACAAGTACATCCTGCACCAGAAATGTAAAACAAACCCTATGATGACACATACTCCTCACTTTGAAAGTCTCCAAACTATAAAGCCCCATTTCGCTGCCAACCCTGAGTCAATGTTTCAACATAATGGGTCAGGTTTGTGACATTTGAGTAAATCTTGTCAAATTTCAGTAACTTTTTATATGGAGCAAATGTGTACTTTGGCATGTTGGAAAAGAATGAAAGTCATTAGCATTTAAGTAAAAAAAATGTTTCCAAACATAATTTTTTTTCTTAACCAGATTTTAAGTACAATTGGGCAAAAATTGTATCCGCTACTTGCTACCGGTAGCCTCTGAGGATTTAACTTTACAGAAAACATGTAAGCCTAAAATGTCCGAAAGTAAATACTGACACGGAATAATGCCAAAATATAAAATTCAGTAGCAAAACAGGCAAGTCTAAAATCTCTTAAATTATTGCAGCCAAATTCTCTAATAACTTTGGATATTAACAGAAAAATTTGTAAGGCACATCAGATATCATGAAAGTCATTATTATTTAAGTCAAGAAAATACAATCAAAATTTAATTTCTTAACCAGATATCAAGTGCAGTTAGGCAAGCTTCTAACTTTCGTAGGCTGCTGATTGCTACTGATTATAGCCCCTGGGGGTTTAACCAAACAGAAAAGAAAATAGCCTTAAATATCTGAAAATTTAATACTAAAACAGAATGATGTTAAAAGATAAAATTAAGGAGAAAAAAAGGAAGGTCTAAAATCTCTAAAATTATTAAAGTCAAACTTGCTAACCATCTCTGAATATTTACTGCGAAATTTGTAAAAAATATTTCATCAAAAGTACATCGTTGATTCGTTTTGACTCATGTTAATTTTAAACAAATTTGGCTCTAGATGGAGAGTCCTGAAATTTAGAACAAATACGACTAAATCTCGAAATTTGGGACAAAACTGTACAATGTCTAATAGCTTCCCTCATAGTATTATAACTGTCCGGGAAAGAATAGTTAACTACTTCAAAGTTATACTCATCTATTTTGTGATAGACTTTAATACAAAACCTGTCATTAGTGACCCGAATATCCAAGTCCAGAAACACGTCTCTGAAACCAGCTGAATTGTTTCCTTCGAAAGGGATGTGTTTTTGGTAATTTTTTTTTTTAGCAATTTCAGTGAAATGTTGTACTTTTTCGTAAAGGATGTCATCAATATATCTTGCGTTGTTTGCTAATTTTGTAGCCATCTGAAAGTCTTTATTCATCAATGTATCCATATACTTAAATTCAAGCCAGGTTAATAATAAATCTGCAAGTAGTGGAAAACAGTTGCTACCCATTGGAACGCCTTTTATTTGTTGAAAAAAACAGTGGTCCGCATTGACCATAATCATTATCCAAAATAGATTTTAAAGCTTCATCAAAGTTTAAACAGTGTAAGATTTAACGTTACATTTTGAATATTTATTGTGCAAGCAATATGATTTCTTTGAACATGAATTAATATTTATGTATGGTTTACCATTATGTTTAAATGATTTGTTTATTTATTCTGAAAGATAACGTTTGACTCCATCTATGGGTAGATTTTTGTAGTGGAAGAAAAATAAAAACATTTGATATTTTTGGCTTTTAAGTCTTTGATTTTAGATACAAACTCGGAAGAATTGCCTATACTCTAAAAGCAATTCATTTCATCGTTTCTAGAATTGCATTACAGTATTTAAGGAAATGATTTCTAATTGCAGTCAAACACAATGTTACTTCCTTTGATAATTGTTTTCTTGTATATTTTAAAGCACCAGCTATGAATCAAGGTTTAAAATGTTTTTTTTATGTAATTTAAGTATCCAGAACAAGTAGAATAGAGGAGTCCTCTTCAAAATTTTGATATTGAAATTCATTTTCATGTCATCTTTATGTGTATATATCAAATTATTAATGGATTGTTTGTGTAATTTATATGCGTAATTTCCTCTTATGTTTGAAATATTGTTTATACCAAGTTCATTCTTCAAAACATCCCGGTAATATTTTTGCAAATGGTCCCAAAATTGGTGCCTACCTTATCAATATTAATGATTACAAATCTTTCTTGGAGTTCTTTGACTGCTTTTGAAACTTAAGGCTGGTTTAGATTTTTCGTATTGAAATTCTTAATGTGGGATTTGTAACAATAAATTCTATTTCTAAAGACTCTTTTCAACTGATTATGGGAATATGGTAATGTAAGACTAATGCAAATCAGAGTTGTAGAACAGAAGTTATGATCAAATCTATACGGTTTAGTTTTTATCATTCGGAGTTTGAGAACAGCAAATGTAGTTTATCTGTCTGTAACCATAATGCAAGGCCACAATGGCCTCTTCACAATGAGCAATGATTCTAGCACTACTTTTACTCTACCACTGCGCCATAAACCATAATATGTTGACGCGTGTCTTATATTACTGTAATTCTCCGAGGTTAACCAGCCCTTTTAGATTCAGCTTTATTTTCTGAGAGTCATAGGGCGCGTCATCTACGGATGTCAGTCCAGGACACCTTTTCTTGACTCCTCCCAGTTTGTCCGTTTTGGGAACAAGTTTGAAGTTTTGAATCTGAGTTACCCCCCTTACCTCACAAATGATCCCGCAACTTATGGTATCAAAAGTAATCAATTAAAAGCAAATATTAATGCACACTATGTTGTCGATGTCGTAAAATATTCATACAATTATTATTGTGACGGGCGAATATTCATGTTTGGATGGGAAAACTAACCACGTGGCCCAAACGGCTCATGGAAGGGGCCATATCTGCTTATAAGGCTTGTTTATTGCTGCACAAATGCTCATGTAAGCTTAGTTTTTCCTGTTTTGACTTGCAGGTCCGACTTACAAATATGTACGCCAACTGTTAACTGTTATTGGTAAGAATTAAATGCTGAAAACTGCAAACGTTTAGTTTATAATGTATATTTATGAAGAAGAAGAAATAAAAATTCAAAAAATAAAAAAGGAAATAAACTTGTGAACTATTTTGTTGACTCTCGTGTTTGTTCAGGCCATCTAAAACCAATTTTTGCATTAAACAGATCTCCAAAGAATGAGCAGGTAAACGTCCAAATTTCACGTTCTCTCATGTAACAAAGGGAAAAATATAAACGCAATCAACGAACATCATCGACGTGACGTTTATGCGCTTATATAGCCTGCAGGGGCTGACAGGCAGTTGAACATGAAGCACGTACGTGTCGACCCCAGCAGGTTATAAGGCACAAAAAATCCCACTTCAAATGAAGTTCATTCCTTTCATACAATACAATGTTGTTCTGGTTTCTTAAAACCATCTGGGGTTAGCCTTTCCAGTCACATATTAATCTCGAAATCAAACTTTATTTATGGGTGGTTACCGTAGATAGTAAACTTATGACGTATGGGGCTTGAAAGTAGTGTGGTGAGGGGATTTTTGAATCACTTTGCACGTGATGATGCCACAATCCTGGATTGTGATTGGTTGAGAACGGTTAAGTGACCAGTATCGGTGTACAAATGTTCTTTTCTCCACATTGGACTGAGCAGTCAAATTATCATAGCACGGGAAACAAAAGCAATTTGAAAAAGAAAAAATGAGGTTCTTTCCTTCCAGTGCTTGCGCTTGATCCTTTTCGGTGTAACTGGTGGCGACACGAGTTTTCAGGAGTGTTTCAAGAATATCATTCAGACTTTCCAGCTCAAGTTGTGTTAGTTTTAGGTTATCGTTAGCTGTCATGCTTCGATGAGAAGTGAAGGTGGAGATCTGAATTCCCATCTTTATATGCCTTTTCAGTAGAATTTTCTGGGTTGACAATTCAGGATTAAATGCATCGTTTCCCACGAGAAAAGAATGTACTCTGTTCAAAATGTTTTAACGGTTTCTAGAACTTATTCTGAAAGAATTTTCATTAAACAACATCTGAAAGTGTGGCCCGGAATCATCCAAAGGGGTTAATAGTCACTTTTTTTTTTACCTCATATGACTTCAATTACTACGGGGTCAAAGATCCTGAAAGTGAAGTGGGAGAGTGTATTATTTCACTTAAAATGTTGACAGTTGACTGTAAACACATCTGAATCATATATCTGTTTAAAATGCTTTTTACTGTTAAAGGGCTAAGGTGAAAAAAACACCTGAATGCCACCAGATCATCGAAAAATGTTATTTTACATTTAACAAATACAGTAATCACCAAAATCATAATAATTCGTGTTTAGTTAGATATTCAAGCCTTGATTATTCCAGTATACCCGCCACATTTTCCCCTCATATCTGGCAGCTGTTACAAATGAATGAAACCATAAAATGGTCCCCAAATCCCAGTACAGATAAAAATTAAAATATGAAACTTCAGAAGAGGTCATTTTTGTGTTGTAGGCATTTATTGCTTGATCTACACCTAAAAAAATTCTTTAGATGTGGACATTTAGCAGTTTTTTGAGAATCTACTGAATTGCAAAGTCCGACACTTTTATAGGAATTTGGGGTAAAAGCTACATCCCTTTTGACATGCCTCACTGACATTTGAGTAACGCCACATGTTGGTACAGCCAAGTGGTCTTGTCTTCCTGTGCATTCTTTTCCTCATACCCGGGTAAAGGTGAGGTCAACGAATTTGATTAAGGTAATTGAAGATGTCTGATATCTTTTACCATTTTTTAAAAGCCTGAAACATTCTTCTCAGCATGATTGATGCAGGTCATACCCTTTTTCATGGTCAACTGGTTCGAGGATGTTTACTTATATCTCTACAATTTCGTTTCTGGAGCTTTCCAGTAAGCTTGATTGATGTAAGTCACACCTTTCTCACGCTCAATAGGATCTGAAATATTTAACTACCTTCTCTAAAATCATATTGCTGGGGGCTTCTTGTCAGCATGGTTGATGCAGGTCATTCCTTTCCCATGCTCACTTGGTTGCAGAACGTTTATCATTTCCTTATAAATACACCCTGCAATACCTAAGGTCCAAAATGGCTAGTACCGCAGGTAATCGCTGCAGTGCCAGGGTCATTTCCCGGTGCAACCTGCGGCACGTTAGGTCCTTTCAACATAGCAGCCATATTGCGCCGGAGCTAAAGTACAGAGAAAAGACATCGCCAAAGTTGATCGTTATTTTGCAACGTACGACGGAAGTATCCACAAGCTACAATGACAATCTACATTTGCAAATTCCTGACTGTAACTGAGACACAAGAAAACTGCGTAAATTAAATAAATACCCCTTGGTGCAAGGAGTAGCTTTCTATGTTTTTCCTCTAAAGGAAGGAAAAACAGAAAGGACGGGAGTGGTTGAATATGGTGAGAAGACAAGGCAAATTTGACATAATCTGTTCCAAGACATTTTGTTGGGGGGCAAAGGTTCGACACAAGAACACCCAGTGGCCACGTTATTTTCATATGGCAACTGGACGATTGCAGGAAAATGACGCACAACAAACTGATGGCACAAACATGTGAGACCGCCGAGTATCGAGTGACCTACCTACCAACAGAGAAAGGCCGGTTGCCAAGTACAGAGAGGGGTGCGATGGTAGCTCACAGTACTAGCTAATTTGGATGGATCAAAAGTATTTCTCACACATCACACCTCTCACCCCAGCTGTCCAACTGAACAGAGGAAGCAGCCAGCTTTCATCGGCAGTATTATCTTCCAGTCGTGATTGTAAATCAAGAGTTTGAGCATTTATGGGTCTTTTGTATCTCTAAAAGGCTGTAACAATGTGATAATTGTGTTTTTCCTTTCTTTACAAGTTACACCAGACAGCATCAGCAGCAATTTGACAACTTCAATTTCATTTTTGCTGACTGATTCCTTGCAGATTACAAAGGAGGTAGGTATAGTGCAAAGAGTCAATTTTTTTAAACCTGACACCCAGGACACATCAAAATGCTCTGTATTACATGGTACCAGTTTCGATTGACCAACCTGGATGATTGGTTGTGTGATTCATGCAGGCAAATTCTTGAAGGTACTGTAAATAGATGCAATTTATGTAATTATTCAGTTGCTGAGGGGCAACATTATTGTCATAAGTGTGGTGATCAAGGCAGAGGATGTAGGTAATGTCACCACCTGTTGCCAGCGAAAGTATTTTAGAGCCACTAGTTACACATGCAAGACTTATGAAATCAAAAGGTCTTACCGTACAGTATAAGGAAAGTTAATGAAAGATCTCAGCCTTTATCTCAAACAATGACAGGGACAGGCATAGTGATAGAGAATTTTTAGACAAACATTTGAATGATGTAGTCTTCCATTTCAGAGAACAATTACAGAATTATTATCATTAAGGGAATATGGGTTAGATCCAACTCATTATTTCACAGCTCCAGGGCTGGCTTGGGAATCCACTCTGAAGATGTCTGGAGTGTCACTTGGTCTATTGTCAGACACAGGCCTGCATCCAATAATACAGAAAGGAGTTAGAGGAGGTGTGGCTATGATTTCCCATTGGCGTGCAGAAAGAAAACAAAAAGAGACTGATATGATATATTTTGATGCCTACAATTGCTATGAGCACTTGCTTCTGGAATCGCTTTCAATAGTGGATTTCAATGGGTCAATACACTCCCAACTGAAGGTACCAATTACATTGCCTAAGTTGATCCTGATTACCCATCATAATTCTAGAGCGACACAATGTCCAGATTTGGTCGGACATAATTTATCCATATTCTGCAAATCTTTAAGAAAACATGCAAGGAACCTTGGGACTGCTACCACATCTTGGGCCAAGGATATCGTACGTTGTTCATGGCTGTACATTACAGTTATACCTCAGCTTAGGAGTGGCACTGAAAAGGTCCATCGTGTGCTGGCTTGCAAGGCGGAGTCTTAGCTGAAGCCTTACATAGAAAAAAAAACCACTGCCTTGTGGACTGAAGCCACTATTCCGGTAGAAATTTGGGTTCACCTGACATTATTGTCTACAGTTTTTTATGCTTGATTTATGAGTACTGGGTCACACAAAGTCAGAAAATGCCGGGTGACATCTTGTCACCCTTGAGCATTTTAAAATACTGATGGTTATTCATTTAGCTCTCTCCTACCCACGTATTTGTTTTTGTTTTGTTTTTTATACCACAGACTGACAATATATTTCAAAACAATCATTCAAATTGGGAATTAGAGGACCTCCTACCTCCAAATAGATAGCACAAAAAATGTGTTTCATACTGTGACCTTGAAGTTACCTTGACCTTCACATGACCTTCACCTGTTAATTGTACTAAAAGAATGACACGATTTTGTTGTTTTCTGTTTGTGTACATGTATTTGGTATAGAAAAATTGTAAAACAATTGGTACATGTAGTTTTATCCTCAACATTCCCTTGATCTTGACCTTGGTCATGACCTTGATAGTCTTCAAAACGTTGGTTTCCAGGCATTTATTAATTATTGTAATATGGCAAATCATTTTCGATTTGTTTGCAGGTAAAAAGGTAGTGGCTAACAAATAAGTTTTGTTTTTCATCCATATAAACAGTTGCAGAAGTCGATGAAGCAATCAGTAATGTAAACATGCAATATATAGGTTGACAGTGCTGTCGAACTACTTTTTACCCTCTGCACATGAAGTGCTGGAGGCTATTGTCACTCAGTGGGTCGTCCGTCCATCCATCCGTCCGTCAGAGTTATCAAGATATAACAGAAAATATTCACCTGTACCAAATTTCTGTCACAGAAGGACCTTATGATGGACCGTGTTCCTATTGAAAACCAGCTTCCTCTGGTTATTTTCAAACTTTTCATGAAATTTTTACTGTCTATATTTGAAGGCCGTCTGAGTGGCATCAACCCTGACGACGTTACCGTGATATCTAAAAAAATGACTGTAGCTTTACCATTTTTTTTCAGAAATGCATCTTATAATGGATCCGGTTCCTATTTAAAACCAGCGTCTTTGGATTATTTTTTACGTTTTTATGGAATTTTAATGTATTTATGTGAAAGCCGTCTCTTATCTTATGATGGACTAAGTCCTTATTTAAAACCATATTCCTCTGAGGATTTTAAAACTGTTTTATGAAACTTTTGAGGTTTTATTTGAAGGTCGTCTGAGTGGCATCAACCCTGACACCGTTTACGGGATATCTAAAAAAATATTGACTACAGCATGACTACATTTTTGTCAGAGATGCATCTTATGATGGAACAGGTTCCTTTTTGAAACCAGCTTCCTCTTTGTGTTTTTATAAACCTTTATGAAACTTTTAAGTATTTATCTTCAAGGCCATCTGTGTGGTGCACAAGGGGAGGATGTTACCATAATATCTCAACAAGGATCCAATGCAGTTTCACCTTTTTTCAGAGATGTGCATGATAGTGGGCCACATTCCTATTGAAAACCAACCTCTTATTGTTTTTAAACTTTTTATGGAACTTTTGAAGTACTTATTTGATGGCCGTCTGAGCGACGCACAGTACAGTGGTCTGTGTGACCAGACCTTGCCTGAAGAACAATTCCAATCTTACTTTATCATTTCATAGACAACAATATGAAAATTGTATGTATAGTATTCCACTGCAAAGTCTAAAAAATGCAGAATTGAGAAGAAAATGCGGATGGTAATCTGTTCTGTCAACACTATTTTTGGTGAACCAATTATAGCTTGAATTTTTGCTTGTAGTTAGGCATGTAGCATAGTAACTGTAGAAATGAGAAAGACTGTTGCTAAATCTGAATTGTTACTGCATTGTAACTTTTTATATTTTTAGGAATTTTACACAAAGGAAAAATATTTTTTTAAAATATAGATATGTATTTCGGATTTTAGAATTTATTGTCAGCACTTAGTTTCTGCGAACATATTCTGTGGAAATTCTAAAAGTGCTTTGTTAAATGCTGAGAGTTGATCCTAAATACCACCATTAGTTTTGCAGTCTATATTTTGTTTTCCATTTTACTTAAAGGTAGAAAAGATTACGTTTTTCAGTTTAAGTTTTGATTTGAATTCGCTTGCGTCCGTCCACTAGACTTTTTACATTTTACACTTCTAAAAAAATGTTGCAGGAAATGTTTTAATTTTGAAAATGGATGGGCCTGTGCCATTTTTGTGAAGATGATGATGATGATGTAATTTTTTTTCTATTAAATTTTGCACATGGATGTTCCCCAATTAGTTCTGGGTCAAGTTTTTACTCCCTTGGCTTTATCCTCCGACGGGATTTTTATTGTGTGATGTCTGTGCATGCTGGAATACGCCGGCCCTTACTCTTGCGGCCCCAATCGCTCTTACAATGGAAATTGAGCTGTGTCATGAAACCTGTACAGTAGAAGCATATTATGAGAAAATTGAGTGAGTTTGACATTCAACGACCTTGACGAAGGTCACTAGGGGTCACGAGATTTGTTCACATGTGGACAGAATAACTTGTCAGAAATGGAGCTACCAACAGGAAACTTTTACTGTTGAAGAGTCTCATTAGAATTTTGATAAGGTTCGACATTCAGTGATATTGACTTATTATTAAGGTCACCAGGGGTCATCATCAGTCGCGCAATTGTAAACACTGGTGTATGGAACGCTTTGTTTAAATACATATAGATGTTGCTCGGGCCAACATTCATCAGATATGTGAGGGGATGGCCAAGCAAAACTGTGTATCTTTTGACAGTGAATGTTTAGTAGAGTGCAAACCTTCTTTTCCCCCCTGACTGGACAAGTCTTTTATATTGGCTTATATATTGGTAAGTGTGGATCTTAGGCCCATGGCTACAACTAAACACTACTAGAAATATAGAAAAGATGTTGTTGATTTTGATCTTTAGTGACCTTGGAAGGCCAACCAGACACCTTGGTTTATAACTTTGTAATGGTAGATCCTCGGCCCGAGGTTATACTTGAACATTACTAGGAATCTTCTCATGGGTTTTCTTTCGGTGTTCTTAATTTTGATTTTGAATGACCTTCAGAGCTCACACTGACATATTGGCCTATATCTTGGTAATAATTTAACCTCCAGTGAACTATTGATACGTTCTAGTACAGTTCATGTATAGAGTAGTTAAGTCTGCACTTGCGGCAGCAGATTCCAGTCAGCAGAGCACAGAATCATCATAATCTTTCTGTTTTATGTTCAAACTCAAATAAGCATTTTTGAAGTTGTAAATGACCCTGTAGACTCTAATTTGGTGACACGTTTAAAGATTTTTGACAATTTGAGAACATTCAGCTTGCACTTGTATAGTTTATTTGGGAAGACAATCAGATTGCCCAGTTTCAAACATGTATGCCTTGACCTTGGGGTCATGCGATGGTCAAGGTCACTGCCGGTCCAAATGGTTAAATAGATTTGGTTGTCTATCGCAAGCTTACATATATTCTTTAATTTTTGTGTGTGTGTGTTTTTTTTAAATGGGGGGGGGGGGGGGGAACCAGTGAAAATATCAAAATGCTCAAGGGTGAGAGCATGTATAGTATAGACACATTTGTTTTACATGGATTGTGAGAGAAGCCAAGCTGACTTATCGAGTCACTCTCCATGGCACAGATGTTGGCGTATACTTCCTACCGTGCCTAGTGGAGGAAACTGAAGAACTCTGAGAAAACCACCGTGCACGGTTAAAGTGGTAGGAACTTTTTCCACATGCTGCACAGGGCGAGAATTGAACCCGGGTCGCAGAGGTAAAAGGCAAGCGTCTTACCGCTCAGCCAACCGTGCACGCATGAAAAGCTTATTTAGAAGATTTAGAATGAAGTGATGAATTGGTAAATGAATATGTAGAAGTTTCTGCTGGAAATGAAATATCTGCTGACTTAAATATGACAACAAAAAAACAATTCGCAAATCTCTATGCCCTAATGGACAACATTTTTTGGACATAATCTTTCAGGACACATATCTATGATAAATGACGTTGCAGATCATAGTATAAGTAACTGTTCACTCCTTGTCATGTATCAGTGTTACCCCACATACAGTGAGGAACTAAACTAGGCAAAATTAATAACCCTCCGCTTAAATAATTTAATGGTGTACCCATACTTTTTTTAGGTAATTTAAAGATACGCACATGTATGTGTAGCATAATCCTTTGATTACATCATGTGTACAGATGAGCAGAGTTGGAGCCCATGCTTGACTGCACATGGGCTGAATGTAACATAAAGTCAAAAAGTGCACTTCCCAGAAAGGATCATGAGTGGTCTTTCCTGTCCCTGTAAGGACCCTCCTGACCATTGAATTTTCTTACCATACCTGTGTAATGTGGCCAGAAAATGTGCCAATCATGGGTATAAAAGCATGGGGTTTTTTCTCTGTCACTTTTGGATTCGCCATCACTGGTCAAACTGTGAACATCACCATGCCAAGGCTATTCAAAATGGACAGGGCAAGAGCCATAGGTCACATTGAAGCTGGTGAAAGTTGCAGAGCTGTCGCACGGGCAATGGGTGTGAACTACAAATCCATCAATGAGTTGTTGAGAAAATACCGAAACACAAATGATGTTGCAGATTTACCACGCCTGGGAAGGCCAAAGCTGACCACCAGGCAACAAGACCGTTTCATTGTCAATGCAGCACTAAGGAGTAGGAGCCGCACAGGTCCTGATATACAGAGCCAGCTGGAGAGAGCTAATCCTCACCAAAGACACATGTCCACCCAGACTGTTCGTAACAGACTGCATGTTGCTGGTTTAAGGTCCCGGAGCATGGTGAAAAAGCCGCTTCTTACCCCACGTCACTAGGTTGCTTGGTTGCAGTGGACAAGAGAACATGTCCGTACAACACATGCAGGATGGAGCAATGTTCTCTTCACTGATGAGTGTCGCTTTTCCCTCCACAGAAGTGATGGACGTGTTTGTGCATGGAGACGGTGAGGGGAGAGACACGCTGCTTGTTGTGTTCAGCCCACAGTTGCATACGGAGGGGGCAGCATCATGGTCTGGGCAGGCATTTCTGCTAATGGCAAGACAGACCTCATCATAATGGAAGGAACAATGACAAGCAGAAGGTACATGAAGGATGTCCTGGAACCCCATGTTATTCCATATGTGGGTGCTATTGGAGACAACGTCATGCTGATGCACGACAATGCTAGGCCACATGTTGCAGCTGTGGTTTGTGGTTACTTGGATAGTGAGAGTGTTGAGGTGATGGAATGGCCAGCATGCCCACCTGACCTTAACACCCAATTGAGCACCTGTGGAGCCATATGAAAAGAAATGTGTTCCAGAAGATGGGTCCTAACTCAGACTTAGCAGATCTACGGCGTTATCTTCTGGAGGAGTGGGACAGTTTACCTCAGGCACTTGTGAGAAAGCTCATCTACAGCATGCGAAAACGCTGCCAATAGTGCATTGACAACCATGGTGGCTACACATCCTATTGAATGGACATTTAAAGGTACTTTATGTGATACAGTGATGAGTCAATTTCTGCTCTATTGAACTCAGAAAATGCCTTAACTGTAAGTAAAGTCTGTGATAACTTTTGATGCAACCAAGCACCATCTGTGATAACTTCTGATGGGACTTTGCACTCAGTTTATATGCATGTTTGAGCACTCTACAGGTACTCTTGCGAACTTGTGATTCAGACTTTGTGTGCTTATTGACACTGTGCAATGAAGCGTTACTTCATTTGATCAGAATTTCCTCTACAGATCTACTCTAGAGTGTATACAAAATAAAAGAAACATTGAATATATTCAAAATATGTGTGTGTTTTTTTTTATATAAGAATTGCTTTTAGTGGAGGGTTATTAATTTTGCCTAGTTTATAACACTGAAACCATCATGGCTAACAACAAAAGAGAATTGCAATGTTTTCCCTTTGCAAATCAGCAAAGAGTTGATCAGGCTCCTCAAGTCCACCAACGGATCTGTGACCATTCTGCGTATATCTGCAGAAGCTGCTCATCAGATTATAGATAGAGACAGGCAGTTCATACAGGTATCCTACAGAAAGGTCTGGAGCCTTGGCATCATGACCTAGGTGAACTTACATTTCTCTCCATATGGGAATGGGAGTATGACAAAACCATGCGCATACTCATTCGCAAGTGGTTTGTGGGCAAATGATTATGATCCACCCCATCAAATGTGGTATCAGTCTGGACCCATAGCAATGGCTCCATTTCATGGCAGACTTCGACCTTGCCATCACCGAGCTTACACCATCAGATGAAATGTATGATGCTCTTGCTACCAACTACTGCACTTTACTCAAGGATCATGTTAATGTTGCAAGTTTCAACTGCTTGCTTGATCAAAATGCCAAAACTCCCAAGTTGGGAACCATGTGAAAATGGCAAACATGGTCAGGTGGGGAATTTTTGTCTAGGTGAGGCAGCCATTTTGTGCTGTGAACCTGCTTCGAACAAAGTGTTGCCAGATTTGAACATCCATTAGGCACATACGTCTACCATCCGAAAGCTTCTGCAAGAGTTTCAATCCTTGCCCGATGTCTTAGCCTGTGTTTAAATGTATGTTGAAGACCTGTATGACTACATGACCTATTATGAAGGTCGTCTGCAACATGACATGATCCAGTCTGCTTTTGCATTGGAGCCTGAAAAAGGAACAACCACGGACCAGTGCTTGCTAAGCTCATGCAGGGTGTCTGCAGGATGTATGCATTTATCCACTGCCCAAAGCAGAAAAAGCAAGATGTCACCTAACCAGATTTTTTTTTTTAAAAGAAAAGCCACCCTGGAACCAAAGAAGCAAGATGTAGGCACACCAGTCTGTCTGCCTAAAAAGACCTAGCCACAGCAAGAGAAGCAAGAAGTCAGTCTGAATGAAAAGACATCCAAAAACAATAGAACAATCATAAAACAGCATATGAGCAAGGCAACACAATGTATCATTCCTTCACGAATTCACATTGGCAGATCTTTATAGTGACTCTTGATCATGGTGAAAAAATAGTAGCATGTGGACCATAGCCAAGCTGAGAGAAACCAGAAAAAAAGGAAAGCAGAACACCTATGTAGCATATGTTAAATCTCAATAGGCTTTGAAAATATGTAATATGTTTGATGTAATTGCATACATTATAACCTGAACATTGTATTATAATCTGTAATGTTATCTGCATTATGTGTTTAACTCCAAAATAAAATGACAGACTCAAAATCAAATTATGATATGACCTTGGAACGCACATTTTATTTATATGATATTGTCAAGTTAGAGTCTGTAGCAGTTGAAAAGATAACCTAATGCCAATGCATAATATATTGATGTAGTTAAGTACATTGTACCTGTTTAAATTTAAGATATTGCATAATGTTATACACATTGTATCTTATTTCATTTTATAACAGATGAATGGATTAAAGCATGGTAGTGAACCATATTGGTATTTGGTATACAGTTGCAATAAAGAAGAAAACTGGTCCTTTTTAGGTCCACATGTACAATTAATTGGGATGGCACTGGCAAGGCCTGATTTGAAAAATTGTCTTCTTATGTTTCATCCCCCTGTGGTCCTAAAAAAACCTGCTTCACCGCTAGTTACACCAAAAAGGATAAAATACATGCACCGAAAGGTAAGAACCTCGTTTTCTTTTTCAAATTGCTTTCGTTTCCCGTGCTATGGTCACTTGACTGCTCTTATTCAAGGAGGAGACCGGACCATTTGTGCATAGAGACTGGTCACGTGACCGTTCTGGACCAATCAGAATCAGGATTCGGGGTCATCAGGCCCGAAGTGATCCACAAATCTTCTCCCCACTTTTTGACATTATGTGAATATAATGTAAACGCTGATTTGATTAGTAAACATGCTAGGCCACAAAGACCTATGTTCTCTCCAATGGACTTGACAGTTGACATTGACTTGTGGCTGATGAAAATTGCCTGATTGAGTTTCCTATGGTCGAAATTGTATAGCGACTGAGGTAAATTTAAAAGAGGATAGGACAGCTTGGTCTCATCCCTAAACTATAACTCAGAAGTCTTTTTAAGGCTCCTGAAACTTCAATGTATCTCAAATTCTAGCCTCAATCCAGGATGGAGACCTCTAAGGACAGATCATGTTGTATGGGTGTTTGTGAAAAGAGTAGCTACTGCTGGTGGAAACTAAAAGAACTTCATGTCCTTAGAGTGGAAGTCAATTTCAATGCATGATACAGAATAGATTTGATGTCTGTTAGTATCATGTTTCAGTGTATACCTGAGAAATAATTTTCAACTTTTCCGTCCCGAATTTTCCTGTTTTTTTTTTCTTTTTTGATCAAGCTACTATTTTCTGCATAATAGGCAGCGGCACTGGGTATGAATGACATACCCTGGCATATGCAACAAGGTCACAGAAAGGGCCCTGCCCTGAAACAGGATTGGCTCCACCAATTTTGTTCAACATGCCTCTCTTTCCTCTCTGTCTCTGTCTGTCTGTCTCTTATAAAAAATAGAATGTTTGTTTTTGTCACAAGCGAAACGTAAAAACTCTTTTTTGAATCTGCTCTCCCAAATGCTTCGACATTTTACAAGACCCCCCCCCCTTACCCCTTAATCATTAAAAAAAAGTGTTGGTGCAGATGTATGTGATCTTGTGTTTACTTTTTATTTTAATTTTCGACGTCGCTGAAATTGCTGACCGGATTCTCTTGACACTCGATAGGGATGCTCCATCACTTTTTCCCGAAAAGCTTTTCAAACTAGTGATGTCTATTATTGCTCAACATATTTAGAATACATGATAATTGATAAGCATACATTTCAACATGGTATGGGGGGGAGGGTTCAATGTAAATTCACGTCCACGTAACATTAAATTCACCGTATTTTCCTGTACGGTTCATCATCAGCAGCATTCTCATTATTGACTTCTTTTGGAACAGCGTTGATTGGGGCACCTTCAAAATTTAGATGGTGGTGCCGGGGATGGGGATCTTGGATGGTTGTTTGCAAGATGTGTTCAACAGATCACGGTTCAACAGATCACGGTTCAACAACACCTCGATTGTCTACGTATTCAGCTTCCGAAAATCTTAAAAATACTTTTTCTAAAACAGTACATCACAATCAAACTTGTTGGGGGGGGGGGGGTATACCTTGCATGATTCTTTATTGACTTAATATTTCTGTGAATTTTGAATGTTATCATTTTTAACACATTTTTTTAATCAAGTGTACAATGGCATATTGAAAGAGCTTTACTCCATAAAGTATCACTGGAAAAACAGAGTTCCCGTTCACGAAAAGCACTTATAAGTGTATTATTTAAACATGCCAAAAAAGTCTGTACACCTGGTAGCATCCTTGGGAAGACTTGGGACTTAAAAAACGGTTTTCTGATTCAAATCTAGGGAGAAGTTGTAAGGTTTGCGAGGCTTTGTACTGTATTATTTCTATTTTATGTTTTTTTGTATTCTTACATGATATCTTATTTTGGCCTATGTTATCATCGCTATATGTGTCTTTGTGTGTGACTGGCGTAGCAAACACTTTGTCCAGGCTCTAGCAGTTTTCTGCGGCAAATATGCATGAAACGTGGCACCCACGTATATTGTGGATACACGATGTTTTATTGCAAAAATAGGTTATTATGTCAACTTTCTGGGTCACAATACTGGGCAGATGTTTGTACTTCCGTCTTTGGGCCTGTGATTATCAGATGGCAGTGCCTTGCAGTCTCTACTAAGTGGTAAATAATGGGGACAACAAACATGTGAAGCACATTGACATAATCAGACATTGTAACAGAATGGTACTCCATAGATAGCTTCGTACTTTGACACAATGTGGAATTCATGTTTAGGGATAAGAGGTGTAACAGGATTTTATCTTTTATGTCTTTAATGCCAACTTAATTTTGATCTTAAAAGGCATTTTCTTTATAACTGACTGCAAATTGCTTTGAAATTTAACAGGAACAGATCTGACATCTAAGATTCGAAGCTGAGAATATATTTACATGATTTTTACTTTCTTTGACAACTCCAGAACTCTTTTGACTATAACGTGCATGATGGTGGCCTTTTTAGGAACTAGGTTTGGCCTTATTTACATGACCTGCACGTGTTGGCAAGGCCAAAGATCAGTTTTAGTGAATTTAATTTTAGGATGCTAATTCAAATACTGCTTGAAACCAGGTTTTGGTACTACATGCAACTAGGAAATAACTCAACACAACATATGATTGACTTTGTGGTAACTCCATGGGACACGTTGCCATTTTAATTAGATTTTATTCACTGAATTACTCTAACGCTGTTTGAGCTAATATTGTAACATTGCGTTTAGCTGACTTTGACCTGGTTCCCAAAGAATACCTTTACTCAAGTTCTAAAATTTGGATATTGTACTCAAGGGCCGATGAGTGGTAAATTAAGCTTGCACACCAGTTACCGTGACCTTATTTTTCATGTGTCACGGCAACTATATTTGGGGCTGCGCAGCCTGCATTCTATATATTATCCACTCTAGAAATATGAAGAGAAACACAGGGCTGGGTCGGCATAGGAGGCATCAACTATAGTGATTTTGAATTAACCATCTAACTTTCCATACATATCTTATAGATGCAAGAGCATGCATTTTGTGCTTGCCTTATCTTATTTAAGGGAGGACATATCGTAGCATTTTGACAATTTCATCCACGAAATTGAGCACGTGTGGTAAGTTTAGTCACAAACGTGCACAGAACTACCAATCTGGTGAAGGAAATAGAATGAGAAAAATACTATCCGCGAGAATATTAAAGCCCCATCAATTTTGACCACAAAATTGTAGAGCAACTTATTAATTTTGTTCAAAGAATTATACCTGCCATGACATGTATAATAATTGATTCTGTGGCGAGAATTCCCTTGATGTGAGAAGGCAGCAGTTGCTATTCACTTTGTTGAAGTAAAATAAAAGGATATGATATCATATTAATATAACATATATTAAGCGCCGGTACCTTCTATGATTGATTGACTGTGAAAAGGTCACACTCATCCAGGGTATAGCCATAGAGCTCTCGAACTCCACTTTGTCAAATAAGCTGGCCATGTCAAGTTCTTTTAAGATACATTGAGCTCATAAAAATGTACAGTATCATCAGACATTGCACAATGTTGTTATGTTAGTTGTAACCTGAAGTAACACATGTATTACAGGAGCAATGATACAGGGTGGTCCCAAATTATTGACTTTTCCTGATAGGGTCTAATATGGTTTATTTAGGAAGGTTGGTCATGATGCAAATATTTTTAATCAAAACACGTTCCTATCTTGGCAGGTGGTGATTTGAGTTGGGAAAACTAATTATTTTGTTGCCCATTTTTTCTTTCGAATTAGAGAGACAACCTCGTACACAAGTCGAGAGTCGAAACATGTAAGGTCATAAAGGGCTGGATTTAGTGTATTGGTTTCTAAACTAGGAAATCTTGTTCAGCATGGATACATGCATGTTATTTGTTATTTTTTTTATTGCGTTTTCAGCAGTCTCATGCCATAGAATCCAAAAGTATGTCGGTATTGTCACGCCAAACGCATCATAATTGTTTCACAAATTCACACCTTCACCAATTCCGTCAATAGAGAATATATGTTTTGTGGTCAAAATAGAGCTTATACGATTTCCTGAGCGATATTAGTAAAATAACAACATTGTCGCTTTTTCTTGCGCAAAATTTGTAAGATTAGTGATACACTTTTACAATAATGTGCATAAAATAGCAAAGTCTTACATTTTTTTTGCATGTACTTGACTAAGCTTAGTTGATTCTTTGATCATTTGATATTGCAATTTTCTCTTTTAATTCCGTGCGGGGTATTGTAACATTGCGTTAATTCCGTAGTGGGACTTCGATTTTGTGATTTATCCATATAATTTAGTGAATAATGTAATCAGTCTGTGCATGAAGTCAATAAATCATAACAATTTTCGAATTCAAATGATTCTGAGAAAGGCAGCATACAGCGCCCGATCTGTGCAGACAGACTTGGGGCCCCCATTATTTACTAGGGCGCAAGGTCTGGGCTCGTAACACGGAGTCTGCCGGGGTGAGACAATCTATATATCTGACCGTTTGAGCCATGGAATAAGTTCCTTTGAGCCTCCCATTGGCTAAACGTAATTGACTTTGGCACCTTGTTGGGCAAGCTACACTTTCACCCCGTCAGCATCACAGTGTCATAACGGAAATGTATGATTACCACTGTGTATAAAGGCATGGCTGGCTCTAGGTCTCGTCTTTAAGTTATCAGACAATATATACAAACAGCAGGCGGCGCTTGTTTAATTGAGGAATAGGAAATGAGGGTAGACGTTAACCGTTGAAAGAAATGAAAGTTGTATGATAACTGACAGAGTCTAAGGCTATTACTGTAAACCATAAGGCAGACAGCTGAGCAGGCAAACAAATCCGGCAGTTGAGAAAAATTGCAGGGTTTAAATGGAAGACACCACTTCAGTGTTTTGCAAAAGTCAACCACATTTTGGGACATAAAAGGGGGAAGGGTTCAGTATAACTTGGGCTTTTAAGTGATCTCTCATCATGTGAGTCTTCTGTGCAGGATATTGGATACGAGCATTATGTGATATCTGGTATGCATTTTAGTTGTGTGCTATACAATCGTTGCTTCAAATGAATCATTTATGTATCTAATTTCACACTGTGTATTTATACCTGTCTGTAGCAGACCCCAATTAACACCCTTTTCTTAATGCACAATGGTGTTTCAGTCAAGTTAGCAAAATGCTTTCAATATTTCAAAAGCATCACTATACCATATACTGGCATTGCAATGTGTAAGATCTATGATTTAGAGGGATATACAGTGTGTGTGTATGCGTCTGTGTGGGGGTGGGATGGGTGAGGGGTATGTATGGTTATGGGCAAGAAGATCCAGAAAGGGGCAGAGGCAGTCTGTCCAGTTTTACGGTTGTCTTATTTTGGTTTTTCTGTCCACATTCACCTTTTTGTAGTCCCATTTCATCTGCTCACTAAGCCTCTGACGTAAGTGGGCGTTTTTGCGGTATCAACATTTTCCACCCCCTCGGCTTCTTGGCGAGCAGTTTGGGAAGGGCAGTGAAGTACGGTGGAGGTAATAGAGTATTTTTGATAAAATATATTTCCCACTGACCACCCATGCAGGACTCCACGAACAAAAAAGAAAAAATTTACGCTGTCAAGACCTGAAATTTGTATCACCCCCTCCGCCCAAAATGAAAGATATCTTTAAACACCACTAAAAATGGACACACTACTCCGTGTTATCGTTTTTATCAGTTTGCTAGAATGAAGTTTGATGAAGCAGCCCTTACTTTAATATAAATATATAAGAAAGTGTGTCATGTATTAATATTCGCTGGTGTTTATCAACGCATGTGCTTGTGATTGCGTACAGCACTTTTCGAAATTTTAATTTATAATTTTAAAGTTGAATTTCAGAGCTCAAGTGATCTGATTCAATGGTACATGTTTTCGTACTTTCTGCACTGTTGGGAAAACTATGCAATATAAATACAAGTGTTAGTCAATGACTACGATATGGCAACACACCAGTCAAAAATCGAGAAAGTAAGTGTATTGTATCAATTACTCTGCACAAAAATATGTAGCAAGGTGTCAGATTCTGTCGTGGACCATCTAATGCAGTTCGACACCTCTGACCCGGCGTAGTGCTCCAGTTATAGCTGCTGTCGCAGTTTCAGCAGACTCTTTTCCGTCTTTAACACTTCGGAGCAAGTCATATATGCCATATGTACGGAAACGAGATTTGAAAAGAACATGTTCAGGAAAAAATTAGGTTCAAAAAATTACATGCAGATGAGTGGCTCTCTTTTATGCTTACCTGGATAGGGAGTGAGGAACACAGTTTGACGATGAATAGTATGTTAAAGTTTATGACAACGTATGTGCAGCTGATATTCAATACCAAGGTCCATACATGTGATATACAACAGGCTATAGTGACTATTATATGGAAAGCGTACAAAATGGCTAATTGCTTTAAATCATAACAAGAAAAATGAAAAAAAAATGCAATTTGGCTCAAATGATTTACATGTTCTGGTGGAGCATATATTTTTAAATTGTGGCGTTGTCATATTAACTTCAGTAGTAAATTACAGCATATGCTCATGTATGCCCATTTCAATACCATCCAAATTAATGTTAGCTCCAAGATGACTGTAGAATAATGCTCTCTTCGAAGGTTCAGCTGTGTTACCATTCTGAATGAATTGACGAGTATATAGGTTTATTGGGATTGAACTGAACATTATTTTTTTTGGAATAGGACGAACAGACATTTGAAAACCCAGACATGGATGTCGTAGTGGGAGGGATAAGAGCGATGTCATTTGCATATGCAGCAGCAACAACGAAATTAAGCCCAATATGACAACTAAAGCCAGATTTTTTAGCTTCTTCATGAGGTCGTCAATATACACACCAAAGAGGACTGGTAAAAGTATACCTATTCGCTTAACCACATAAGCGTATTCGAACAGCCTCGATTTGGATCATGCAAGACTATTTTCATTTTCTGATTAAAATACATATCTAATAACAATGCTATATTAATGGACAAATAATTCTATCTACAGATGTAGAAGGAGTGTAAAAAATTGACCATGGAGCTATAGAAAATAATGTCGATAGGTTGACATACTCTACTCTGTCAAAAGCTTTTATGCCGTCCAGTGACGCCAACGGAACATCGGTGCCACGTTTGTGATAATAATTGACAAACTCAGTGACCACAAAAGAAATGTTGGTCGCTATAGAGTCTGGTTTAAAGCCAGACTGCAGACAGGAAGTGCAGACTTCATACAGGAAGTGTTTAGTGCATAACGGTTTTCATTTAATTATTACACAATCTAGCAACATTCCAATCATACTGTTTGGGGGCGTAACACTGTAGTTTTAGGATTTTATTGGAATTTCTTTTGGTTTTGGCTATAGGGTAAATCATAATATGAAGTGTGCTACTAGGGGCGTAAAAACGAGCATGGGCCTCAATAATATGTCCACGCTACGGGTAAGCATAGTGTAAGGAAGTATCGACGAATATATATATATATATATATATATATATATATATATATATATATATATATATATATATATATATATATATATATATATATATATATACATATGCACAAGCTGTGACATGAATGCGCAATGTGATTTGAGTAATGTCCTTTGCTTCCGCCCTGCATACCAAACTTAGACATGTTACAGATTACATTACTTTGTCGTGAAAGGAAACCAAGCTAAGCTATAATATTTGTCTGCAAAAATTATTGCCTTTACCTTGGAATTCGTTTTCAGCGTCTACAGTGACTACGCATTTAGATATGCTATTTTTGCTCTTGTTTATGTGCTATATTTCTTTTCAGATATCTCTGGGTGAATTGCTACACAACGACTCAGTTATGTTTCCGGCGGCAAATGTTATATTTTCCTTTTTCACATGCTCCAGGCATTGTGATAGTTTACACGACTTGGCTGCGTATTTGGACGACATGTCTCACATGGGGACAGTTGTTCAACTTCCAGATAAAGTGTCAGAAAAGAGCCTTTTATTTCAGGGGCTCAATGTATTCATTCCATCCTAGAATAATTTTAGGCTTGTTTGAAGAGGTGTGGGACATGTTTTCCACACCGATATTAAGACACGTTTCAACAATAGAATCATGATAGTGTTGAAACATTAGCTAATATTTACTACCATTTCGGCGTGCTTGTCACAAGATGTATTAGAAAAATATATTACTTACCATGGCACATTAAAAAAAGTCAAATGATTCCCAAGCGAAACTTTGTAACGCTGAATGTTTTGGTCCGTAGCTAAATGTCACAGAGGTCGGGAAAAATAACAATCATTTCTTGCAGCGACACGGGAAGTGCTTATATTCAATAATGCAGTAACGACGAATTGGTCAGATGTATTTTCTCCATCATGAGAAACACGATACCTTGCAACTTGATCACACAAGTTTTCTGACACAAGGATGTGATCTATAATGGATCTATTGTTGTTGCTTTTATTTCAGTGAGTAAAGTCTATCTTAGCATTAGAGCGTGCAATATTAAGTATTTCGATTTTCAGTAAGTATAAAAGAATTTACAAGGGCCGTATTAGTTGATCTTTTCCGGAAGAAATGCTGTATTGACGTCACCGCCTAGAATGACTTGATGTACATATTTTTCATGACATTTAAGGGGAATTTCTTCTAAGATGCCTTCATGTTCACATGCATTACCATAATTAACTTGCGTGTCGCATGGAATAGAAACATTGACAATGAAGATCACCTGGTTGTGTATTTCAAGTAACAAGGCATGGATGAGGTAAAGTTTTAATGACATCGAATAGCATATAAAATCTTTTCTCCATAAAGTCGGACAACCACCGCATGGCTTACCTTGTAACGACATATCACCCTGCGCACCAGCAACCTTTGAGGGAATGACAAGCAGATTTTTTTTATTTCCCTAAAATGCCCTCTTGCTTAATGAATATCCAATGCTCCTGAATCATGGTGCTGTCATTATCTTCAGCTGATTTCTTTATACACTCAAACTGGCCAGGCGCTTGGCCATGTGCATTATAAGTACATACAGAAGACGTGTGTCTCAGTCACAATTAAAAAAAAAAAAGAAAAAAAAAGAAAAAAAAGGAAAGAAAGAAACCCACACACACTACAACGGAGCGAACACGATCATACTTTTAGATTGCATCCTGGTCGACCACCTATTGTGGAGGGACGTATTTTCTTATTCTAACTCGTGAGGGCCACAGTGCTTCTTGAAGCAATTCAGGAAATTGTGAAGCTTGCACGATAAGCTGAAATGACTCAGACTTACACTTAGAATTGGAATTGGAGATACATTGTACAGCTCTGAAATCGAATCCAGCATCAAGAACATGTAAATGCAAATCACTAATACCAGTATTCTTATAGCAACTCTCTACATAGCAGATCCCTGTTTGCTTCAGGTGCACCTCTGAAGCGACTGGCTTGGGGTTGGCATTTTCCTTTTTGATGTTTTTCTTTTATTTCCGTACCGTGTGCTTTATGCCTGGTCAACTATGGCATCTGACATCCATTGTTCTCAATGTATTGGTTACTGCCAAAGCCAAAACCATTCCTCGAACTGTTTGTAATGCTGGAACTTTCCCTGTTCAAAGAGGTCTGACTATACGCATGCCGTAGAGAACGAGAAACACAGCGCTCTGATCGCATGACGTTGTTAAAGCGCGTTCCACCTTGGCTTCTGGCAGTACCACGCCCTCTGCCTCGACCACGAGCTCTGCCTCTGTAATTTCCCCCTTGTTTGAGAATCAGATGGATCGAGACTTTATTCAGAAATGCCGAATGGGTAGGTCCTGAGGCTTTTTGGTTCTGAATCATTATTCACAGTAATGATATTGGCATCTGTAGGTAATGCATTATTGCCAGGTGTTCCTGCATGTACGAGTGTAGCTAGTCTTATTATACTGTTTTTCCGGTGTTCGTTAACAGTCCTCGTCTCACTATTACCCTGAGACACTACGTTAGCACGAGTGCGTTCTGGGGCGACAATGCCAAGATTCTCTTTTACCTTATTGTTTTCACAAACTGCAACTGCCAAACTAAACGCATTAATGACAAAAGTGGCCATCTTATTGGCTTTGTCAAGCATATGGTTTTTAAACATATTTTATTTTGCACTTGGGAAGAGGGGCAACCCCTTTATGAATTCCTGAGAAAATAGACATTACAGGACAAGACAAAGCAAAACACCTACAGTGTAGTGTGTGATTTTTTTTAGGATTCTTAATTAACGATATATATATATATATATATATATATATATATATATATATATATATGTGTGTGTGTGTGTGTGTGTGTGTGTGTGTGTGTGTGTGTGTGTGTGTGTGTGTGTGTGTGTGTGTGTGTGTGTGTGTAAGCATAATAAATGAAAGAATTGAACATAACAAAGACAAGATAGATGGTGGGGCACTCATAAAAACGAAACTACTGTGGCGGTGATTTCCATCAGGAACTTATGAATAGAACCGGTCGTGTGCTACAATTATATGGTGGCACTTAAAATTGAGAGCTTTTAGTGTTATCAATATTGTCTTGAACAGCGAGAAATATCAACTTATTATTTGCAAAACTACAAGCAGCAGAACCGAAAAGTAGAGTTTGAAATGTGAAGTGAGCAAAGTTTATAGCAGCTGCATGTAATTTATTGCGAGGAATTAAATACCGAGGATAAGAAAAAAAGAAGTGCACAACAACTTCAACGTCAGTACCGTGCACATAATTAGGCGAATCTTTAACGCCGATTTGAAACAAATGTTTGTTAAGCTGACTGCGGCCCATACGTGGTCGAATATGTAATAGAGGATATTTTCTTTAACTAATTTAATAAGGGTATTTTACTGGGCGTGAAGGAAGAGTTTGTATTTTTGTTTTAAATTGTGCCTGGGAACGGGCATTCCGAGTATCTACGGGGAAAAGGCTTCATCGGCGTTTGGCAAACGGATAAAAAGATTTGTCAAACCGATCTCAAAAAGCGCTAAAGTATGGTAAATCGATCCACCGGCAAGTCTTATAATTAATGATTATATCAGACAACGGAATATTTGGTGAGCTGTGTCATAGATTAACTTGGTGGTAAATTATGAACAATTTTATACATGTGAATTAATTTTGATTTTTCCCGCCTTTTGCAAAGTGTGTTCCATCCAGTTTCTTCATAGAGTCTTACACCTGGAGTAGTTTTCATTGCCCCGGTGACTACTCCGTGCCGCAACAAGCTAAACGTTTTCCGTACGGTTTTCATCATACTGTGCACAGCCGTCCCATGCCACGCTGGCACACTCGAGAATAGGTCACACATAAGATAGTTAGACAACTCCCAATGTCTTCCGGTCCAAAACGTACTGTACAAATTTCATGATATTCGATTGCTTCGTTGCTTTCAAACGATTTGGTTAATATGTTTTTTCAATTTGGGATCGGCTTTTATTGTTAAACCTAAATGCCCTTGGCTGCTGACATTGTTCAGTTTGTGTCCTTGGAATCAAAGTGTGTGTGTGTGTGTGGGGGGGGGGGGGGTGATTTGTTGGTTGTTGCTTTCTAGCCATAATCATAACATCTGGCTTTGACGCGCTAAAAGATACGAACCAGTCATTTGACTGTTCAAAAACTGAAGAAAGATTTGAATTTAATGGTGTAGCGGCTGCGATGGGATGGTCAACTTTGAGGAACACGGAGGTATCGTCGGCGAAAAGCTTGATTTCAGATTCGACCATGTTTACAATGCTGTTTATGTATATTAAGAGAAGTAGCGGCCCAAGAACGGAACCTTGGGGATGGCCAGCTTTAATTAGTCCCCAATTATATTTTTGGTCACTGATTGCTACACATTGTTTTCAATAAGAAAAATAATCATTGGACCAAGGAAGAATATTTCCACTTATACCGTCTTTGGCTAACCGATGCAGTAAGCCCTGCCACACTTTGTCGAATGCCTTGCTTAAATCTAAAAACGACTCTACCCTCTTTCTGTAAATAAACAGCCAAACATAATTCATGATTGAGGGAAAGTAATTGATTAACATTAGAGTCACTGAATACAAATCCAGATTGAATTTTGCGCTTATAATCATGTTGTCTCTAAAGAAGTTAAACACGTATTTAGATATAATTTTCTCCATGACGTCTCCTGTACAGCTAAACTAAGATACCGGCCTGTAATTGTAACATAAATGTTCCTCGCCTTTTTGGTACAGAGGAGAAACTTTGGTCTTTTACCCCTCAGAAGGGAAAATGTTTTTCTGTCAAGCATGTTAATTGCAGACAAAATGTCTCGAATGTTTGCTTTAATAAAAGTTTTCCCGTTAGATCTGGTCGTTGAATCTTTTCAGTTTTTTTTCTTCAACAGCAGCTCTGTCAAATTGATTCCACAAAGTATCTTTGGTATCAGACATTTCTTTTGCAGTAAACTGACCAAGTACAGCGTTTGTCACGTTTTCCACTTGGCCACTTTGTAGGCTAAATGACATACATGACAATAGAGCCTGAATAAGGATATGTTTGACGCATTGCATTTAATGTTATTAGCTTTCTTCATTTCCCATGCTTGAGATATCTACAGTGACATTACTGGAATAGTCCCTACCATCACCAGTAGTGTTCGGAGGTTTTGCACTATACTTTGCATTATCATTTGATTGCATCTTTTCTTTGATCTGTGTAATATCATCATCGCCATCCGCCGTGAACCTTACAGCAGTTTTTATACAACCACAAATAGCCATCATAACTTTGAAAGAACTATCCTTCTTGCTGAAAGAACATGGACCATTAGTTAAGCCGACACACCTGGGCATATCTGGATCAGAGTTATTGTCATACAATATACACATGACAAACTTGGTGCACAGAACCGGGCTTTAAACGCTTGGGTAGTCTACATACAACATGCACTGTTTGGTATACGTTAAATTCTTATTAGTGCACATATGGCCTGCCGGTTAGACTGACGCGCAAACTATCTTCACAAACTTACCGGTTGCCACAAGGTTTGAAAAGCCGCTTGTCTGTATCTGGTGTCGGTCTTCTTATGGTAATCGTCATGTAGTTCAATTAGAACTTGATTATCATAGACATTAACCTAGAAAAAATATTTTCAGATAATCAAAAAGAAACACCACTGGTAATTCAGACAGGTCATGTGTTTACTTTTAATTATGCAATGATTTGGCTTATTTTCGTTTCCCGTGTCTGTCATAACAGAACAAAACTCTCAGGTTATACAAATTAGACAGTGTCATTACCATATCCAAACCGTAGTCAGATGCCTTTGCTCATGTTTACGTTGCTGATTACACATGTTCACGGTGGTGAAGCCCGGACTGTATTGGATTTCGTTGTTCAGTACGCAACACCAAAACTTCCACGGGGTACAATAAATACAGTAAAAAGTGGTTCAGGTACTTTTATACTTTAGACGTGCACTTAAGGTTGTGGTGATGAGTACTCAAAACCGAAATATCTACTGGGTTCGGGCGTCATCACAGTGTTATTATGCTTCAGATAAATTCGATATTATGTTCAATCTTGTGATACAAGCAGTGATGCCTTTTAGGGGTCTCTTTAATTATTGTTTAATATTTAGAAATTTATGCAGACATTTTTTTCTATTAGTCTTGAATTTAGAAATATATGTGCAACACCAACATATCTAAATTTACCAAAAGATTATGACTATGCAATAATTAGATTTAATAAACTTTGTGCCATGTTTCTGGCAAAATAAATGTTCACTTCAAGCACATTCTTAAAGATGATGTTCATTCATTAGGTCTAGTGATTTTGTATTTAGAAATGTTGGGGTTTCATCTATATAGCTATTAAAAGTACCTCATCAAAATTATGTGCATTTTGGTGACTTTTCAACTGAGAACAGATTTTTCTAAATGGAAAAATTCATGGCCGCCAGTTTTTCAGAAACAGTAAAGCCAACCTTCCCCTCTACAAGCCTAAATAGACTTTAACGGCCCCCTTTCAGGGATTAGCCTATTTTTCATGTATAATTTTATAGATGGCTCGAAACTATCTCCTCTGAATAATTTTAGTGCTTATTCTGTGATACTATATTTTATATACAACCTGTTTTCTCCCCGATCTAAATATCTGGATGGCGGAAAACTACCTACTTTGAATAATTTTGAGTGCTTATTCTGTGATATTTTATAAACAGTATGTTTTATTTCATGTGTACATTAATTTTAGCCTGGGCTAATTTTATGGTCGGTTGAAATAGCCTCTCGCTAATGTTCTGTAATTTTCAACGTACCGGCTTGAAATAAAGATTTATATCTTGTATCTTGTACCTATACCCCTCATTCACCCCTCCGACTATTTATGTACCCGCCCTAATGGACACTTTTCATGTGAATCGTAGGGGACCGTAGCATAGTTTCTTCACAATGGTATGCAGGTCGCATATCTTTAAAGGGAATTCAAACAGGTGTGTTGACAGAATCAACTGAACTGCAGATTCCCCTGTATGGAAGTTGTATTGTCCAAAACGGACAAAGAAACAGGGTTTCATGAGCAAAATCCTGAGTTCATACTACAAAACCCAGGTTTTTTTAAAATGAAACTCTGGGTTTTGTAAGGGAGTCTGGGAAGAGGTGGAACACTTCAGAGTCAAGGCCCTGTATCTTCAGAAGTATTTAATTACTGGTTTATTCTAAGATAACATTTGAACAACAGAGTCCTGCAAAAATTATCTTGTTCAGATTTTATGGCATTCTCTTGTTCAGATATTATGTAGCATTTTGAATATATATATATATATATATATATATATATATATATATATATATATATATATATATATATATATATATATATATATATATATATATATATATATATATATTGAAAACTGTTGACAAGCCAAGTGTTTTATATCGCCCATACAAGGGGTAAGATGATACATTCTCAAAAAATGAAATGTAATTAGCATACCTAAACAAGTGAATTAATTGTCATTTTAGCGTAACCTGTGTGCCATTTAAATGTAACCATAAACTATTTTACAAAATATGTTTGATGATACAGGACCTGGACTCTTACATGTTTGAACTCGTCCCAGTCTCTCCTGGTGTTAATTTTCTTCATTCTTGAAATCTGAATGTTTGTGTGTTTGTTTATATTCATTGTATGTTTGTGTATTACTGGATCCATGTGTGGAAATAAGTATGCATCTGTGGACATAAAAAAAGGATGACCATAATTCACTGGTAAATGTTGCATCCGACTCTAGGCGTAGGTTGAATCTGCTTCTTCTAACACGAGGTGCAGTACAAAACCACGGATTTCGTGAATTTTAAAAGAGCAGAGTAGAACACATGGTTTAGCAAAAGCCTCAGTGTTGGGACGTCACAAATTCTTAGGATGCATAAGTTGTAATTTGAGGAACAAAACCCTGGGTTTCGTGAAGACCCAATTAGCACATGCAGTCTTTAAACTACCGGCTCTGTCGTGAAACCTGGATTTTCTTTGTACGCCCCTTGGGCTTGTCAAAAGGCCCTCAGCTTTGCTCTGTTGGTCACTGTTTTCGTGAAACACTGGTTTAAAAAATTGACAGACCTCCACAATACCCTGTGTTCTGTACATTAAAAAACGCTGAGCTTTTGCAAAACCCGCGGTTTTGAGATGTCACATACGCAGGGTTGTGTGAATTCCCGCCAAAGTGGACTTATAAACATGGCAACCAATCTGATGATAGCTGAAGATTTATGCACAAGAATTTTCAAGGCAAGGAGAACATGAAAGTAATATTTCAACGCCTTTTTATACTGACCTTGGGGACTCAGAATCGCAACATAAGCGGCTAATTTTTTTTTTTAGAAAATGTATAATTGTCTTGAACAAACCTTGTGATGATGCTTACTACTTTATTCACTTTTGAAGACAAATTTTGAGTGATACTACGCCAGTGCACACCTTACACTTGCCTTGCTGGAAGAAGTGTCTGCTGTAATTGGCTAACTAAACAAAAGCCCTGATTTTTGTTCTGCTATTTCAAAATTTCAAAAAACCCTGTGATTCGGGATGAAACAATATCCAGAGTTTCCTATCCAGATGAATGAGAAATGTAGGTCTTTTAAATAGGCAATTTGTTTGGCAACAATTATATATCATAGGATTACTGGTCCAGTATTTCAGAGGGGTTTTATTTTTGTCGTTGATAAAACCCAGCCTTTGGTGATGAAACCTTTGTACATAAGACAACTTTAATTCAGTGGTCGGGATCTGCACAGGCAATGTTATCTCTGATATATATATATATATAACTTTCAAATATGAAGCCCTAAAATTTTCAAAACCGTAGGTTTTGTGACATTACAAACCCCAGGGGTTACGTTAAATTACAAAACAAAGGATATAATGAATTATTGAGCAGTTCAATCCCCAAACCTTGAGATATCACTAAATAACAGCGAGTTTTGTGGACAAATGAAATAACAGAAGCATAATGAAATTCCTGATGAACTAATCGACAAAATGCTCGTTTTTTTTAAAGAACTGAACATTGGAAACAGCACAAAACCCAAAGGTTTGCAAAAAATGGTCGGGTTTTGTTACGATTCGCTGGGTTTAAAAAAAAAGTATCAAATAACAGAGCAAACCAAAACCCTAGATTTCGTGATAGAAAGTCAGAGTTTTGCCACAAAACTGTGTGATTTGTAGAGAAAAACTGAGTTCCTTCTTAAAATCATTGTGTTTTGTAAGTTATTGGCAATGTCATATTCTCGTAAAATTCCGAATGCTGAATCCCACGCTTCGCAGATGTTCATGTCACTGAAATTAGGAAGTCGTGGTTCTCCCACGAATTCCTGGGGCCGCATCACCATGAGGATTCATCCTTATAAAAGGGAAAAAATATGGTCAAGAAATGTTCTCTACAGAAATGAGACAGAAAGTGCAGTTTGTCAAACATTTCAGAATATCTCTGGAAGAACAAATTTAAAGCAGTGAGCGGCACAACTCGATTATGGTAAGAGACGCTAAACGAGACGTGATGTGAAGTGTGTTGTCCCGCATGCAACCTATGACCGTACCCGAGCGAAACCCGTCCGAGTCTCAGCTAACTGTACAAGTAGTGAAAATACCTATAGGTAGCCAATTCTGCATGTAATAAGTTGATTGTTGTTTGATGTTAACCTGAATTATATTTTGAAGACATGTCGATCTCAATCCACTAGTCCCCCGACCGGTCTCAGTGTAAAAGGTTGCGTGACCAGTGCAAAAATTCGTTGGGTAGTCAGAAAACGTGGTCATTGCGTGCAATGTACACACTGCAGTCATAAAACTCAACACAGCAACCACTATAAAATGTAGCTTTACATTAGATTTCCCCTCCAGAACTGGACATGGCCTAATGGATTTTTCGCGGGGTGGGGGTGGGGACTGTTTTGCTCCTTTTGATGCCAAGCGACACAATAATATACATTTCGCCAAGTTATCATACCAAACCAAAACACTCATTTTAAACTACTTTTGTTTTAATTTCCAAAACAATCTCTAAACCCTAAAAACTTGTCATTTCAAGGACACGTTGAAAATAATTCGCTTTTTCCTAGGAGACTAAAATGCTCCTTTAAAATGTGATAAGTTGTTATCATTGACTTACTTCCATTATAACTTCAAAATTGATGAGTCCCGATACAATTTACTTTGGAATTTACATTCGTCAAGATATACAACAATGATCAAATGCTACATTTTTTCATCAGAATGTTAAATGAAGTTACTCAATTGCGTCGGTATTATACGGCCCTTTACAATTCATTTTAGCCGCATGCTACATTGTTCAGTTTCATTATTTTGTTGAGCTCATTTTCATACATTGCACTGCAGAGGAGACCCAGTCAAAATGTATGAATCAAATGCCTTGGTTTACATCATTATGATTAAAGATTCATGTCGGGCTATGTGCTCATTTCGAATTTGGTTTCACAAGTTTTCTGGTGCGAGTTGAACAAAAACATCGGAACAAAAGTAAACACTGGAAGGCTTCTAAGGTAGCTTACGCAGATGAGTTTGGTTTAAACGTATTTTATTTCAACAAAGTACACAATATTATATATATATATATATATATATGTTACATGCAATTGGGAACGAGGGCGAGGCCCTATATAAATCCCTCTCTTTGAAGGACAGCTATGATATATAAAAAAAATATCCATCTATGAAAAGTCAAATATCTGGGAGGGTCAGTTTGTAGAAATTAGTAGCAATTTGCTCCAAAAGAATATCATCATTGGAAATATTTAGCGCCCTCCCCGAGACACAGATGACAATTAAAACTCATTTCTTGTATACTTGATTCACTAAATAGCAAAAGTAGTCATGTGGTAATTGCAAGAGATTTTAATATTGATCTGCTAAAAGTAAATGAGAAAAATATTATAAACACTTACATTGCCACTATCACATCTCTTAGCTATATCCCACAAATTACCGTACCAACTAGATAATTAAAAACAGAGGTACATAAATAGATAATTTTCTCATGTAACTAACAAATCTAAACGGTCCCCGAACTGCAGGGATTTTAATTTCTAATATATCTGAGCATTTTCCATATTTTATGTCTTTTGACTGCAAAAACACTTATGAACAAAATCTAAAGTATATTTACACCAGAGATAACAAATCCTTAATGAAATTGGTACATCAAATATATATGATAAGATGAATAAAAATCCAATGGCTGGCCCTACAGAAAACTTTAATATATTAGAGAAAAATTAGAAAATAAATAGACACAAAAATTCCAACTGGATTACTCAGGGCATAATAATATCCATAGCAAACATGGATAAATTAAACAAGGAACTTAGAAAGTCCCCTACTAATTCAGAAGAATTTAACCAGCGCAAAGATAATCTACATACATACAATAATACTTTGAAGAATAATATCAACATGCTAAGAAAACTTACTTTAGTTTTTGCTTTGCAAGATACAAAAGTAACATAAAAGATACATGGAAAACTATTCAGGAAGTACTTAATAAAATAAAAAAGAAATATCGTTTCCCAAATTCATTCAAAATCAATGGGGAAATCATGACTGATAAGCAAGAAATTATCTTCGCAACCCCCGTGAGCATAATTTCTCATTGAAACCTGTTAACAGTGATACTGAAGTTAAAATAATTAACTCTTTAAAACTAAAATCAAGTTTTGGCCCTGATGGGATTTCTATCAAACTGATAAAATATATACAAAATGAAATCAGTATGGCATTTACACTTATTTTTAATCAATCTATTGCCACCGGAGTCTTTCCTAATAATTCGAAAATGGCCAAAGTCCTTCCCCTTTTCAAAAAAGGGTGATGAAGAAATCTTTGATAATTGTAGACCAATTTCCCTATTGCCTAGTGTTTCTAAAATTGTTGAAAAAATAATGTTTAATCAATTAAACGAATACTTCAAAGAACATCTTTTGTATTATAACTACCAGTTTGGATTTCGTGATGCACATTCTACAGAACTTGCTGCCATTGAACTAGTTGATAGAAAACTAAATAGTATAGATAATTCTGAGATCCCAATAAGCATTTTCATGGACCTTCCCGAAGCATTCGATACTTTAGACTGTCATATCTTAATTAGGAAACTGGAAAACTATGGCATTGATGGTACAGCACTAACACGTCTCAAAATTATCTAGCCAACTGGATGCAATATGTACAAATAAATGATACAAAAATCAGCAATTCTATTTATCACCACTGGTGCTCCACAGGGTTCAATTTTAGGCCCTTTGTTGTTCATAATCTATGTTAAGGATCTACATGTGGCTTCCAACATGTTTAAGCCAATCATGTATGCTGACGATACATTATTCAGTTCCCTACAGTTTTTACTCATATCTTACCTCATGTAGGAATTATCATACAATATAAACAACGAATTAAGGAAAATAAGTAAATGGTTGAAATTGTCTTTAAATGAGAAAAACAAAAACAAAAACAAATTCATGATTTTTCAGAACCCATAAAGAGTGGTGACAATTCCTGAAATAGAAATAAACAACACAAGAATTGAATGTATAAATGATTTTAATTTTCTAGGCACACAAATTGACAAACATCTAAATTGGAAAAGTCACATACATAAACTCTCATCAACGATATCCAAAACCATTGGTATCATGTACAAATTAAAAGAATACTTACCAATAAATATTCAACAAACAATATATAATTCACTAACACTTCCCCATCTAACCTATGGTTGTCTGTTTTTGGGCCATTATAATAGCAGAATTAAATTACTCCAAAAAAATGATGAGAATAATAAGTCTCAGTCAGTATATTTCACATACAGAACCTATTTTTGAAAGATTAAATTTACAAAAAAATGGTGACATATATATTAACCAAGAACTGAAGTTCTACTTTAACTTGAGAAAAATCTTTTACCTGAATACTTCAAAACTTTTAAAATACAGCCTATCTATGAAATACATAATCATTACATAAGAGGTAGTAACCTTTTATTTATAGAAAGAAGAAAAGTGGTTGGGACAGGTAACTGTTCAAGACATGAAATCATTAAAATATTAAATCAATTCTAGATTCTATACTGAAAAAGGTTCATACCAATAGTAAAACTGTTTTTTCTTTATGTGTGAAAAAAAACTCCAATTCACAAACATAAATCTGCTTGTTGCATTCCAAATTGCTATGTGGGTAACCTTCCGTAGCCTTGATTCTCAGAAAGCCTCCGAAAGTCACTTCCATGACATGAATTACTATTTCTAATCCTGTCATAAATATTTAACATTTTCATCTACTTTACACGTACTCTTTCATTTGTAACTATGCTTACTTTGTAATATAGCTAGGTGTCCCCCATGATAGCGGCTGTTAAGGCCTTAATGAGGGTCTCCTGACCACTGTTATGATATATGTATATAATCTTACATTGTATATTTTTGGTCAAATGAAGGAGTCTTGAGTCTGAGTCTCTCGCTGATGATTTTGTCCTAACTCTATCAGTGCCAACTGCCACTAAAGTCGAACGTCTGAAAGCGAACTGCTCTGAGTTATGATAAGGGTTCTAGATTTTTGTTTCTTGTAAAAAGACCGTTCATTCAAGTGCCAGCGTGTTTCAAGTGATATATAGAGGATAACAGCCCAGGTGAACATTTTTTCTCGGCGCGGCTTGGACGCAATGCACCATAAGGGTGTCAAGGAAAGCTGTTGACTCCGTCCAAAATGTGGCACTGAAAGAGTAAACGGCATAGGCTAATAGGGAGTGTAAAAGCGAAAAATGAGACCAAATGTACAACTACTTATAGATTGCTCTTAGTCTAGCAAATCTCGATATCAACCACACTGCTGCATACTTTAATACTTTTATTGATCACCACATTACCATAAAAAACAAAACAAAAAAAAAAACAAAAAACAAACAAACAAAAAAAAAAAAAAAAAAAAAAAAAAAAAAAAAAAAAAAAAACCACCCCCCCCAAAAAAAACAAAAACAACCCCCCCCCCCAAAAAAAAACAGTTGTTCTAGTCCCAATACAATCTGAAGAAAATACTTTTAATGTCAAAATGGGTCTGAATGGAACTCTTGAACATTTGAACCTTGATTACAGAAAATATGTATTTGCACAAGAACGTCCAGTTCATGTGGATATTTATCAAAAATGAAGATATGATTTTGATCAAATAAAAACTGATTTATTCTGAAATTGCTTAAGAGCCAAACGTATCAGGAATGTTCTAAGAAATAAAAAGCTTCCTTAAATGTGTGTCAAAAATAAATAGCCTACCAACTTTATCAAGTTGGACAGAATCAGCCTTTTCTGCAATTTTTGTATCACAAGTGTAAAATAGATGCAATTATGAAAGTCCCCTGATAGGAATCTGTACATACATGGATTGAGATCATAATAGCACAAATGTGACCATTTAATGTTGCATAAAAAACCCACGAAATTTCACAAAAGCATATTTTTGGCCAAAATACTTGTGTTGACAAAACAACTTTGAACGTACAGTTCCACGTTTTTTACAGATATTCTGCAAAGCCTTGTGATCAACAAAGCACATGTGTATATATGTTTATTATATACGAATACATATATCTCTGATATTTGGCTCAGAAATGGAGTCATTTTGCCTGGTGCGACACTAGTTTAAACCAGCCGAGATCACCCCTGAGAAGGGTGACTGAGTTGGTATAATTTCTTATCACACAGCCTTGTATCCCCATTGTGCATGTTTGTGACACCTGGCAACGCATACCTTTCGACGTCAGGTGTAAAAGTGGGTCATAAAACACAAAACATAACAGTAAACCTAAACGTCTTGAAACTTTCACCCTGTATATGAGAAAGGGTTTTGAAATTATTATCCTCTAATCACCTTGAAGTAAATATTGGCATCTTGCAATTATTCGCTGATGCGATAAAACGGAAGTTTGATACTTATTTTACACCAGAAACAAAGATCAAAATATATACCGGTCAATTCCTCAACTTAATATATGCAGAAAAAGTGATAGTCTTGAAAAGTGACCACAAGATGTGGCGGTCAACCATGAACAAGATTATATACACAGCACTTCTTTTCTCAGTGCATGTAAACTATACGTTTTATTGAGTGTGCATTGGATTTAGCTATTAACAAAATGAAATCTGTACGTGCTAAGAAATTGAATTTTAATTGCTTTATTAAAAACTTTATTCACATTTGACTATATTTACTGCAGACTTGCTAAGCACCTGAACTATGCCTCCGCCATGATGAGGGCACTTATACCAGTAGCGTTGTATAACGGTCCGGAAACAGCACTTTTCCTACCAAATAGATAAATTTTTATGAATATGTTTAGTATGTTATATGTTTTTAAACTCAGTAAATCAATTTTGTTGATTTTTTTGCGTACTTGAGTTGCTGCTTTTATCACAGTAGCTCTTTTTGCCACGCTTTATATATGAATCTGCCCTCCTTGCTGTCTAGTTCCTTGCCACAGCCTAGGTGGCACCACAGGATCCCAGTAAGTATAAGTACCTCCTACCTTGCCTGTTTTTTATGCGGGAAATAAAACAAAAGCAGAAAACTGCCCCCCCCCCCAAAAAAAAGGGGTGGGGTGGGGGGGGGGAAAGCACGTTTCTGCGTCTCACCTAATACTGAAACACTCGTCTGCATCGCACCAAGGAACATGTCTCCTGTGGATCAAACCAATCCACATGCTCATTTATCCGAAAAGCAGAACTACAAGTAATGCTTGCTTTAATTAATGTATAATTGAGGCTCCCGATAGATGACCATGTGAATCAACAGTAATGAAGCATAGTTTGCTGTACTGATAAAGAGACTGGGTATTTTGTAAAGAATGAGCTGTGTCAATTATTCATACTGGAAATAAAATTGTCTTCGAGCTTTGGCTTTTCAATCTCCAAAAGAATACGGGATCAAGAAGATGCCTTGGTTCGATATAATTGCTGACGTATGGTATATCCTTCAGATTGGTTTTCCAATAGCTCTTTTCAAAATACACCTGGTCAGGATAAAGAGAAAAAATGAAATCATACTGCGTTTTCATCATAATCACAGTCCATTCACATCAACAAT
The DNA here is from genome assembly GCA_964020975.1 of Hermodice carunculata. NCBI lineage: Eukaryota > Metazoa > Annelida > Polychaeta > Eunicida > Amphinomidae > Hermodice > Hermodice carunculata. Next base: position 12,111,255 of record OZ026619.1, on the reverse strand, counting down.
TTGACCAAGTCTAACATAGTCTTTTTTACGCCATGCCAAAATAAACAACAGTATAATTTTCATAGCATGATATAAATAGTTATTAGTTTTTTTTCTGATTTGGCATGACAAAATCAAAAGTCTCACTCCAGAACAGGTGTGCCTAAAATATGTTAAAGGCACATAAAAGCCATTTCTACCTGGATTTTGCCAATATACTATTGCTACCTAGGTTTTGTCACGTTTCCTTATAAATCGATGAACAGTTTTACCCTGAAACGAAATTCATATTAAAAAGCCTGTTACTTTTAGAGAAAGGCACTAAAGCACAAATGTCCATCGTGGGTTTTTCGACGTACATGATTTTACAAAGTTTTACCAAATTCCCCTGAGTGTAAGATTAATTGCACGAAAAGTGTAGGTGTTAGACAAGAACACAGATAGGAAGAGGAGAAGGAAGAGGAGAGGGGAAGGAAGAGGAGGAGAAAAAAGAAAAAAGAGGGCACAAAAATGTCTTCCCGTTCGACAGGGAGACATGATAATGATGATGATGATGATGATGATGATAATAATAATGATAATAATTATATTTTTTTTACTGTATTTTCTTTCCAGCATCATGAACATGTTCCGTATTTTAGCGTGCCAGTAAGTGTCGTTGATTCTTTTTATTTCTTTTGTGCCCTTTTTATCCAAACAAAATCAGTTTTCATGAGCTGACTGAAAGTACACGCAATCATGGAGTAAAAGCGAACCCCAAATAGAGGGATGAGCGTTGTGAGGAACTATTTTCTCTGAATGGAAAGATAGTTTGCAATCAGTGCATCAATGGAGTTCAAGTGCTCTGGACGCCCCGCGAGCGGTCTGCTAAAACATATATACAAAATTCTCAAATAATACAGTCAGGGAACAAAATGGTAAATAAAAATCAAAGTGCTGTAGACGGTGCAAATCCTGAACTCTGTGTTGCAATGTCGGAAATCAAAACTCTGTCCAGCTCTCTAGAATCGGAATTAGTGGCCCACATCAGAGGTAATCAAGACACCTAAAAACAAGACATGGAGGTGTTGCAAAAGGATAGCTACGACATAAAAGGACTTGTCAGTAGAAGTGGATGAAAACAAACATCTTAAGATAGATTAACAGACCGAACGGAGAATTTGATGTGTACGAAGAAAAATTAGAAGAATATGAAAGTTTGTGCTATGAGCTCAACAAACGAGCCGAAGATTGCGGACGACAGACGCAGCAAGACGAAAAACTAGAATTCTATTGAAAACAAATAATAAGTCTAAATAACTTATTGGACACATAAAATATTAACTACGAGACAAGAATTCAGGATCTCTACTCGAAAGTCAAGAAAGAAATTAAAACCAGAAAATGCATTCGAGTTTCATTATATAAGGACTGGAAGAAACTCAAAGAACAATTAACTAAAAAAGACGAAGAAATCGAAAGCCTGCCCAAAAAGTTGCCTCGCTCAGAAAAAAAGTTGATGCTGGTAGGGAAAACCGATTGAGTGGAAATTACAAGCTCGGGGGATGGAAGATGGAACGACACCCTGGATTAAAGTGCAAAAGCAAAGAAGCATTAACGACCAAATCAGAGGAAAGCTTCCGGCATGTGGAATGACGAGGATCACCTTCAGACAGCCAAACCTCCGTCTGACACAAAAAAGTCTTATTGTTAGGAAGCTCACAACATAAATACATTCATTCCGATAAGCCCATAAGTGAGCATGCAGCTACTAAGATGACGGCCTATACAATCAAAGAGGCAGAATGTTTTGTTACAAACTGCTGACAAATATGATGAAGAGGCATTGTACCTGACTACTACTAATAACAAAGTGAGGAATGCAGACCGGCAGAGGTGCTGAAAAATTTGGAAAATTTATGCCATAATATGCAAATGTCAGAAACAGCAAAAAAACACTATCGTCTCCACAGGATTACCATGAGCAGATAGTAGGGAGCTTGATCCCAAGCAACAAGCCATGAACTCTTTGCTACGACACATTTGATGGCAAAGAAAACACAAAACTTTGATAAATACGATAGTTTTATTAGTCTTGACGGCAACAGAAGACAGGACCTATTTGAGGATGGTGTACATATAAATACGCAAGGTGCTCGACTCCTTGTTGTCAATATCAAATATACATTGACCCAAGCCTCCGACAGAATATGAAACAATGCAGACCCCGATATCAGCAGGGACAGAGACTGTGATGGGGACCACCCAGCGGACAATCATATTACCGTCAATGAAACAAATACATGTTTTAGGTACTTGACGATGGAGAACAGTCTTAAAATATTGGCTTGAAATATACACGGCCACAAACACCTAGTCAGAGGTCAAAGTGTAACAAAATTTTATGATGAAGATTTCTTGTCTCTAATAACAAAACATGACATTTTTAATCCAACAAAAATAATCTAGTTGTGATGTAGATCTTAATGTTCCTGGTTACATATGCCACAAAAATTGAAAAACAAAATTTAAAAAAAAAACAAAAACAAAAAAAAAAAACGAAACAAAAACAACAACAACAAAAAAAAAACAAAACAAAAAAAAAAAAAAAAAAAAAAAAAAAAAAAAACACCCCCCCAAAAAACAAACAAAAAAACAACCAAGTACTTTGGCGGTGTAGCGGTATATATAAAAGAAAAGTAAAGGTTTGATCTTGAATTAATACCCGTAGAAAACGCCGGATTGGTTTGGATAAAATTTAAAAGCTAATATAATGGCAACAGATTATGATTTGTATCTATGTACTGTGTATATCCCGCTCAAAGGCTCTGTTTATATGAGTGAAGTTGTTTAATTTGAAAACTTGTTTTCTGATGTTTGTAAACTTTATACACTGAATGGAAGATGTGTATTCATGGGTGACTTTATTGCTTCAACCAATACAAACAACGATCATGTAATGACAGACAAACCTGATGATATACATTTCCTCCTGCCAATAGACGATTATGTTGATATCCCACTGGTCAGACAGAACATTGATACCCGAACGATTGACAATCACGGTAAATCACTCATTTACCTTTGTATAGCCAGTAATATGCGGATTTTAAATGACCAATAGGGGATCTGACTGGGAAATATACCTGTTACAGTGCAAATGCCAATCATCCCATTTGTATAGACTATATCATTGCTAATTTGACAGTTTCTTGAGTGCAACCTCTGTGCTTATACAAAAGGCGTCTTGGTTGCCAGATCGTTGTATGTTAAGTTACGATGTAAAATGCAAACAACCTATTTCAAATGTTGCTCATAATTCAAATATGTGTAAAAATAAACTAGAACTACTTGCTCGTAGACCCTTATGGGGAATACATATTCCAAAATGTCCAGGTTTGCTGCCGAAACAATATGCAAAAATGACATAGATACTATATTGGTTATAAACTATTATCGAGAGAATGGATGGGACATTGACGGAGCTATTAATGCTATAAACCGTAGATATGATAAATGTTGTAGTTTTATGCAGAAATATAGTGCGTGTCGAAAACAAAAGAAAGAGAGAACCCCACCTAAATTTGTCAGTAAAAATGCCACACACTTTTTTTTAATATGAACGCACTTGCGCAACTGTTTTCTGCCGACCCCAACAATTGCGCTCTACTTAAACCTATTACGCTTCACGTCGCGCTTTTCGAAAAATACGTAAAGCATGTGAGCGCAGATTAAAAAATACAACGATATAATCAATTCTTTATGCAAGCCCAAGACGCCAAGCCGAAGGAATACTGGAAACTAGTCAAAGAGCTAGAGGCTGTTGTTCATCCCAAAACAAGTCCGAAAACAATTAATTCTTACCAGTGGTTAAGACATTTTACAAAATTGATGTCCAAAAGCTCAAATAAAAAGCTGAAGTCCCATATATCAAGATGTTTTGGAAAAACTAAACGAGAACATTACCGCATCATTTTCAGAGCTAGATTTTAGAATAAGTAAAGGTGAAATAAAACAGAACTGTATTAATGAATTGAAGAATGGTAAATCGCCAGGAAAAGGCGGAATTCTATTTTAGATGATTAAATCTTGTTGTGATGCCATACTCCCGATTGAAAAAAAAACAAAAAAAACCCCATTTAATTTGATATCTGATTCTTCCCAGGTTTGTGGAAAATCAGTCTACTGACCTTTATACACAAAGGCGGTTCATTTTTAGATCCAAATAAATTTTGAGAAATTTCCCTGAGTAGCTGTATGTCAAAATTATTATGTACAGTATAGAAAAAGCGACCAGGAAACACAGAAAACAGCAGGAGTATGACAATAAATATCCGAAAGGTTTCATGGAAAACTCATGCACGAGTGACTATCTCTTTACACTTAGGTATGTCATGGATACATATACAATGTATTGAAATGGCATATATCACCCAAAGACCATCCCTTTATACTTAGGTCTCTCAGATATATATATATCAAAATGGCAGGTAAACCCATATTCTGATATCTATGCTTTATAGATTTTCAAGAAGCCTTCGATTACGTTTGGCAGATGGGTTATTTTACAAATATCTACATTATGTTATCAATGGCTTTATGTATACAATTCTGAGGGACATGGATGACAAATCATCCATACAACTAAAATTTTTCACATATTCAATAGTGGTGATGAATTTGATGACTTCCCTACAAAAGGATTCAAAATTTACTGAGGTAAAAAATTTAATATTCAGTGGCATAATGATTTCCCAAAACAATCCAATCCAAATAAAAATTAAGAACCTATACAAAATTTAAGTCACACTTTCAATTGAAAAATATTAGATTGTACTTCAAGATGTGAATTTGAGAAAAAAAATACAAAATTTAGAATAAGCGCTAATAATCTTAATATTGAAGCTGGCAGACAAAAAAGGACCAATACCAGACAAAGAAAGGTTATTTGACAAGTGTAAACAATTGAAAATGAATATCATTATGTAGTTGACTGTGAAAATTTAAAGATTCCCGGGAAAATTATTTACAAACATGTCAGAAATATTTTGACAATTTTGAAATGTTAAAACCGGAAGACAAATATATGACGTTAATGACTGTGGACAGTATATTCTCGTAATCTCCCTTATGTCTCTGTGTTATGTATTTCCAATGTCTGAGAAACTCTTGATAAACTATGTAATACAACGCGAGCGAGCTCCAACAGTTTCCTTTTCAATCGTTTTTAGTAGGTTTAAACACATTAATTTGCAATTGGAGAAATACCTGTGTCCTATATAAACCCTTCTTACCATTTTTCAATTTCCAGAAAATATAATAAAATAAGAATGACAAATGCATTTTATTACTTTCAATTCTAGGTACACGGCACCGTTCAACAGAAAGATCGAAAGCGCCTTTGAAGAAAAACACAAAGCAATTAAGACTAAAGTTAGTAACCTGGCCCCATTATGCTTGGCCATTTCAATCAAAAAGAAGTAAGAGTTGTTTTTCTGGACATTTGTAAGGCGTTTGGCAAAGTATGGCATAGAGGCCTCTTGCACAAATAAGAAAAAAATGGCACAATTGACAACCTTCTGACATGGTTTGAAGATTATCTCCATACCCGAAAACAACGTGTACTTCTTAATGGTAAGTCCTCCAGCTGGGGAACAATATCTGCCGGCGTGCCCCAAGGATCTGTTCTTGGCCCATTATTTTTTTAATTTATATCAGTGATATAGTTAATGTTGGTTATTCAGAGGTAAAACTCCTTGCTGATGACACATCTCTCTATCTTACAATCGATGATCCTGCTCACGCTGGTTCCGTCATGAATAACGGTCTAGCCTCCCTGGACGAATGGTCTAAGGAATGAATTGGCTCCTTTAACACACTCAAAACTGATACGATGCTCATCTCTCTCAAGATTAGTCTTCGAGACCACCCCCGCTTGTTTTTCAGAGACATCGACTGGAGAACGTTTCTGATCATAAACACTTAGGCCTTGTATTAAAATTAGATCCTAAATGGAATGAACATGTTGCAACTAAAGCCAAAAATTAGTTCCACAGTATGAAAACCTTGCAATACCGTCTTGACCGGGCAACACTAGAAGCGATCTATATATCTTTCATACGTCCTATTTAGAATGTGGCAATGTGGTCTGGGACGGTTGTACGCAAGATGATGCAAAACGTTTGGAAGATATTGAATTGACTACGGCCCGAATAGTGACTGGAGCAATGAAAACCACCCCCAGTGAAAATCTTTATGAAGAAACCGACTGGGAGACATTATCCAAACGAAGAGAAAGATCAAAGCATTTTATGATGTACAAAACAGTTCACTAATTAACCCCCATTATCTTTATTCCGTTCTTCCTAATGCTCCTATATGCCATCCTAATGCTAGGGCACGATTCGACCAAAATAGATGTTTGACCTACTTTCCTTAAATTGCAGAATAACCTTATTTGAAAAAATCATTTTTTCCTTCAGCTATCACCTGTGTGGAATCTTCTCCCATCCGTGACTAGAAATCTTCCGACTCTATCCCTATTCAAAAAGAGAATTTTTATTCCCAGACTATTTTCGGTCAAATTTCCTGAACTACTTCTTGTAGGTAAAAGATACCTGTCCGTTATACATTCTCGTTTGCGTATGGGCTGCAGTCAATTGAATGAACACCTTTTTAAAGACTGGAGTAAAGGAGTCTGGCGCCTGTTCATATGGCGCCACCACTGTGTGTGTTTGGCACTATTTTCTTACTTGCCCAAACTGTAATGTCGCTCGAGATAATTTACATACAATCATCAGCCTTTTGGCTCCATTTTCTATAAATAAAATTCGGTTTGGTAGCGAATCTTGCAACCTCGACGGCAAAACTATTGTTTTTTTTATTATATGTCCTAGACTTCATAGAAAAAAGTGAACGTTTTCATGGTGAAACGCTAACTTGACAAATTTTTGTAAGTATTGTTGACAGTTTCGTATGGACAACCTGTTGTTGTAGTGTTAAGTTTGTCCTATGCTTCCGTCCTTTCTCTGCAAGAGGGATTAATATAGGGCTTTGCTCTTCTTCCCAATTGCGATGTTTGGAAATAAAATACATTTAAACCAACCTGGCCCAATGGTTGCAATGCCAGTCGTTGACACATGGACGTCAGTTTCAAACGACTGATATATGGCTGTTGCTATTCAGAGATTAAATAATCAATGGGAGGTAATGATGATCTATGCTTTATTTTACCTTGATCTGAATGTTGATATATGATATGTGTGTGTTTTATTCCTCCGGCCATGAAAGACTAATTATCATTATTATTGTTATCATCATCACCATTACTATTATTATTAAGTTTTTGTTTGGGTGTTTGCAACCTATCGGACAAACGCACCTGTAAAAACCTTGTCCAATGCATCAAAAATATTATCACCAGGAGATGAAACAGTTAGTTCCTAGTTGAGTGGCGAGAGAATATGCCGCGAATACAAAGAAAGCATATATATTTGCTTGGTTTGCCGAAAAAACCTTGTCTCGCGGATTCATTTCAACTGAGCATTGTGTCGGGTTCGAAGACACAAAATCAATAACGTGCTTCAGATTGCCAAAAAATTACTGGTAGTCGGGTACTTCGAGCACAGCTCTGTCGCTTCGGCGCAGTTTAAGGACATGCCCGCCAAACGTGGTTACACGTACGGTGTTCTTGTCTTAGAGTGTGATACAAGATGGAACAGCACATACGAAGTGTTGGACAGGTTACTGGGAATCTACAATGCTGTCTACGCTGTGTTGACAGAAAGCAAAAATGCACAAGCCAGAGCATTAATTCCATCGGTGGGTAGAAATGGATTGCTGTGAAACATCTTACGGCTTATACCCACAGTAACAACCAAAATGAGCCGCGAAACATACCCAGCCATGTCCTTTGTGTGGCCAGTCCTGATTCACGTTTTGTTGAATCATTTGTAAATATATGATGCGGACATTGATGTTGTACAAACATATAGAAAAGACAATGAAATAATGCTCAGAGTTTTACTTTGATAATGAAACAGTCAATATGTTCATGCAGGTATCACTCACTCAGACCCGCGATTCAAGGGGCTCAAGTTTCTCTGAGGGAAAGCAAAACGCCAGGCTCACAAGACATTACTTGACAGCATGGACAGATACCATAATGACATCGACACTCTAGTTGATACTGAGCATCAGGCAGGTACTCCAGCCGAGAAAAGGCAACGAGCAGACTATTCATATTCATTAGAGTCTGTAGAATGTGCATTGTTTGGATCTGATGTTGTCAACACGCCAGCTTATGTGACACTATTAACCCCCCGAAACCGGGGAAAGTAAAATTTAAAATAAATCAAGTTGAACGAGAAAGATACACCACATCATATCAATTAAAAAATATATACCTATGTAACTAAAACCCATGGCTAGACCTCGTATCGTACAAATTGTTTCATGTCAAAATCTGGAAACCAGAGCATTAAAAAAAGGAAAGTGAGAAGGGGTAAGGAGAAGAATACTATCACTAAGTCTGGGTCTGAATAAAAAGACAACCACACTTGGATAAATGCTTGGCGGACAAACCCGCCGGCAAAAAGAATTGCGCGCTTACTAGGTGGAAAAAAACACGGCGACAGACATCCCGCCCTCTCTAATTTGGCACAAAAAGCTCTTGGTGTACCTTCCAGAAACGTACCTTGCGAAGGCATCTTTTCCTCGTGTAGAAATGTAATCACTTAGAAAAAAAGCCGAGACCGCGCCTTGAGCCAGACACTATAGAAAATGAAATGCTTGTACATCTGCACGGAAATTAAATGAATAGGCTGTATGTGCACATGACTCGTGGACTTTGACTTCCGTTTGCGAAGAGGGCAGTTAGCATTAAGAGATTTACAATAAGTATATGTATGTAGTGGGCTAGATTTCAGGGAATAAATATTTCATCCATGATGTCAATAAATCTTGCGGCTGTTTTCTTTTTATCGGGTACCCAATACGGTGTTTTCTTGACGGGTACCCGAACTTGAAACCATCTTCTAACCCCCGATCCGACTCTGTTTCCCGGTTCCATTTTATCTTCAAAGTCTATTCATTTACATTGTTGTTGTCGTGATCGAGGTCATGGTCCTTGTTCTCTTCAAAAGAAGCCATATTGTCAAATAACTGAAAAAAGAATCACATGTAAAAGATAGAATGTGCTAGGAATTAAATAGAAAGCAGTTTCTGATAGAGTGTAATGAAAAAGTGGCATGTCTGATGCCGAATTCATACTGATGTAGAACTGCACACTGAAAACGAAGCGATGTAAAAAATCACACGAAATTTACACAACAAGTATAGGTATTTTGGTTGCAAATAATATTCTACTTTTATTTTCCAAATAATATAACTAGCACGAGCCAATTGTTGCGCACTGGTAATAACGGGAAGAAGTCAGAATGAGGCTGTCATACATTATGCAACAATAAGTTATTTCATATTAAAATGTATCCTAAAGATTTTTAACGCTTTCTTTGGAAATGAAATATATTTCCATCGAGTAGATGTAATAGATGTAAGTCTCTACCTTGCTGCCTAAAGTAGACGAATTTGAAGCCAAGATGAAGGAGACGACTCAACGTGATTTTTCTGATGCAGCCTGCATGAGATCAGCAAAACATCATTTCTGTAAAAAAAAAAAAAAAACAAAACAAAAAACAAACAAAAAGAAAAAAATAGAAAAAAAAAAATCACCGATCCAACCTTGGTATAAAGTACCGGGCGACTGTATCTGATTGCATTGGTATTGGTATAACTGTGACGTGCAGGATGTGATGACTGCAACTGATTATACTTATATACTTTTTATATGAAATATGGGACAACACTGGCGGATGACATATATGTATATAGACAGGAGCACCATACATATGTTACAATTTGATAAGAAGCATATGAGGAGAACTGTATCTCATGACACTGGCGCAATTTGATTTTGAAATTTCAGTCATGACTAACTCTTCCTACATATTGACATCGGTGCAATATAAAGTAATGAAATATTCTACCTAAGGACATTATCAGTGGTTTAGAATTAAAAAAAAAAACTCAGCCTGGCTGCTTACCAGGGTACCAGATGGCAAGCGACCACACCTGATAATGCTGGGGGGATCCAGAAAACAGTTCTATTGATGATATTCGCACGAGATTATTATCACACAGCAAGGGCCATTTCTACACGAAAACATGTTTAAGTTTAGGTGCAGATTGTGGAAAAATCTACCTCATTGCACACCGCAAGCCTCAGTGTTGATGTACATTATGTGGTGGTATAGTTGATGCACCTATTATCGATATGTTCCTATTGTCGATAGGGTGGACAAAAACACTGTTTTTATCACTTGCTAATCTATCTTTATATGTGATGAGTTGCCAGTCTCTGAACTGTGAAATTATGTGCAACGATGTCTAGCTCCGTTTTCGCCCTCTCAGATACGAGGGTAATCGCCGGCAAACGCACATTTGGATTCCTTACGCCAGGCAAAAAGCACACTTTTCAGAAAACGTCCACATTTTATATCTTAATAATCGCAGATACCCTAGATTTTTTAATTTATCATAAACGGATTTAATGTTTACTTGTGCCAAAAAATGTTTGCTCAGATGAACCACTCCGAACTTAATCAGTGAGGAGTTTTCAGTTGCTATATCGAGAAAAGAAACATTGTTTTTACAAGCTCGTCACCAAAATTGAAGTGACATGTCTTTCACAGATCAGCTGCGTTTGTCAAGAAAAGATCACTTTGTTTCGGTTTTACCATGGAAGTACAGCTTAGAACTTGAAGTCTTTGATGTGTAACAATAATTTTCCTTTCTATGGTCAGTGACGTATTCTGCTGCATTTTCACAAACCGCATGGTTTAGCCTATCGAGACGTGGTACATCGTGCACATATAAATGTTACAGTAAACCGCTTGGCCAGTTGGTATGGCAGGCCTCTCAGTTTGATATAAGATGGAGGAGCACCGTACATGACGACCATCGCTAATTCTTCGTCGTTGTCAAATTCACCATATGCATGAAACCGTGACTTGAATAGCTTTGTCGTTATCATCGGCAGGAATTTTTCGAAGATTCATATGGGTCTGTTTTTGTATACCAACCCCTTTACAAGCACAATCCGATTATGTTTAATCTGATTTCAATTTACTGTGCTCCAGGAAAATTCAATTGAATTTAATAAAAGATGAACGAACCAAAGCAGGTAATGCTAACAATAGTGCTGGGTAATAATGGCTCTAGGACAAATATTTAAGGTGAATAAACTGGAAAAAAGCAAAACGCAAAGCCTGGCACGAACCTGGGCTTTGGACTTCATACCACATTGCGACGAAATACTCCAGTAGCTTACGTGCATGGATTTGTTTTATGAAAGACATTATTTGTTACCAGAACGTTTTGATGAATGTAAAATATGATACACCTGAAGAAAGTTTGTTCCCTCAGCCAATCCCGTCGGCAACAGATCAGCCAAGAACCCAGCCTTTATGCGATACAAGCAGCTGGATAACTACCGCAGTGATAGCAGGTGCTGCGGCTTAAGTTGAGACATAAAACATGTTCCGTGATTGCCGTTTGTGGCATAAAGAAAATGTACATTTGATTGTACTTGCTCAGGATGCACATTGGGTTGTTTTTCTTTCTCAAGGACTTCCAGTTTTTTTTTGTAATGTATGGAGACAACTGAGCCTTGCTGGAGACCACAGACTGCTTTAGTGTTGCAGTTACAGCGAAAGGACACGACAAGCAAGACCAACATGAAAAGACTTCCATAAAGTTTTGTGTGAAAGAAATGACAAGCAAGGGCAACATTAAGTATTTTGTTAAGCGACACGATAAACACGAATTGTATAAAGTGTTGGGTTAAAGACACAGCGAGCGAGAACAACATTAAAAGACTATCATAAGGTCTTGCTTTAAAGAAATGAAAAGCAAGGGCAACATTAAGTATTGTGTGAAGGGACACGTTAAACTGATTTGCATAATGTGTTTCATTGCAGACATGGGAAGCAAAATCAACGTGACGATCAAGATTCCTGCATACCGTTGGTATAAAACTGAGATGTGTATTTAGGAAACAGCAACGTCCAACTGTGATAGAATATCATCAGATCAAGCTGCACAAGAAACAACATTCTGTTTAAATATATATATATATGATTATGTCCTTTACAACAAATAACGTAAAACAAAGATGAAAATTCTGCACTTTATAACCAGATGTCTAGTGCGAAAAGTACAGAAAATTTTATACGGAATGTGGAATGTTCGATACTTTTGCTAAACAATTGTTTTGTTCGACACATGTATGGCAGAAATAATTTTTATTCTTTTTTTCCATAATTAGCAAAAATATACGCATTATTCGGTATACCTTTCGCCAATATTTCATAGGGGCTGTGACATCCTCCTACAGGAAATACTAACTCGGCTACAGCAGCGGGACATTGGATGGCCTTATTGACAGCAGACCAATCTCATGTCGTTTGTGTTGTCGTTGGTAAATATTGTGTTCCTACATCAAAATACAAAGCTGCAACTTTCCAATTTTTCAAAAGGGCCGTAAAGGTGTGTGCGTGGTACAGTTGCCGCTTGTTTTTCCCCATGAGTATCAAATCGGAAAAGGGATGCACACCTAGGATTTAATCTACAGCAACAGTGGGGAAAGATACCGTAGATACGTATAGGTGAGTCAAAGTAGCGAGGCCTATCGTTGTCTATACGTATATACATATGCAGGCAACATATTTTATACAAATTGCCACGAAAAAATTTTAATATGATCCCTCTCAGTTGGTATGTATTGTTTCATTCGACCCCTTGCTATTATCAATGTCAATAAACAGGATTATGGCATATACTGAGCCCATATTGTCAAATTATTTATAAAAAAAAAATGATTCTTAAAATTAGTATACTGTACTGTTATAATTTGATAACAACAGCGATAGGTGGAATTGCTGAATTTCGTAAAATAAAATTGATACTGTAAACAATGTTGACATGACTATCTTGGCGTTTGGTAAACTCTTGTTGTTTACTATACCCTCATACAAACAGAATTAAATGCAACGTATCAGAAATCATTATGAACTGGCAACCCTGTTCCAAGGAAGAGTTGGGTTCTTCTCTTTTGTTCGCATGCCCCCCCTCTTAGTTAGAAGATAGATCTCGCGGGGTTTTCAGTGTCCTATTAGGGCTCCCAACGCTTATGGTCACTAAATGTTTGTTCAGAGCTTCGAATATTTAAAAACCTAGAATGTAGGGGTCACAAAAGAAAATTTATAATCAATAAATGTGTTCAAAACAAGCAATTTTTTCCAGACCATCAATGTTGAAAGCACAGGTTTTCGTTGAAAGATCGCTTGTTACCAGATAGACTTTTTCCTATGGTGTGTAATCCCTAATAAGACCATTTTTAAGGTTAACAGTAATATACCCCTTTCCAAAAACAGCTGGTTAACAAGCAAGCAAACAAACATGCTGATAATGGGAAATATATATGTAACATATTGAGCACGTTCTTCTGTACAATTTTGACATAGGCTGTATTAGCCCAAATAAATAAAAGGGTCTTCAGCGGGTAACTACTCAGAACATGTTTCTGAGCCTATACCCGTGTATGTCTCTCTGAGTAGCGGCTCCTTGCCTAAGCAAAATATTCAACAAAAATAACCCGCATAACAATGATTAAATATGAATGTGGCAAATGATGAATTAGCTAAAGACGTGACGTTTTGCTTATAAATACAGAGCTTCATTATGGAAGAATACGTCGAATCAAACATTATTACTAAATTTGTACAGTGCAAATTCAGATAAGAACAATTTGACTTATGCCTGGACCAGTATCTACCCTTTCTAGCTGGATAACTTATCATAGTTAAACCGCCTGCCAGTGTACAAATGAAGTAGAAAACAAACTGGGGCATTATGTTCAGTTCTAGTGATTGTTAAGTAAACAGTTGCGGATAGACCAAATGCAAAAACCGAGGGAAATCCTAACAAGTACTGCAACAATGTACATCCTGCACCAAAAATGTAAAGCAAACTCCATGATGGCACCTACTCCTCACTTTTAAAGTCTTCAGACAACAAAGCTCTATTTCAGTGCCAAGCTCTATTTCAGTGCCAAGCTCTATTTCAGTGCCAACCTTCAGTCAATGTTATAACGTAATACGTCAGGTTTGTGACATATGAGTAAATACTGTCAAATTTGAGAATTTTTTTATATCGAGCAAATGTGTACTGTGGCATGTTAGAAAAAGAATGAAAGTCATTAGCATTTAAGTCAAAAACATGTTATCAAAATATAATTTTTCTTAACCCGACTTTAAGTACAATTAGGGAAACTTGTAACTGTCATCGGTCGCTGCTTGCTACCTTTACCCCCAGGTAAAGGTAGCAAGCAAGAAACATCTAAGCCGAACATGCCTGAAAATGAATATTAAAACAGAATGATGCCAAAAGATATAATTAAGTAGCAAAGCAGGCAAGTCTAAAATCTGTAAAATTATTGTAGCCAAACTTTTTAACAATCTTTGAATATTAACAGCAAAGTTTGTAGGGCATGTCAGAAAAGAATGAAAGTCATTAGTACTTAAGTCAAGAGAAGGCAATCAAAATATAATTTTTCTCAAGCATATATCAAGTACAATAAGACAAGCTTGTATCTGTCGTCGGCCGCTGCTTCTGGTAATTCTAAAATATCTATAATTATTAAAGCCAAACTTTCTAAGCATGTCTGGATATTTACTGTAAAATTTGCAGAAATATTATATGAAAAGTACAGCTTTGAATCATCTTGACTCAAGTTTATCGTGAATAAATTTGGTTTTAGATGCAAAGTTCTGAAATTGTGAACAAATAGAACCAAATCTCAAAATTTGTGACAAAAATGTATCATATCCAATGGTTTCCGAACTGTTACTGTGCGGGAAAGGATAGTTAACCATTTCAACATTAAACACATCCATTGTGTGATAGACCTTAATAAAAAAACCTATCATTAGTGATCCAAATGTCCAAATCCAAAAACACATCTCTGAAACCGTCTGAATTATTACTTTCCAAAGGGATATCTTTGGGTAAATTTCTTTAACAATTTTATTGAAATTTTGTACATTTACACAGGCAATGTCATCAATATATCTTGCATTATTTGATAATTCTGTAGTCATTTTAAGGTTCTTTTTCATTAATTTATCCAAATACTTAAATTCAAGCCAGGTTAAATATATATCTGCAAGTAATGAGGAGCAGTTGCTACCAATTGGAATGTCTTTTGTTTGTCCAAAAACCAGTGGTCCGCCTTGAACAAAAGTATCCAAAAGTAATTATATTGCATCTATTGAAGTTTTAACAGTATTAGATTTAACATCACTTTTGAATATTTATTGTGTGCCTAATACTTTTTCCTTGTATATGCATTAATATTTATATGTATGTATGGTTTACCATTACGTTTCAACATGTTGCTTAGTAATTCAGAAAGGGAACATTTGACTTCATCTATGGGGAGATTTGTGTATAGCAAAGAAAAATCAAAACATTTTACAACATTGTTTTTAATTCTTTCATTTTAAATACAAACTCAGAAGAATTGCTGATACTGCATAAGCAATTTTCATCAAGGTTCTAGATATTGCATTATATTATTTACGGAAACGATCCCTAATTGCTGACAAACACACGGTTACTTCTTTTGATAATTGTTTTGTTGTACACGTCGGAGCACCGTCTCTGAATCTCGATTTTAAGTTTTTGTTTGTTTGTTTGTTTTTTTTTCTGTAATTTGGGTATCCGGAACTAAGTGTAATAGAGTAGTCCTCTTCATAAATTTGATATTAAAATTCCTTTTTCATCTCATCCTTACGTGTATTTATCAAATTATCAATGGATTTTTGTGTACTTTTCATATGTCATTTCCTTTTATGTCTGAAAATTGTTTGTACCAAATTCATTTTTCAAAACATGCAGATAATATTTTTTGTAGATAAATCCCAAAATTGTAACCTGCATTATCAATGTTATTGATAAACATTCTTGTAATTCCTCGAATGCGTTAGAAAGTTTAAGTTATTTAAATTTACCATTTTATAATTCTTATTGTGGGATTTGTAACTATGAATTCTATTTCTGAAGACCCTTTTCAGGTTTGATAACCATCCTTCAAATTTTTGAAATTCCATTTTTCTTTCTTTGCCCATTTTGTACAATAGGAATCAAATGCATAACATATATCTTGAAAAATATTGTCAATGTTCAACTTAGGACATATTTGAAATATTTCACTTTTTCTCATTAATTCTTTTAAAACTGAATTTTGTATTACATCCAAATTATCTGTAAACACATGTTTGCGGTATTTATCAACAAAATTAGTATATTTACTGTTAGACATATAATCACAATTGTGATGCCATATATCCTCAAGAGTATTTGTAGCCAGACATTTCTTGTAATTCATGATACTTTGACCAATATGTTTGCAGAAAATTATGGTCGGATCTCTTATTCGCGTTCCTTGGGAATCATGTCACGAACAAATTTCAATTTGAAAATGGACTGAATGATCAGTGAATCAATAATTTTGTGTTTGAAAGGAATAGAAACATTTGGTCCAATGTTTTCCTTTTAGAATCTGGATTCCGAATAGATGCTGTGCAAGCATACACAATTTCAAAAACATTTGCGGAAATGTGTATTCAGAATGACTAAGACCCATATATATATATATATATATATATATATATATATATATATATATATATATATATATATATATATATATATATATATATATATATATATATATATATGTATATATATATATATAATTATATATATATATGTAGAGAGAGAGAGAGAGAGAGAGAGAGAGAGAAAGAGACAGAGAGAGATTATTGGGGGACAGGAATTAACCCCTTGCACACAAATATGTCAAAATAGAATTTAAAAAACGTGTATTAAAAACAACTTCAAACAAGGACAAATGCAAAGAGGATTATCATTGCTTAGGCGCAACATATCATGAAAACATAAATCAAACTGTCTGTAACCAGTACTTTCCGCAGCCATCAATACTTTCTGAGTGAAACGTTTTTTATCAGATACACACACTTCATTACAACTTCGTTAATTCCATTGTAATGGAATTGTGACACTATTTTGGCTCTTGTAGTAAGGTTTTAACTGTAAAAGGAGCATGGGCAATGACTATATTTTTTAAAATATTCGGTTGAGCTGCATGCAGTGGGCATTCTAAAAATGTTCAGTATCAATACAACAAGAGCACGACGGAGAAACAACTCTTCGAATTTGGAATAGGTCTGTATTCAAACTGCTGCCCCCCTGTTGAGTGTATACTTGAATTCCTGAATAAATTCACTTCTTGTTGCAACTGAAAATTTGTTCCACAGATTCCCAGTGGACGGAAAGAAAGATTTAGCAAAATCAGAATGTTTGGCGGGTATACTTCCTGTTTTGACTGCGATGGACTATTATACACAATGGTGTTGACAATTTTTCATACATAGAGACTAATGTTTGGGTTTTCCGCGTGCAATCACAGCAGCCCATCTAGTTTTGTTGTAGATATGCTCATGACTAATGTGACTACGTACACCAATAACTCTCCCAGCGGCTGTTAGTTGCCTATTTCTAAATTTGTACCCCAGCAATTTTCACTTTGCAGATTACTATACTCCCAAATTGTTCGTACGGAGGGAGTGTGCAATTTGACAGGACGTTTACAGTAGTCTATGAAGTATGTATTGAAAATTGTGAAGAATGCAGGCTATGCTCACTGCCCTAGAACATTAAAAAAATTAATGAGAGCAGACCAGTTTAAATCTGATTTTAAGAAAAGTCCTTTGTGCTTCTGTTTTTAAGTTCCGAGTAGTTTTTCCTTAGGATGACAAACAGTTTGCCTTTTTTGCTGATAATAATTTCTTTTATTTGTGTTTAATATCAGAAGCCACTCAAAGGACCATGAAGAATCTGAAGGCAATTCTTCATAACTTTCTTCTGAAGCAGTAGCGGGATTATGTACACTAACATAAAGCACAGGGTCGTGTGCAAAAGGACAAATAGTTTGTGTGCATTACATGAACTGCATAATTTATGTGGATAAGCAAAAGGAGTGGTCCTAATACAGAACCCTGGGAAACTCCTGCTTCGACATGTCCCCAGCTGGATAAAACACATAATGACTACCTTCTGGGTCCCATTTGAGATTATATAGCACAAGGCTGGAAATTGCCCTGTGATACCTCCGTTTGCAAGTTCGTGAGCTGGAACCGGTAAAGAGATTGTCAAATGCCATAATTTTATCGCAGAAGACGATACGATCCTCTTTTTCTTCGTCAAGCTCTTTGCAACATTGATGATACAACAAAAGCCAATGGCTGATGCCCAATCATTAGGTGTAAAACCAAAGTACCTGCACGAGATGACCAAGTTATCGCCCCACAGATTCAAACATGTAAAAACAGGTCTTTTCGTAACATTTCTTACAGAGCTGAACTAATTATTACAGCTATTAAGTTAGCCATCTTTGTGAACGTGTATTCCATTTGCTCATATTCATTCAGATAGAAATATTTGTTTTAAAAGAGATAAAGTATATGTCTTCAAAGACAATTGGAAATAAAGGGTGCAGTTTTTTGAACATTTTGTATGAATGTCATCGGGATCTGAAGCTTTACTGGTATCAAAGGTTTTGAGAATATCGTGATTCAAATTTTCGGGAATCATCAAAGGGCTAAGAAAAGCTTTCTGGATATCAATATGATCGAACGAGTAATCTGAAGGGTCAACACACATATTGGCTAAGTAATATGCATTGAGATTTTTAGTTTTGGAACAAATTATCGGAATAACATGCGCTGTCATGTTCTATAGATGAAAGAGAGGCTTGTGGTTACCTTTCATGAAGAAAACATGTTTGAGGATTTGCCACTAATATTTTCCAAACAAGCATGATAAATGTCTTCAGCCTTTCTTAAATCAGTGAGATGAAAGTTGGTTTCAATATATTTTATTGAAAACAATTGGCCGAAAGATTCACCGGCCTATATTAGGGCCTCTTGTATACATCAGACAATACAACATTCATGTTTCAAAACACTAATACACAGATAAGCAACGTACGGGACCACAATTTCAGAATAGGTGGGGGAGGAACTATGTATGATGTGCCGTCAGAGCACAATTGCTTTCATTAGCCGAAATGTAATTTCCTAAATTTATATGTAAAACCTTCCAGAGTTCTTAACATAATGATTTGCTGCATGAAAAATTGTATCATTTATATTTACTTCACGCTCAGTTCCAAATTGTAACGTATGATCGTTCAATCTAGTATAAGGTATTATTTTGGTCTGCAATTCATTTCTCGATACTGTATATCTACTACAGTCAAAGAAAAAAGGATGAATGTTCTCTAATTTTGCTCCACATCAGCGCAATGGTAATTCAACAACGCCAATTCTAAAAGGATTATAAGTTAGCTGGTTCCAGCCCGTTCTCACCCTGGCAAGGATAACAGATATTTTTCTATCACCGTAATAATACACCTCGTTAAATGTTGGTTTGCTCTTGTTAACTTTCCTTTTAAAGTCCTCCAAATGTTCATGATCCCTCGTCCCATTCGCATATAGTTGAGGGAAACAATTCATTAAAAATACATGTTTTTGTGCATGATTAGCACGTAATTGGTTTGTCCTTGCCAAAAGAATTACGGGTAACAGTTTATTGTGATAACCAGGGCTAGGTACATTTATAATTTTAAGCATAAGTACTAATTTCTGTTTCTCTTACGTTCAGCCAACGTCTCTTATCCCTCCTTTGTATTAATTTGCTGGATACTTAATTGAAAAAAAGTGCTGCTGATACACCCCGTGCGGCAGCCAGCTGAAATGATTCAAGTTCGTCTTTGCAGTTTGTGGGCATTCATTCCAGACCACACTAGCATACTATAGGCTAGGAAGTACAAAGGAGAAGATAATGATTCTAAGGATCGTGTGTTCAACTTATGCTGTAAAAAATTCAGTATACCAAGTAACTTTTGGATTTTGCAACAATTCGATTTATGTGGTTTAACTAGGAAATATTTGCGGAAAACCAAAAACGTAAGTGTTTATGCAAATTTTCATTTTCAAGCTTCTTGTTGTTTTTACCAACTTTTAGTTATAGTGGAGGTAGAGTGTTTTTATAATGTTCCAGATTCGTAAATATCACAAAAACGATGTAGGCCTACTTTACTCGTTTGCTGTACACTTAGCTGACTGACAAGTCGGGAGAACTAAAAGGTGATAGGCCTAACAGGTCTCTTTTTATTTTTGGCAGAAGTAATGAAATTTGTGTTGTGGGTAGTTAGGCCTATATATTTTGGAAAAATAACTAGTGTCTGCAGTTAATGATGAATATTTCTAAGGTTGAGAGGGCCGGTTTAAAACCACCAGTTGCCTTTTATGGGTGACTGCCTGTCTCAAGTCAGGTGTGAAATTTGGTTCTTTGCATTGATTGGTATTGGAAGAGAAATGTTGATGCTTTGGCAAGTCTGGAATATTTTTGCTGTCATTGTTGGGTTTGGAATCAATGATGTGGATCATGTTTTTCTGTACTATTTAAACAAGGATGGTCTGTAGATTTTTTACTGCTGACTCTTAGTGCTTTGTTTTTTGAAAGAGACAACCACTGATTGGACCATCGAGTTATTTTATCAGGATCTTGATTTAGTATCTCAGCTGCGTCTGTTTGATCAGTCACTGTAATGTACAAAGTTGTGTCTTCAGCACAAAGACCAATTTCTGATTTCAAAATCTCAACCATATCTCTTTCATAGATTAGAAACAACAAGGGCCCTAAGACTGAACCTTGTAGGGCGCCTGCAGTGACCCACCCCGCCCACAAACGAGGCCTGACCTTGAATGACCAGCCTGTGTGAGCGTGCAATGATATAATTTTCAAACCCAAGAAAACATTTTAAACTTATCTTAGAGAGGTCGATTGGACTTCGTGCTTTGTATAGAATAATATTGATGAATGCTGAAGTGCCCGGTCCAAATTATTTATGGAAGCCGCTGTACACTGTATTCCAAACAAACATATTGAAATTTAACCTTCAGATTTAGCATGGTATAATTCGCACCTCAGGTCACTCAAGCGTCGTGTCATGAGAAAATACGACAAAGCAAAAGGTAGAAATTATGAACTTGATTTTTGGAATTGTTTTTGCCAATCGCGTAACCACTTTCAAGAACAACCGAAGCTTACTGAGGATGAACACAAAAATAAATTACGCGCTCTTGAATAAAAATCAGTCTACAACCGTTCCATCTCTAATTCATGATGGCAAACATATACCTGATAGTTTGTCCAAAGCTGAAATATTTAACTCCCTCTTTCTTGAATAATTTAGATTACATTCTTCCTCAGCATTATTACCGGAAATAACTGACCCTCCAGTGTCAACCCTTGATTATATATATCTATAATGGAAATAGAAGACATATTTTTAAGTCTTGATATAAGCAAAGCTTCTGGTCCTGACGGAATAACGGCAAAACGTCTCAAGGAGGCCGCACCTACTATTTTTCCATCACTTACAAAATTATTCAACCTTTCTCAGGCTAATAAGCAATTCCCTTTAGCTTGAAAATAAGCAAACGTGTCTCCCCTTCAAAAGAAAGGCCCCGATAATTTATGCAACAGGCCTGTGTCACTTCTTGGTTGCACAGGTAAAGTATTCGAGAAAATAGTCTTTAAAAATATTTTCATTTATTTTTCGAGATAATACTGTCATATCTGCTCACGAATCAGGGTTCATCCCAGGTGACTCAACTATAAACCAGTTACTTCTTCCCTATCACGAATTATGTCTGGCTGTCGACCAACAAAAAAGTTCAATAATCTTTTTAGATATTAATAAAGCATTTGATAAAGTTTGGTACGCTGATCTGTTGCATAAATTAAGGAAAGCTGGTATTACAGGAGACATTCTTGTTTGGTTTTCGGACTATTTACATAATCGTTGCCAAGGTGTGGTTATCAGTCTTCTAGCTGGGGTAAAATTTGCCTGGTGTGCCTCAAGATTCTGTTCTCGGACTTCTAATGTTTCTGATCTATATAAATGGCATTGCGAACATTGTCCGCTCTAACATAAAAATGTTCGCTGATGATACTTCTCTCTATTTGACTATTGATAATCCTGTCACTGCAGCTCGAACTTTGAATATGGATCTTTCAGATATCGACCAATGGTCTAAATATTGGCTTGTTACATTAAATGCTTTGAAAACAGATTCAATGCTTATTTTTCGAAAGAGTATCCCACCTACTCATCCCCTATTCTATTTCAGGATCATATTTCACAAGATGTAACCCAACATAAACATCTTGGAGTTACATTGCGCTCTGACTTAAGATGGTCTGATCATATTCTTGACATATCTAACAAATCATCCAAATTAATCAACATCATGAAAAGTTTAAAATTTACTCTAGTTAGTAACACATTGGAAATTATTTATATTTCTTTCATCAGGCCCACTTTGGAATATGGTGGTCAAGTATGGAGTGGCTGTACTGCTCAAGACGAAGATAAACTTGAAAGCATTCAGCTCAATGCTGCTCGCATTGTCAATGGTGCAATGCATGGAACCAGGTGGTTAACTTTAACCAAACGCAGGGAAATCTCACATGTAACCCTTATGTACAAATTGGTTAATAAACTTGCTCCAGACCCATTATGTTCCATCCTTTCCACTGCTTCTCTGACTGGAACTCACAATTACACCACGCGCCAGCAATTTGAGATCCGTCACTTCCGAGGTCGCATTGACCTTTTTGACAAATCTTTCTTTCCCTCAACTATCAGATTATGAAATCAGCTACCTCTCGAAATACGGAATTCTGAGTCTATCAATAACATATTTTATTTACAAAAGTTACAGAGATTGAATCAATACAATAGGTACGCGAACATTGACAGCATGGAAATGAATAAAAAAAAAAAAATAAAAAAAATAAAAAATAAAAAAACTAACTGCGAACTCGACTGCAGCCAGTCTAAACTTGGATGTACAACCAGAGATAGAATAATCTGAACTGCCTCTCTGCATGGCATTGATCTCCCCCTGTTCTCCAAATAAGCAGCAACTTTTTCCTGGGAATAAACTTAAGAATCAATACAAGGGTTCTTTACCTTGTATCGTCAATGTTTCTCTTCCTAGAGCCTTTCAAAGGTGAAGTGCACTCCTACCCTCGGGACAAGCAGCTGGACTCGCACCACCAGCTATTGAATAAAAACATACCACAGAACAAGTTCAGTCACGTCATTTTGATGGTTGGCACTGATCTAATTGAGTGGGAACACACAAGGTCAAACAAAAGACGAAGAAACTGGTAAAGGCAGTAAAGGGACTCTGCACAGATGCATGACTTGCCATTAAGTCTTTGCTGTTCCGTCTTCTTGATTTCCGATACACCTAAGTTAGGGTCAAGACTGCCAATGCGCAGCTTCGATAACTCGATGGAGTCACATTTATCAATGTTCACGCAACTTCCTGACACCAAATGGACTACTCTGCACAAGACTTCTTTCCCGACGGGCTGCGTTGCAGCAAGCAGGCATGAAGAGACTGCCTGGTGCCTTCTCTTCGGACGTTTACCGTTGTCAGTGAACAGTCATTGAGTCAGAAATCGAACGGCCGTTTCTACGACCACCCAGATGGAAAATATTAGAAAGTAGCACTGGTGGTGGTATATCTCTATTAAAAGAAGGAAAGTGGTTAAAATCATTGAAATGTATGAACATTACACACTCAAGAAGTTCATGGTTCGCGGAAGTAGGGCGGGGTGGGGGTGGTAGACAAATCCAGGATGACTTCAACTGATTCCATCAGTGTCTTTACAGGAGGGCTGAGAGTTTATGTCTTACTGAGGCATCATTCCCACCAATGCGGCCACATTGGCGATGAAATCACTGCACCACACTTCTTGGTCTGGAAAAATCTGTTCCTCCCGCCAGCCTATACATCTATGATGTACGCCTTGGCAGTTAAAGTCACGATGGTTGTGTCTTCGAAACGTAAAAGAAATAGTACAGAAATACAATTCAGTTCATAACTTAATATTATCTGACTCACTTTATAATGTAGACCTACATGTACATGGATTCAACCAAGTTATGTTATGCTATCAAAAACCGTATCCCATAAGGAATTTGATGAGAAAGAAACTCCCATCACAGGGAACATTCAGAGCAGTGATTATCACCCACACTGGTTCAAACTGGTTGCATATATTTTTAGCAAGATAACATCATGTTATCCCACAGAATGCAGAAGATCTGAATCGTAATAAATATTCCATGAACTGGACCTTTAATACAGAAATTCAAAAATGGGTAATGTACTTTAAAATAAAGTAAAAGAAAAACAAAACTGTGGATAAGTCCTTACTTACAAACCTACAAAACAAATGTAGGTTCTCAAATAGTAAGGCCCAGGCTATACTAAAGTTAGTTTGTTAGCTAATGCAATGTTTTATCGTTTATTGTTATAAGATATGATAGAATTTCGTTGCACCTTCTTATATATGTACTTGTATTGTTCGTTACAACATTAAGTATAGAAAGTTAACTTTCAAACTGTAGCAAAATTTAATCATTTAATTAACCTTGACCTAATACAGATGTTAATCGTCTGCAACTGCACCTTGCAGTGCAAGTTTAATTATGGCTTTGAGATGGAAGTTGCGGCCTTTGACTTTGATTCAAAGTTCTAGATAGCACAGAGTAACCAATATAGACAATAGACGTTTTCCGTCTGTAGTAAACCGACCACAATCTATTAGCTTCTATTAAAGATAATTCAGTGTGAAATGTTAAAATTTCAACCAATGATAGTATTTACAAGTCGCAATGAAGAAGTATGGACGGATACATCCTGTTGACGCATGTTTGCGTCCTGAATTGGCTATCTTAGCATGTCTGCGCATGCCCAGAATACGATCCCATACCCTATCCGCGGATGCAGCGGGAAACTGTCGGCCGGGCAAACGAAACACGGTAACTGATTAGGTTCTCATCTGGTCCATACATGCATGCACAAAACTACATCTGAGCTTCGACTGGTATCTATGGATAAATTCTGGTTGCAATTCGTGTACAATAAAACAAATCAGAAGACATCACGAGTAGGATTGGGTTCCTCTGTCTGAGTGAGTAAGAAACGTGGAAGAGCGGTGCACAGTTTATTCAACTATTCACCAAGACACAAGAACCCACTTCTACTGGTGGTGTCTCTTGGTCAACCATGCTGTTTGTTCATAACATGAGGAAGTAACATGCGTTCCTACTTTGAACTTCATGTTTTTCAACATTCTTAAAGCTGCATTCACCTTCGATGTTTCCGTTTCATGCACCGTCAGTTCGAACGACAGAAAGAAATGACTAAACACATGGGGTATATATATATCTGGAGATGGTAAATCAAGGTCTAGTAAAGATAAAGAATATATTTGTGTGCACATACAGTAAAAACTCCCCATACTGAATGCCCTTGGGACGAACAAAAGTGTCCGGAATACCAACGTGTTCGGGTAAGGGAGGTTTCCACATTGTGGCCTCTTGTTTTACCAACGATACTATGCAGATACCAGCTGATGTAATTGTGGTGGGAGTTACTCATGGTGACTACAGATACATCATTAACCAAATGAACAGCAAATAAATTAAGGTTGAAACTTTTTATTATTTGGGAAAGATGTCCTGGCTATGATAGAGGAAAGTTGATATGCATAAATCTATATATTATTAAAGTACATTGTAACCTACAGTCTATGTTCGTATTAATGCACATGCGTATTTTTATTCAATGTTCCATCATTGACCCATAATTTGAAGCACATGCACACTGATAAGGGACTTTCTATTTTCACTGATCAGGTTTATAGACATGTAATGGCCCGGTTTTGTAAGCGAAGCACATATACAGATCTGCATTAAGTTCAGCACTACCATCGTGATAATATCACATTACTTCAGAAATGACACATCACATGAAAAATTATCAAGTCTCAAACTTTGTTTACAGTGACTGTTTACACGTTTTCATCTTTATTTAAAAAGGGGAGCGCTTGCACAGCCATTTCCGTATCTTCCACCTAACTGTAAATGGTGGAGCTTTGGCATGTGAATTGTTTTGGGATATCCAGGCTTTAAAACACTTAACTGACTGGCAGGGGGCAAGGTGTCCGGCACACAGTCACTTGAATGCATTTGATAAATACTGTATGACTCAACTTCCGTTACATGTGATTTGGCTTGTTCTTCGCAGTTTCCACCACTAGCATCATGAAAATCCTCCAGCTCAGAATCCATCTTCATGTAGCCAGTGACATCCATAGACTCCAGCCCAGTAACATTGACCAGTTGGGTGGTAAGGGTTTTAAGTTTTTAACTATTTGGTCTTTATCAGTGAACCATTCAAAAAGTGAAGCATATGCTTTCTGCATCCAAGTTTCATTGTCTAGATAATTCTCTGATCGAGGGACTGCAAGTGATTGGTGCAGTTGGCAGGGAAAACACAGCTCTCAGGTTAGAAAACTCCATATTCAGATGACCGGGTGCATTATCAACAAACAAAAGTACTTTCCTAACCAATGTTTTTATTTTTGTATTGAAATCCCTCAAGAACTCTTTGAACAACTGACCAGTCATCCAAGCTTTTCTGTTTGATTCCCTGATAATTGGCAGATGTACTTTGCTGATGTGTTTGAAAATGTATGGGTTTTCACTTTTCCCAATCACAAGTGGTTTAAGCTTTTTAGAATCTGACGTGTTGCAAGCAAAAAAGACTGTGGGTCTTTCTTTTGAACTTTTGGTCCCATGATTGGACTCATGGGCTGCAGTGAGTGACTTACTGAGGGGTGCGCAATAAAACAAACCTGTTTTATCCCAGTTGAATATGCCATCCACACTGTAGTCATCAATTTATGCATCAAGAGTTTGTGTTAAGAGTCCACTACGGCGGTGAATAATACTGCACTTTCACCATTAGAAGTTATGAACATGATTGTGTCTTGTCCTGAATTTCTGCAGCCAGCCATTAAAGTTTTTAGTTCGTCCTAAACCTGCGCCAATTTCCACATGTATGGTTTGAATGAAGGATAGGTCCAGATGTGAGAACATTCGTAGCTCATTTAAGATACACTTTCTGACTTTTGATATCTAGAAAGCAGTTAGTCTCTCCGGGGGACAGGTGATCTGCCTTTTTTAAGGTTGCATCCATTGCACCAACAGAGATGCCAAACTTTTCTGGAACATTATGCTGACTTTCCACTGAAGTACAAGCCTGTATGACTTAAAATTTTGCAGAGACAGAGAAGAGAGAGAGAGAGAGAGAGAGAGAGAGAGAGAGAGAGAGAGAGAGAGAGAGGGTGTGTGTGTGTGTGTGTGTGTGTGTGTGTGTGAGAGAGAGAGAGAGGGTGTGTGTGTGTGTAAGAGAGAGAGAGAGAGAAGATTTTCCCTTTACTGGACATTGAGATCATGTAGTTGTACTCTACTCTAACTGTAGCAATGCACTGAATAATTGGTAAATAATGTTGAAAATAGATCACAGTACTGATGTTTAAAAAGACAGTCCAACTGTGTCAAAAGAGTAGCCGGACTGCTGAAATAACATGCTCATGAACTTGAACCTTACTTTTGAAGTGCTGTTGCTCATTTCAATCTACTGGTACTCCTTGAAGTTAAACCTTTTTGCTTCGGTGAGACAAACATAATGATAAAATTTGTAAGTTATGTTTTTTTTTGAATGGAAACTAGTCTTATTATCCGAGAGAGGATAAGAGCAAGGTGTTAAGTAATATTGACACTTTCGCTCTTCACCCTGCTACTGCCATCCATAGAATTGGCAACAGGTGTTCAACAACTTGCCTCTCAGTGGTTTCTGCTGTTGCTGATATAAGGAATTAAGCCTATCTTTGAAGTTAATCTGTTTAGTTTCAGCCTTACCAGCAATTGCTCAGTGCAAATGCACACAAATTTGCTGAATGTGAGTTCAGTATAGGAATGTTTTTTCGGAAATATTGTATTCATTTTGGGTGTTCATTTTCAGTACAGAGAGGTATTTAGTACAAGGAGGTATGCTTATAATGGACGCATATGATAATAAATTGGGACAGAGAAAAACTGTTCAGTATAAGAGGCAGTTCAGTTAGGAAGATTTCACTATAATCTGTTGGTAACGCATGTGTTTCTAATTTCGGGAGGTCCCAGTGTGCGTTCTCTACAGTTCGGTGCACAGTGGTTATTGCACTCTTGCATCAAACGTTGCCCGCCTTCTCTTCCAATCGTAAGATACAGTCATGTCGATGCAAGAATGCTATCAATGTATGTTGTGTGTTCACAGCTTTCGCACATTTACCCGAGGAATATACACTTACTACTAATACTACTACTACTACTACTACTACTACTACTACTACTACTACTACTACTACTACTATTAGTGCAACTAACAGTACTACAGCTACTTCTGTTACTACTACGTCTGGTACTACTACCATTATTAACTGACACTAAAACATGTTAAAACATAACTCAGCTTCCACATGCTCAATACAATGTCTCCCAATTTCCAGTAAGGTTGTCAGTTAAAAATTGAATGGATTTTGTTTATTTGTCCCAAACTGTACTTCCGATTGTCTTCAAACTTATATATTTGGGACATGATGAATCTTTGGCCCATGGTTACATGGTTACTATTAAAGATTACTAGAACAGTACCTTTACAGTTTCTATAGGAAAGTATGTGTGGGATTTCTATTGGTGTTGTTGATTGTGACCTTGAGTAATCTGAAAAGGTCAAACTGACATATTGCTATTATATCCTAGTACTTGTGAATACAGCCACTTTTCAATTATATTAAAATGATGACTCCTGAACTGTATGAGTGAAAGCTGATATTTCAAACAGTTGTGATGGTTTTAAACAAAGTTTGATATTAAATAGAAGGTGACAGGACCTCTTCAGCCTGTGCATCCAAGGTCACTTTAGCATTGGACTGTCACTGTTGATGCACACATACATTCATGCGTACATACACACAGACAAAATACACATATATATATATATATGTATATGTATATATATATGTATGTATATATATATATGTATATGTATATATGTATGTATGTATATATATATACATATATATATATATATATATATATATATATATATATATATATATATATATATATATATATATATATATATATATAAATCCTCATAAACATTTGAGCCATTGTTGCTTTGAATTAACATATATTGCATAGCGCACTTCTGGTGGGACTCCACCCGTCACAATGGTGTATATATATTGTAGTTGTACATCGTTCGTGTTGGATCGATTTCAGTAAGGCAGTGCAATTGAACGCACAATCATGCAAATGTTTCCTTTAAATCATGTTTACTTTCCAATAAAGTGTATATTTAAATTTCTTTTATGCAAGCCAATCATTATATTTTTGATGGATATAAGTTCTTCCTATTGAAGATCTTTGAATGGACATTGTAGTGTTCTACAGGCATGTCTAGATGGCGTCGAGTGTCAAATTCTAACAAATACTTGGCAGTGTATGGGCATAGCCCACCACGTTTGTGTGCAATATCGTATTCCATACCAACACATTACCAAATAACCAATGTTGCCATGTTTTAAATGTTCGGCTCGTACCGGCATGAAGCAATAAAGTATACTTATTGGACGGCACAACCAGCATATGACCACCCCGTGTGTCATTTTGTACTTCTGTTTCAATAGAGTACAAAGAGCTTTTATTGCCTACATTGAATATCTTTAGCTCTACCGGTATGAAACTGTGGAGCGTTGTCATTCAGTAACATAGGTGAAGCTTCTTCCATCACGATGACCCGGCATGAGTGAGATTTATAGTTTAAGATTTAATAAAAAGTATTATTTTCCGCCATGAAATGACGATTTCTTATCTTGTGTTCAAAATGAACAAAACCTATACCTGAAAATGTTCTGGTATCTGGTCCGACAATATACCAGCTCAGTTCAAATTTTTTATGTGAATGATACCAAGACTCTGAACTGCTGAAGTCAGGAGTGTCTCTCTGAGGAGTCTTTGGAAGAAAGACCAATCAAATGTGTATTTGTACATTTCCAAAAATCATACTCAGAACTGAAAATTAATAGATTGGCCCGCAAATAAAAAGATATTACCCCCCCCCCCCCGTACAACATCAAAGGTTTCGAACAGCTTAATGTATGCCTGAGCAGTCAATCAATAGCAATATGTCCGGAAATGAGATAACTGCCAAAAATGCGAAAAGTATGTCTGGTATTGGTGCCCATATGGCCTTATATGGCAACACAAGGATCACTGTGGATCCATAACGGGTTACTCACAGCTCTCTGAATTCGGCAGGGGCAGGGGCATTGGCATATCGGAGGCTGGTCTTTCCCAGAGTGAGGTTGTCAGGAGAATTGAGTGCTCCGGGTCAGCAGTGTATACAGAGATCATGGGACCGTTTCCAACAAAGAAGAGGATGCAAGATGGAAGCTAGACCTAAACGACCAAGACCTTAAAATGGGAGGGACAACCGTTACTTGGTGCAGTATCCAAAGAGACACAAGTTCCTTTCAGTAGAGAGGTTTCGTCAACAGTGGTGTCGGGCCTTCAACTTTGCAACCTTAAGGCGTACAGTCAAACAGGACACTAGTGTCGG
Source organism: Hermodice carunculata (assembly GCA_964020975.1). Classification (NCBI taxonomy): domain Eukaryota; kingdom Metazoa; phylum Annelida; class Polychaeta; order Eunicida; family Amphinomidae; genus Hermodice; species Hermodice carunculata. The sequence goes on along the minus strand of OZ026619.1, from coordinate 12,080,488 downwards.
CCGGACTGAGGATATGCTGCTCTGCCGTCCACATCCCGCTCGGTTCTGCACACAAGGCTGCATAGAAGCAGTGGTGGAGCAGTGTGACGTGTTAGGACGAGTTTTGCCTCGCTATCCATGACGGGTTAAACGTTTGCCTTCAGAGTGATTTGTAGACGGATGCATGGTGGTACTTGACCGCTATAGAGGGAGGCACCACCATGGTGGGCGGGCAAAGGGGGGTGGGTTGGGGTGTGGGCAATCGTGGCGACAAGGGGAACAAAACTCACCAGGGCAAATGAGACCGTGACAGGCCAGCGCTATGACAATGGGATCCTGCCAATAGTTGCCGTTTGGTTCCAGAAATATGCGGGACTATAGTTCCTAGAAGACAATGCACAGTCACATACTGGACGAGTCAGCATGCAGCATCTCCAGCAGCACAACATCCAAATGCTACCATGACCAGTCCATCTCCTGAACTTTCCCAAATAGATCATTTATGTGATATGCTTAACTGTTCAGTCAGGAAAGAGTACGACGAACCTGCGTTCACCCTGTACCAAGTGGCGCAGCAGCTCACAGACAAGTGGAGCAAAATTCCCCCGACCTTGATAGCTACCTTCTCGAGCAGCATGCCAAAGAGGGTCCAGACTTGCTTCCACACCCGCTACTGATGCCGGCAGCCTTCAAACAAACAAAAAAGTCCTTTTCAAGACCAGCACATCTTCCCAAAAGAGGTTATAAAAACACACGTACCCTTTGTTGACGACGTGTGTGTGTGAGTGTGTGTGTGTGTGGGGGGGGGGGGGGTGGGAGCTTGACCAGGAGAAAATATCAGTAAAAAATACTCATGAAAGCGCACTGATTATTATTTTAACTACTTTATAACTCGAAGGAGCACGAGGTAGGATAATTTTTTTCATCCTGTTACACTTAAAACAATGCAAGACCACACGATATTTTAAAAAACTACCAGAGACCACGCATCAATATGTACATCGGAGAAGCGTCTCCGTATATGTCTTTTTGGAATAGTTTTACATACTTTTATGGTCAAGTAGGTAACAAAGCATGCTTTAATCATATTCTGCCATCATTTCTCAAGAATGCTTTTGCACATAGGATCTTAATGTGCATATTACAGAGCTTAAGCACCTAAGGATATCTGTGCAGGTACTATTCTACACGATTTTCATTTATTTTCTCGGTCACACACAAAAAGCAAATGGTGATTGTTGTGGGGAAAAAGAATACTTTTTGCATCAGCCTTGCTTCAAGGTTTTGTAGATTCTTGTTGAACAACACTTGTCAGTTGTATACCATTTTACTGCTTGCAAAATTGTTGTGCCCTGTGCTATGGGTAATATTTTTGTCATTTTTCCTTAGGCATAGACTGTTTTTCCAGCTGACAAGTTAAGTTTGCCTTTGTATTAAATACATATTTGTCAATGGTTGTATGTTGGGCATGGAAACGGATTCCGATTTCCTTATGAAATCTAATGTCATGAAAATCTTTATGACGGACGTAACAGATTCAACTGTAAATAAAGTCACAAGTTCGCACCTTGTTTGCAGGTCATATGGTGATCGACGTTCTTTTGTGCATACATCATCCAACATACAGCTACTTGACACAGAAATGTGAACCGGTTCAGGTTACCAACAAGCCATGAACCAGTTCGCCGTTTTGAACCGGCAATCTAAGAACATTGAAAAACTTCAACAAAACTCTAAAACAAAAACATATACTTGTCACTGAATATTCATTTTTATATGCATTTCACATGTCCTACTTGTGCCTTTATTTTCTTCCTACCGAGCAGAAAAATCACGTGCCTTCCTTGCGTGGAAATATGGCGTGACTGATCCAGTGTCCCTGCATCCCCGGAGTCCAATTTTGGTGGGCGGACAGTTTTTAGATGATTCAGCAAACTCCCAGTCCCACCAGAGACTTTTACTGGCAAAGCTTTCATTTACATTTTTTTTGTATCTTGTCATAAATGTTCAAACCACTGACGCCTTCTTGGCTGTCGCAATACTTGCTAGTGGCTCTCTTGAACAGACACTATTTTTTTCACAAAACGTGCGCAAAGTATGTTGGTCTAGTTTTAACTTCTATTAATATGTACAGAGGTGAACTAGTACGGTCTTTTTTTTCTATACAGGCGCAGCAAGTAACGTCGCGAATGTGTATTATAAATCCTTCAAACAATGCCCCTTTGTCAAGGCATGCCTTGTAAGGCTTGATACAATGCATGGCTCTCCCAGGTTCGGTCGAACCCCTGCCACCTCTAATTTCAACCAAAGTAATGAAAGCATGCTTGAACCAAAAGTTGAATCTATTTTTCAAGTTATTGTGTCAGTTGGTAAACATATTTTTACGCTCGTCAATATCTCCGACGATCTTTGTTTTTTGCGCGAGAACTAAAATTACGATATATTGTCTTCTTAGTTCCCAAACGAAGGTCGTGCAAAAGCGAGGCAAACTATTGTATCATGAATAATGTCCTCACACGCCCGCTGCCCTAACACTTTGATTCCATTATCTGTGTGAAATAATAGATGTGCACATGAATGCTGGAAGATTATTTTGCATCATGTGACACCACACCTGGGTATATACATGTATACAATCGTCAAAACGACCAGTAACAACTAACTGCCTCATGACTGAGTGGCTACTTGCAATAAGAATGAACGTTCAGCATGAAAAGTGAAATAAGCGATCTCAGATTTATCAGCAAAGATAGCGACAGTCGTCTCATTTAGGCGTTCTGTTCAACCCTTTGGTGCTGAATTGAGACGCTGAGCAGACGACTTTCCTTGGCGGCTTTAGGCACAATGACTGTAAAGCACGCCAAAGAAAGCTGTTGAACTATGCTATCCTTTCATGTGTGGTAGTATAAATATGCTGCTAATTGAATACTTAAAGGAAGACAGAAGTCCCATTATGTATAATATTTCCGTGAGGGTCTCAGTTAGCCATATACATGTGTGAATGAATAAATCAAATGTAAAAGCAGGCCCGAAAAATTCCCATTTTAATATTAGGATATACTCTAAAATCTGCCTAATTACGCTCAGTGGCATTCCATGGGAGAGCAAAGCGGTGGCTTGGGCATCATTGCAATGAGTATAATAGCCACTTGCATGATTTTCTGACACCCCCCGCCCCCCCCCCCCCCCCACCAAAATATGTTGTCATGTTGCCATTGAAATCATTTTATAACAGAATTGGTGATTCGTTGGCTGAATAAAGTATTCTGATTGGGAGGATGCATTGGGTGGCTTCAGGCTATCGAGGCGTCCACACATTTTCAACATATATTGCCTCATTTGAAAACTTTTTGATATATCGAAATACAAGGGAGATAAAATCAGATATTTATTCCTTATTATATGGGCTTCAAAATAATGTAGAATATAATGGGACTTCTGCCTTTCTTTAAGAAAAAATTAAAGCTGAAATCATAATAATTTTTGCTGTACATGTGGTGTTGATACCCATTATAGTTTCGGATGGAATATCTACTCTTTGCTTTTACGGATACGAACTTTAGTGTTCTTCAAAGGACCCTTCACCACGATAAGCCAAGTTGGCATCTCTGTGTAATTGGCCACAAACAGATTTAGGTCAGAGGTTATTCAATGCAGGAAATGATCTTCCCCCATTCAACTTGTTAAATTACCCTGGTATGCAAAATAAGCAGAATCAAACGTCTCTGTTTTAACACCTTCCTGACAATTTTCATAGAAATATTGGGACTGCCAAGCTTAATGATGGTAAATTTACAAGCAAAGCTTTTTGTAAGCTGATCTCTATTTCAGATTATTTCTATGCTTGCTGTTGGGTGTAACCACTGTACATTTCTATGTTAAATGGAATAAAGTGGCATCTAATAAGCTGTGACTTCCGTAGAGGAAGTTCTTTACTGGACATGCTGAGCTGGGACACAGTCTTACCTTATTCCACTCATATCATCGAATATATATATATTTTTTTGCTTTTAAACAAAATCACAGTGTTCAACTTATGTACGAGATTTGCCGAGACTTTGTGGGTTTTTTTAAGGTATACCGCACAGATGATCTCTTTCGGTAGAATCATCAGGGAGGTACCAACATGAAGTAAACTATTTCATATTGTTTGGAAACCTTGTTTCGATTGGTGGCATCTCTCGCACTTTAGCTGAGTTGCCTTGTATATTCAAGCCAGAGTTAATTTTGTACCACACCACTTTAGTCTACCTGGCTGTTCTACATCTTACAGGCTTAGTTTATTAAAAACTCGACAATGAACGTTTAACGAAAGAACCTAAATAATGGCTTTTGTTTTGTTAGGCGAAAGCGGTACAGAAGAAATATACAAGATTTTTTTATGAAGCATGACCACTGTTAATGTAACGCAAGCCTTAAGCTGCACCTTACCTATGAAGACTGATCATAGCTCAGTGAGACTGTCCTGCAGATTGCGTAGTGTGACTTTTCAACGACATCTCTATCCACCAAGGGGACAGAAGCCATTCTACTACAAATATTTGCGGACCAGAACCTTGTTGGTGCACGTTGACCTTATTTATTTGGGAAGAAGCCGGCGAAGTTGACATCTAATTGGGTTTGCAATTCATTGGATTCCCAGTACAAGATACGTTGAAAGCCAATTCTCCGGACACCGAGAGGGAATGCCCCGTAGCTGCAGGAGATTTAGGGTCCGAGACATAAACATTTTCAGGGTACATCGTATGCCCCTGGTAAACAAAATTACGTACAACAGATCGATATTTCATTTAGGATTGATCAACTTAAGTCCATGGTACGCATACGTATCTAAATGGTGAAAATGTCTCGTTATATGAAACAGCAATACGAGGAATGCCATTAAGAATAGGAAACCATGTTGAGAGTCATATCGTACAAAATGAGTCTGATTTATCATAATCAGATAAACACACTGGGGAAATTAGAAGAACAAAGGAAAATAGATTTAACACACAATATTGAAACAACCCCTCGTCGATAGTCACCACAAAGTTGGAGTGCTGTGTGATTTATGATAAATCTTTAAATCTGTGCTTTTACAGAGAGTTATGAATGAAAGGATCTCAAACACAAGAGAGTAATACGAATCGTTGTCAACAAGGTTGCTCGGCTTATGGTCTAGCAACAAATCCTGGACAGACATTGACTGTACCGGTTTTATTGCACTCTTGTAAGTTTAAGTGAGGTTCGACGTGATAGCAAATCAAGTGGCATGTCTCATGAAGTCAACTGACATGTAACACCAGCAGCAGAAAAAACAACGTCCCAGAAGTGGTATTACTTAAAAGCACCCCAACACCCAATCTACTAGGAGCAAAAAGATACAACCTGTGTTCATGTGGATACTGCTTTAGCAAATGTATAGCTTACTGTTATGACTGGGACTATGACTTTGAAAATTTCATATTGTATAATAGTACACATTATTTAACGCACCAAGGTTGAAAAAAACGAAAAAGCGACAAGCTCATCTTTATTCTATTCTACCTTCTCAAGCATTATGTGCTCGCGCATGCAGAACGACAAATGCAAACTAGAATTTTAATACCGAATTTTGGTTAAGAGATAGTATTGGACACGAGAACGTTGGTTATTTGTTGTTGTTGTTGTTTAGAAACATTATTGAATCTTGAAAGAAGCGGTGCCAGCGCCAAGGACTTTAAAGCGTCCATAAAAGAAACAGACAAACAAACAAACAGACAAACAAACAAAAACAAAAAAACATCAAAACAAAAAAAAAAACAAAATAACAAAAACAAAAAAAAAAACAAACAAACAAAAAAACCAAAAAATAAAAAAAAAATAAAAAAAAAACCAACAAAAATCAACATCCCCAAGATAAGGCAATTATATCATAATCATAAATGATTATTAAAGTTGAGAAAAACCGAAAACGATGCTTGAAAGTTACATATGCGATGCATCTCTAGTTGTAATGTACCGATAATGATACCGGAATGATACAATGGCCATTTATAATGCAAACCACACAAAAAGCGTAAAAAACGTCTAGGATACGTAAATATCAAGTGAATAAACTATTGTTGGTATCACCTAAGAGGATCTGATGTCCTCAAGGTAGCTCTAATATCGTAGAAATAATGCCGCTCTTGTCACAGCTGCGTGCAGTTGAGCTTTTGTGTCAGCCGATTCTATGTAATTCACATAAACATGCCCGTATACCTTTAAAACCCACACATCAAAGTAGCCGTACTTAACAATGCCTACATGCCATTTTCCTACTCGTTATTATGTGTTAAAGGTGGATAAAAGCTGAATAAAATAAGACTGATGTTGATCTAAGCGTGTAGCCACAGTGGATCCAATAACTGACAAAACATACATGGTCAGCAGTAGTGGACTGGACGTGCGCAATACTTCAGGTACAGGTGTGTGAGGGATGTCTTTAATTCAATTTAAGTTCATCAGACCAATAGCTTCATAAGGTCAGGTGAGTGGCTCCACTGTTGATCTACTAGAGCTGATGTGAGCAAACCACCCGCTCGTATGCTTCTTATCACAGTCTCGTTCTCCATAATACGCTGTTTGATTGCTGGAAATTAGCCAGCAAGGGAAATAAGGGTGGACAAGTCGTGCAAATGAACCACGGTGTGGCACATACATTGACTCCTTTTCCTTCAATTGCTTTGCTTGCTTGATTTATTTCACTTATTTGACAATATGGTGTGTCTGAAAATTTTCATGTAACCCAGGTCCAACCAGTCAAGGGCTTTTTGCCGGAGATGTATATTTCACATCTTCCAAAATTGACCAATCAGAACAGTTCACACGTCAAGAGCACCGACTTAATACCAAATCTAAAAACTGCATGAAGGACATTACTTCCCTGGACTGAAGCTGGCTAAGTGTTGATCGCATCACAGAGGAACATAGCGGATTGGTACTTGGACCTGCCGGCTGTGCACGCCTCTTTTGCCGATATATTGCACAGTGGATCGTGCGGACTGAAGTGGTACCATTCTTTGAGTGCGTGTCATTGTGGCAATGACATTATGAAATGACATCCATTTGTGCTGTCCATTTACTGGTAGATTAATGGAACAAACACTGCTCAACTGAATTAATAATGTGAATGCTATCTAAGTCTACCTTTAAAGGTTCATCAGTGAATTGTACTGAAAGTGCACGTTTAGATTATGGCAATAGAGAATAAATGGCAGCTTGTGCCCTTCAGGGCTTATGGTATACATCTGCAGACAACCAATAGCGCTACCTGCCATGTGGACCATTCACAATGCCCACACCTGTCTTTTCCCGCCGCGCCCAAGATTAACGTGAGTGAGTGAAGAAACCTTGTATTAGGGTACAGCTACAATGTTGGGGAGGCACTGACAACAAGAACATGGATTGATGGCATGCGGGAACCGTCTACACAACTTTAAATATGATCACCCTGATTGGCAGAACTGGAATACATGTATTTGTATTGTTTCAGTGGATACAGGACTTATTCTCATGATATGAAGGTAAATGTAAGGGTTCGATTATTTGAAGGAAAAGGGGCTTGGTATGTAAGGTAGACTGACGCCGGATAGAAGGATGGATACCATGGTGTCCTGTTTATTTCTTATTCTTAACATCTTGGGGTGGACGTCTTGTGCGCAGGAATCTCTAAAATTTAGCATAGTGGAAGAACTGCCAACGGGCAGCAAAATAGGAGATGTACGCCTGGGTACTTCTCTACGGACTAAGTACGATGCTCGCGTGCGAGCCACTCTTACTTTCAGTTTTATTTCCAAAAAGGGTATACATTTGCAATATCTCTCCCTTGACAAGCGACGAGGGATTCTAAGGATTAAAAAAAGAATTGACAGAGATAAATTGTGCTTTAAGCTGAAAGTTTGCGTATTATCTGCCGATGTGTCCGTACAACCATTCGAATACTTTGAAGTGATAAAAGTTCAGATAGAAATCCTCGATATAAACGACAACTGGCCTAAATTTGCTAACAATATAGTCTCTCTATCATTACCGGAAAATTCATTCAGAGGTGTAGTTGCTGTCATCGATGGGGCTACTGATGCCGATTACGGGCCATACAGTATACAGAGTTATCGCTTGATGCCCAGCTCAAGAACATTTAAGATAAACAAAGATTCTGCAAGCCTTAGCATGGGCGTGCAGCTTATTCTAAGTGGACCTTTGGACAGAGAAAGAAGACCTCAGTATCGATTTACTATAGTGGCATCGGACGGAGGAGTTCCCAGGAAAACGGGATCAGTCATTCTGGATATAACCATTCTTGACACTAATGATAACCCACCAAAATTTGAAAATGACACTTACATGGTAGAAATTTTAGAAAATGCAGCAAAATTTTCCACTGTGATCCAGGTTAGAGCCCACGATCCCGACGCTGGTTTGAATGGAAGGGTTGTCTATTCGTTCACACCCGACACAAAATTACTTTATGGTGATATGTTTGGTATCAATGAGGACACTGGGCGAATATTTCTGAAACAAGTGCCAGGGTATGAAATGGGTGCTGCGTATGAACTTAGTGTGGTCGCCAAAGATCTTGGAGAGCGAGCGGTGCCATCTGTGGGCAGGATTATTATAACAATTAAAGATATCAACAATCATGCACCAACAATAACTGTAAGTCCACTCAAATCACCTGGAACCGTAGAAATATCGGAGCACGTGCCCGAGGAATCATTTGTAGCTCATGTTTCAGTAGATGACCCCGATGGAGGGAAGAATGGTCAGTTTCATTGTGTCGTTAATAACCGACGTTTTATGTTGAAGAAAATATATGCTTCTGGCTACAAAATTATTACGGCTTCCATTTTAGACAGAGAAGCCGGACCAAAACACAACATTGAAATATCCTGCATTGATCACGGTATTCCCACACTGTCGTCCAAGAAATACATCACGGTATCCGTGCTGGACACCAACGATCACGCCCCTGAGTTCTCGCAGGCTGTTTACCATATCTCAATAACCGAAGGCAACAGATACGGTTCTGTCATAGCCCATATCAATGCATCAGATAGGGATACGGGTAGGAATGCAGAGCTGGTATATTCTCTTGCCAGAGATGTGCAAAGGCTTTTAGCTATTAATAAAACTACAGGAGTAATTACCGCTACAGTGCGTTTTGACCGAGAACAGGTTCAAAATTTAGACATAAAAGCAGTCGTTTCTGACCGTGGAAAGCCACCTCTGTCCAGCACAGCCACCATAATGCTAACGATTTTGGATATAAATGACGAAAAACCACGATTTTCGCAAGACGCATACACATTTGGATTCCTACAGCATCGTCCTGTTGGATCAAAAGTCGGTCATGTCTTTGCGACAGACTCCGATTCAGAGCCATACAATAAATTTACATATCACCTTACAGAGGAGGAGAACAAATTTGGTACGTTCACCATTGATCCAAGAAAAGGAGAAATAAAATCTCTTAAAGTGTTAGACAGAGAAAATGGAAGTGTTTATAATCTTCGGGTATCGGCTACAGATGTGCACAATCACCTATTACGCAGCAGTGTAAACGTATCCGTCTTAATTGTAGATACGCACAGCAAGAGGGCCCCTAGTGTGTTGACCGAAGCACCTCAGAATCTGACAGTAATATTATCCCTATCGGGCTCACTTGGCCTTTTAATTATACTTTTAGTCATCGTTATAATCATTTATACCCGTCGTAGCAGACGGCACAGTGGATATCTGTCTGCTGACCTGGTGCGTGTACGCAGAGATGTTGATGTAATTCGAAAAGATATTGTTCTACGCGAAGCCAAGTCTGGCATGTTAACATGGAATAATACAGTTACCAAGACTCCTATCGGACAAACCTTGCAAAAATGTGACAGTAGAAACGATGCAGCTATTACACCCTCCAGACTGAGCACCCCGCATTCACATCGCAAAGAGGTGAGTAGCAGAACAATGTGGGCCTGACATGACATTTAACATAATCAGAAATAACAAGATATTTTCGTTGGAGGATTGGGCATGTTGATACCAAAAAAAAAAAAAAAAAAAAAAAAAAAAATCCAAAAGATCAGAAGGTTTCGTTGCGTGTGTGTTTGTCTGTGGGTGGGTGGGTGGATGGGAGAGAGAGAGAGAGAAAGAGAGAGAGAGAGAGAGAGAGAGAGAGAGAGAGAGAGAGAGAGAGAGAGAGAGAGAGAGAGAGAGAGAGAGAGAGAGAGAGAGCGCATGTCTGTAAAATGGGAGTCCAGACGAACAATTTATAGCATATGCATGATTACTGGTACAGGGTGTTTGTTTTCATTTTGACCTATTAACTTTATAAATATGTTTTGAACGTACGACCCATCATAAGGTTTTATAACAGCAATTCCAGTTGACTGAGAAAAAAACCCTTTACACAGGGTAATCAGGAGATGATCAGAGGGAGGATTATTTGCCAGGTTGTTAATCAAATGCTTTAATGCCGATTGTACTTACTATCAGCAGAATAGAAAGTGCTTTGGTTAGACACTGCCACTGTCACTTATTAAAGACGGAGCATAAAAAGAATATCAAATTCCCTACTTGAAAAGGAAAGGCATGTTAGTATTTTATTAATGACGGTATGTCACTATGTAAACACACACACACACACACACACACACACACACACACACACACACACATATATATATATATATATATATATATATATATATATATATATATATGTATGTATGTGTGTGTGTGTGTGTGTGTGTGTGTGTAAATATCGCAACAAGCACATAGGTCGTTCTTTATCTACACTTTGCGAATAAATAGAAGAAAACCAATGACGAACGTTTGTCAAGGGCTCACTAAGTTTTGCTCACACAAGTCTTTCAAATCTACAACGGTTTCGCATAAAAGAAGTAAGATAACAGATTCGTGTATCTGAATTTCAGAATCATTTCCCTTTTACATCTTAGACTGTATGCCAACATGCACTATGTTCTACATTTGAGTTCCCTGACCAGGAAATGCTTTAATGTCAGACTGTGAAATAAGTTGAAGCATTTAATGTCTTTACATTTCGCTGAATGCAATGTCCACCGTAGTCATTACAATGATATTGGTTACTTTTATGCTTGTCGCCCCGATAGTTACAGTGTGTCTTTTGTTAGTGGGATCAGTGAACATTTACAATTATGGACCTTTCAGTGTATAGACATGTTACGATAAAAACAAACCATTATTGACGGAGGCGAAGTCACCATCTGGTCATGTCAACAGCATGTCCATCAACTGAAAAGTCCCCCATTGTTTTGTTAAAGAATAGGAATACTATTTAGGCCTAAAATTGCTCCCATTATTGTTCAAAAGCATTTTGGCTTACGGTGCGTGATGCGCCTTTCTTGCAGACGCCATTTTCAGTCAATGATAGCGCATTCGCATAAGGCAACTGAATGTTCAATAGAAATCCACAGGACATCACTAGGTGTCAGGCCGTTACGTGATACGCATCATCCAGTGTTAAACGTTATATTATTTGATTATTTAATAATTCCCTCTGCAAACTGGAGCGACGTAAACGTAACACACGGCCTAATAATTAGGACAGAGTTGCACCATACGAACGTTTTCACGCTAATTAGGCATTCGATCAGTCTCATCTCCTTTAGCTAGGTGACGTTTGGAAAAAGCAAGATATTAGTCTACCATCACTGACGTCTCTTTGGACCTGATAGAATTGTTTTTAAGGAAATACAGCATATGTAAACATTATTATTTTCATTTTATTTATATTAATGGTCTATATACAGCATCAAACCATGTCGAAGTGTTAGTGTATGCTGATTTCGTGAAATTTGTATAAATGATCCTGCTACAGCATCCAACCTTGTCAAAGTATTAATGTATGCTGTTGGTGCAACAACCTTAGTTAGCTCTTTGTAAGTTCTGCTCAGGTTCGACATAAATCAGGACTTATCAGAACAGTAATATTGAAAAAAAGACTCATATAAAATGTCCAAGACCATTGGTATTATGAATAAACTTGAAGGATATCTTCCAAAGAACACTCTACTAAAAATATTCAATTCATTTGTACTTCCCAACATACACTATGGTGTTTGTCCATGGGGTCATGAAATTTCAAGAACTGTTTTACTCCAGAAAACATGTGCAATAGTATATATTAATAAATGTAAATGCACACACTGACCCAATTAAAAAACAATCCACTGAAAAAAGTGACAATTTACTCCTTCAATAACTTTAATATTACTGCAGGTTTATCATCTCTCATTCAGCTGCCTGATTAATTTAGGACTTTCAGAATATATCCAACAAATGAAATACATAATTATAATACAAGAAACAAATTTTTGTATGTAAAGAAATAACAAGTCTTGTTAGTTCAGGAAATTGTCTAAAGTTCGAAATCATGAAAACCCCCGTGAAGTAAATCCCCTGAGAATATAGCTAACACAATTCACACTCATGGTAAAAATGGTTTAAGTTATTGGTTTGTTTATCTTTGACTTCCTGATTTTGATTTTGCTTGTTTGATTGCTGATGGGTTTTTATAATGTATGGTTCTCGTTTGCTCGGATTTTCGGTGCAGTTTCTTGAAAACTGTTGTCTGCATCTATTTTTCATGAGAGTTATTTTTTCATGTCAATATGACATCGTATCGTTTTTGGATATTCATGAACAATGTGATGCTTGGCGGATGTTCAAGTGTTGCTGTTATATATGGTGATGTTCATGTTGATGGGCCTGTCAAGATTAGGCCCTGTCTTAATTTGGATTGATTGAGTACAACGATTTTGACACATAATTGTCTCATACTATTTGCTTCTTATGTTATATATAGGTAAATTGACCTGTTCTATCCCAAACTGTTACGTTATTAGTACTGCTCCTTAACTGTTAATATCCAATCCGCTTTTAGAGGCGAATACCCAATATATCTTTACATGTTCTGATCATTTAATTCTGTTAAAATAGTCTTATCAATTACATATGGCTTATGACATGTTTTAGCATTTCCGGGCGGCTCCCATGATAGCGGTCATTGTGCTCTGACTTTTACCTGGCCACTTTTGAATGTATGTGTTTATTTCTCTGTTAGCCAGTGTTTTATAATCAAATAAATTAAGTCCGAGTGTGAGTCGTTCAGTCAAAAGACGATATATGATGGACGCGCAATGGTAATATAGGTGTGGTACTTGACTCTTTACAAGTGAATCCACCGGTCGGGAGGGGGGGGGGGGGGGAGGCAAACCCGGCCTCAGTAATTGGCTACTGGTTGTAAAGCGGTGTCACATGTACATGATTTTCACAGAAAGTAGTATCGCATGTAATTTACCGGAACATTCTCTATTGTAAATTGCTTTGCCATTGTCTAAAATTACGCCTTTTCGTAAATGGAGATCAGATTCAGTCGCTATGTTGGACAAAATGTGTGGCGGTTCCAATCCATCAGAGCCAGTGGTGCATGACGATGGGCTGAAAGCTCGTTGCTTTGTTGTTTTTAACAATTTTTTTTATTAAAGTTCGTACATGAACATGTACGATTACTTTTGACCAATAATAATTTAAACAACTCGGAAAAGGGGCTTAACCCTAAACATGTCCCGTGTTGCTTTGCTGGAGACAGGAAGTATTTTTTACTGGAAAAACAACTTGACCTCACTACAATTGCGCCGTTACCTCCAGAGAGGTCTGTGCAAAATCTCCGATAACCGTTAAATACTATATTGGCCGCAGGTTGTGTCGACTCTTCTATACGCTGTAGGCTTTGATCAGCGCTGTGGTCTGTGCAGAATCTCCGATAACCGTAAAATACTATATTGGCCGCAGGTTGTGTCGACTCTTCGGTTCGCTTTAGGCTTTGATCAGCACTGTAGTCTGTGCAGAATCTCCGATAACTGTAAAATACTATATTGGCAGCAGGTTGTGTCGACTCTTCTATACGCTGTAGGTTTACCATCTCTATGATTAAATAATCACAGAGATGGCCATGCAGACAGACCAAAACATGGTCTATGAAGGTCTAGCATCTATAATTAACATTGCAGGGTGGGTTTCTAAATATCATACTACCCTATTTATTGTTTACCAATGTCAAAAAAAGATCATATGGCAGGACGGACATAGCACCTGTGCTCTAGGTCGCCCGCAGCGAAGGTTGCCAAATGAGAACACGTAACTAATCATCGCAAGGTGTCGTTTCAGTTCCCTGAGCATTGTCCGTAAACAAAAGCATGCTGGCTGTAGAGTTGGCAAATCTTACTTTTTAAAATTTGTCTACCTCTTTTTAGTTCTTTACAGCTAAGATGGTTTCAAGAGTAAAGTGATACATACGAAGCTGACCAATTGAAAAATACGATATATTTATGTTAACCTGTATGGGATTCGAACCCACTACCTTCGGCACACTCGCCTAGCCAAATGTAAAATCGAAGACGCTGACCTGTAGGCTACACAAATTCTAAAATAAGACACAAAGTAACAATTTAGGGAATTTGCGACATTCAGTGAATGGCTTTTCAGTTTTGGCAAAAATTTGTAGTTTCAAATAAAAACCCTTAATGCATGCTGCCTAACCGGGCTAAGTAACTTTATTTCTGACCCAAGTATTATAGATATGTGCATTCCTGACATATGCTCCTCAAATATTGATAGGGATCACTTCCTACTAAGCAGTAGCACAATATTTTTAGGGGACAGTGTAAAGGTCTTTATTATAATTTTCTGCAACAAGAATGAAAAATGGCAAGACAAGGCAACGTGAAGTTTCTTTTTGCCACTTACAAAAGATCCCCTCGGGTAACTGCACCAGCAGCCGCTACTGCTGTGAGGAAATGTAAAATGAAATACGCATAGTAGATATGCCCTTCTTTGGGTCACTGATTGGAATATTCTTGCTCATGCTATTGGTCAGCTTCATTGTTGCCTGGTCAATGTACCCCTCCACAACGTGTGTCTGGTCCAGTCGGTGGGCAGCTGTTTGTTGTACATCATGCGATGAGAGCCTTGTATGGAAAACCTCCCATAAATGTTCTGTGGTGTTGAGGTCCGGTGAGCATGCAGGCCGGTCCAACCTCTGAATGGTTGGCTATTCACGATACTGCTGGAGCACTCTGTCTGTGTTTTGCTTCACATCATCATCCGTCAGGACGAAATCAGGGCCCACTGCTCCAACATGGGGGTCCAAACTTTTATCCATGCATTCAGTATTCCGTTTTGAATCAAGTGGAAGTCAGTGCTCCCTGTTGAGCTTGTACCTTCCGATGGCATCTGCAAACCCCCGGTCGAACGGTCATGCTGCACTACATTTTGAGCCTCATAATGCTGTCCCTTTCTCCTCCAAACTATTCAGGCATCCATCATTGGAGTCCATTCAGAGTTTGGACTTGTCAATTTCCAAGACATTCCTGTAGTCAGCTTGAAGTCAACTTATGGATTGTGCATCTTTTCCCTTGAGGAACTATCAGAGCTGATTCTTTGGCTCGCAGCCGAGCTGGATGGAACTAACTTCTTACAGTCTGTGTGGAGCCCCTTACCCAAGTAGCATTCTTTGGTTGCCTGGTCAGAACTATGGCACTACTTGTACGGGTTCAATGCATTCAAGTGACAATAAACTGATCCTGCGTTGCTGTTGATTTTCACCCCCCCCCACCTCCCACCAGGTTGTCGGTCTGGTGACACATACCCCAAGCATCAGCGCTGGCACAATACACTTTAGCTCGCTCCAATGGCAGCACTATGATTTCATCAGCTATCGCGGGAGTGTTTTCCAGGATGACTTCATTCCACACCTGCTGAGGTACAGGCCAGGTGACAAAAAGTGTTTCAATGCACCCCCCCCCCTAAAAACCTTTTGAAGCCGTGGTCAGAGATGGGAGTCACCATCGGTCATCCTTCACTAAACATAGACTTACAAATTAAGAAGTGCACTAAGGTCATCTTGTGTGTTAATTATGTAATAAAATTAAGATTTAATATACTTAATTACTATGTTCAACATATAAAAAGTGATCCCTATCAGGTATTGTACATTGTACAAAACTTCCAAACTTAATTGACCACAAGGCTTTCAGAATCGGTACTCAAGGTAAAACTCAAAGTTGAAAATTGCTATGTAAACAAAAGGTTCTTGGGTGATCTTTTTGATGAAAGTTTGAAAATATCTTGATGTATTCCAGATAAAGTTACCAATCGTAAGCTATTTTGATCTCAATATACGTACATACGAAAACGTATCAGGCATTTTTTGCAAAAGTATTTGGTTTTTATAAAGGTTTCACAAAATAGGAAAGTGCTTGTTTTTGAAAATGGAAACGTTTGTAAAATTCTTCATTCTGGAAACTCGTTTAGGAAGGAACTGTTAATTCCTTCAGGATTCAGGATTCAGGATTCAGGATTTTTATTTTAACCAAATTATGTGTACAAAAGAATAGTTATTTGGTACATACAAAGTATAGAAATAAGCAAAGTAGCATTTGAAGAATAAAACAGAAGAGAGTAATCCATAATTTGGTCAGGGAGATAAGACATCAGACATCTCATACAGTTTTGCTGTCTAGGGGTATTAAGTAAATTACTTTTTGCTTGATTACAATTAGAGAATTAGTTTTAAAAACATATCCATGCGAAGAGATTATTGCAGCATACACCTATTGTCAAGGTCTGAAGATTAACATGGTCCAATGACTGGCACATTAGCATCAAATACATTTCATCAAATTGCATATATGATGGAAAGTGCAAATGTGGAACCAGACAACATGTATATCTACAATAAAATTCAAGAATATCAAAAATGGGCCAAAAATTATCCCGAGCCGTGTGAATATTTCATAAAGATGCCAAAATATAGATTATAATGCAACCCTTAATCTTTGTTCTGCATGTAAATTCTAAGGAAACGAATTTTAATTTTAAAGCAATAAAATTGTTTTACAATAGTCTAAGAAATCATGTTCTAAACGTTATTGCTAATAAATGAAAGATACATCTATCCCGAATTTATATATTTTACGCTTTGATCCAGTCCAAACAATGCTATTGTTGTTTTCAGAGAATACATTTTTGTGTTTATTGTTTCCTGATGAGTTTTTCTTTTTTAAGTTGACTGTGGCCTGTGAACAAAAATATATACTGTACTGATTACACAGGTTTATCACGAATCGCTGATAGAAAAGATTCATTATGCAGGTGTATCTAATTGTGAATGAACAAAGTTTAATTCGATAGCTTTTGCCAGCAAAGTAGGCACTTTGTTACCTAGAGTGGGTATCACAAGTCAATTTCGCCACAATAGGATATGAGTACTATTATGCCAAACTCCTGACATTTTTTAATCTGTTTCACGGAAAGCATTACATTGAAAGGGCTGAAAAAATTTAAAATCAACTTCAAATATTGATGACACACCATCGTGTCAGCGTAATCCATCGTGTCAGCGTAAACCTCTGAGGGACATGTGAGAAACTGGCTTTGGTTGACAAAAGTATCTATAAAAATGTGTAAGGACTGAAAAGTTTGGTCACTTGTCTTGTGTGAAGTCCTGACGTAAGAAGACATAAACCACCGCACTCTTGTATATCCAATTCACTAAACATAGGCCATAGAGACAGTAATACTTTATTCCTCATGCCATCGTGCTAGCCCCGTTGTTGCAAGTGACTAATCGTCAGTATCCCAAATATAGTATTATAATTGCTTTCATAATGCATTTTTGGTTCTTTAGTATACAATGTGTTCAGAGGGACGTAACCACATCCAAATGAGGGACTGTACTGCAACCGTCCAATCAGAATACTGAAGAAATGTTATTCTGGCAACATTTAATATTTTCCAAGGGAAAATACAGCCTCCTAATTGAAATGGCATTGAAAGTCAATTCAGCCCTCATGTTTTTCAGTGGCAAATGCGAATGCTCCTTTTTTGTTTCCCCTGACATCCAGCCACACTAGCCTTCATAGGTCAGCAATGATTACTGGAGGAGGAAGGCAGCTGGGCATTCTGGGTGACACAACTCTCATTATAGGATGCGTTTACTTTTGTTTTCATTTTAACCCATTGAGCCTGTTTCCTTCTTTCGGCCCTTTGCATCTTAGGAGGATACAGGCTCTTGGGGATCCATACAGGCAAGGATACTAAATTGGGCACAGGATGATCTATGCTTCCTAAATACAAGTATCCATAATGTGGTTCTACAAGAAAAACTTATTTACTTTCATTTTACCACGGCTCATAGAGTGAAAAGTATATGAAAAATCAAAAATAGTTTTGATTTCACCATTGTGAATATAGTCACTGAATACTCATTAAACCCATCTGCAAATATTCAAGACCCTATGCAAATATGAAGGTAACGTTTCTCAATTTTATTCGAATTTTAGACATCTTTCACACATATTATGAACACTGGCATAGCTTAATATGGTGTGTATTTTATTTACCTTTCCAAAAATGGGTTTTTTAGAATGAAGGGTAGAAAAGAGATCACAGAGTTGAACTTTTGATTCATAGAGTCATGGCCATTATACATATATATAATATGCACGAATACATTTACATCTAAACTCTGTGAACGTAACAAGTTACAGGTAATGGTTACCCCATGAATCAAAAGGAAGGTAATCAAAATTGTTTGTCTCTCCAGCTAATCACATAATACCATATTGGTCTGCCTCCATATCACCAAGTAGAATTACAAATAGCATGGTCTATCTTGCAATTACAATACATAGAATATAGATTGTCACTGAATCCAAATGTAATTTAAGGAAGACCAAATCTTTCTTCAAAATTTTCCATTTATTTTGTTCTAAATTAATGGAACCATCGGCAAAATATCGACTCGAGAATCATATTTAAAAGGTTTAGGGAATGCAGAAGGTGAGGGATGGAATGTATATCTTGTGCCGGTAGTTATCTCGACTAGAACTGTAATGGAATGTTTTTGGTGGGTTTCGATTTTGGTAATCATACTTAGCTGATAATTTGCGGCCTGGTGTTCTTCAATTGGCATTGTCACATGAGTCCTCTTTTGCAGATATGATATCTTCAAGTAGTTGCGTGGGGGTATTTCCATCTGTAGTCTCAATTATCATTACAGGATCACTGTTACAGAGATATATTCTGATGCTGAAATATACCAAATTCATAAATGCACAGTCGCACTTGGGAAACCAAGCGTTAGTCAGTGAAAACATAGCCATACCTTTATCTGCCTGTTAGTCCTGGTACGTGTCTGTTTCCAGCTAAGTGCATTTGTGAAACTTTGTTAAAGCTTTTATTAAATAAAGTACATAAAATATTGAGGATCTTCAGGTACATAGCATTGTGACTGGGAATATTGCGCATATCCTAAGGGTTCTCATTAAGCCTGTTAAGGTTAAGGGGACCTCAGACCTCATTACCTACCTTTAAACCAATCTACGCATCGAACAACACTGGTCCCCAAAGTGGTGCAAACTGGTAAGCTTTCTGTTTCATTTCTGGATGAGTAGATCTTAACTCTTTCCTCTAAAGTTAAGTTTGAGTCAACGGATTTCCATTGACGTGGGTATGCGCTTAGTATATAGCCCACTTCGAAAAACGTTGTTAATCTGGGGTACGAAATCTTGATAGGTTTTACTTATTTTACTACTGAGTTTAGTCAAACAGAGACGGCGTTTGTCCAGCAGCTCTTTGTAGCCGATTTAGCAAGGAGGGTTAACAGGACACATTCAAGAAGTGAGGTTGATATTTACATGCTTTTATGCACCAGAGAAAGTACATAATATGCATTTAGCAGACTTAGGCAATCAATTTCTGTGCAACCTTTTGCCACAAGGTGTGTCTGGTGGCCTAACCTGCGTACACAGGAAGTTGAAGAGGAATTACAAGTGACTAGCCAAGTGAAGAACATTTTAATATTTTGTACTGGAATAATGTAGCTTGCCCAAGTATATGTATACCCTCTGCCGCGAAGACCCAATTGAACTTACTCAATATGTACCCAGATGTTGATATCAAAAGAAATGGCTGTTAAGCCTAGCGCATTCCATAATAGGCCATTTTCTGTCTGGATATAGAAGTGTGTTCTAGTTTCGGACAGAATTAAATTTACACATTTTGTTATGTAGGGCATTCACGAGGTCTGCACAGGAAAGTAAAACGACATTCAGCATGGTACATTATCACACATATGGCATGGTCAAAGAAAACAAAACTTCCAGTAGAGGTGGTGCTTCAGTACAGAAGCTGTTACGAACAATTTTTTCCCTTAGAATTGAAGAGAAGGTAAACCGAAAAAGGATTTTATGTGGGTTTAATCGTTCAATATTTACATTTACCATGCATATGCATAACATATATGCAGCAAGATCACATACAATAATACTCTGATACAGCTAGTCCTTTAAGCGATGACTTCAGAAAACGCTTTAAACTTACCGGTTATATTGAGGCGGGAGATATAAACTAAATCTTCCTGCCAAATATGGGAAGTTGAGTTCATTGTTTATTGTTTCAATCTTGAGTTATTTCTTAAGGACTCACCTACGGGCTGCTTGCAATAAATGAGAAAGCTGTTGTCTGCAGACGCCTGAGGTATTGATAGGTCAGTTTTGCTGAAGTATTGTGGCTTGATATTTGAAGACATTCTCGTGCCCAAAGGTTAAAACTGCAAATAATGTTTTTGCGTTTTATAACTTTATCATCAAATAAACAAAAAGCACCTCTTTTTGGATTTGTATATGTTATGACATTTTGAATGGCTGAAGGTATATCTTTTGGAAATTTCTGCCAAGGAAATATGTCTGATCTAAAACAAGTATGATATGTGAAAATAAATTTTCTCCCATTTAGTTTAATTGAGAGCGTGTACGTTCTGGTGCACAAAAATAAGTAAGATTGTTGGTTTCCTACCATATGTTCTGTATGCTATATTTGTTATAATCACAATGACACAAACACAAAGTTCTATCACCAAAAAGTACAGATAAAGGGTAAGTTATTTTGTTATGAAGATCATTATCTTAAAACCCAATTTTATATTATTCATAGTCTCATGTTTCTTACGGAATCGGATAGCTAGACAGATTCTTCAAATCATACAAAAGGTATATTCTATAAACACTGGTTACCCATAAAGCGGGATCACAATCAGTTGTTCGCTGTTCTAAAATGCAAAGTTTGAGTGTTTTGATGGACATTATGTATAGTTTATATTTTCTATATATTAATAGGAACTGAATCCCAAATGGTAAGTCAAGGAGATACAAAATACACATCCTACAACTTTACAACTACGTTAAGAATGAATCAACACAAAGTCTTCATTATTTTTGGTGTTATGTTGTTGGAGTGTTCTATGAATTTATTATCATCGAAAAATTACATTTAAGTTTATACATAAACAATATAGTGAAATAAGTGTCTTAACCGTTCAGAATTATATTTACACACGATGCCTGGTATAATTGGCGTAATTGCTTAGATATTCATTTTCATGGTAGGATGCTGCTATAATTAATTCTAGTTTATCTCTCGTGGCGATTCATTATGGATGGTCTACAGATCAGTTGACAAGATGTTGCTTTATTTCAAAAGTTTGAGGTATATTCAGGTGTAAAATAACTTTATTGTATATTTAATTTTGCATTCCTAATATATAGCATCAATATGATGGTACGTTATATTATAACCAACATTAGTCACACAATTACACGAGTATGTAGGTTAATAAATTAACGCCGTTCTTCCATTTAGAGCAGAAACCTTGATAAAAGTGAGTCTTTTATACTCCATTAATATATTACTGTTTAGAGATCAAAAATACGGTCATCTATCAGAGACGAAGATGTTTGCTGAATGCATGTTTCTGTAACAGTGAAACCTAAATCATTGAGTCCAGAGGGGATCTCTTTGAATGTAATGGCTTTTTGGCCATGTATTTGTCGTTTCTTGAATGTGGGAAAATAGAATTAGGCGTCAGTGTCGGTACCTCCATCAGACTGACATTGGGACGATGTGCTGTGGGAGTATTGCTGATTGATGCCTTCTATTCCAAGGCTATATATCTTCACAAGTGCAAATTTCATTTTCATGAAGAGTGCTCTCCACGCTACTCCAGTTTGAGAGCTGAGGTTTACCATCCTTTCTCTATTCCGGCCATGGTTTGCTCACAGCAGGCAGTCAATGCTATGGCCAATAGCTCTACTTGAACAAGTCATTCTGCACTTAGCAACATATTGTAGTTCAGCAATCAGTTACATGTAGACAGCACGTACCTTATTGGATTACTAAGAAGGGCAACACCTTTTCCTCCAATATATGTCACTGTTTAAGTTGTGGTTAAAGTAACTGGGCCTGAACAACCATGACCAAAATATCATATTGCCACAGAAATTATAACTATATAAAATTTCAAAACATCTCCATTTGTACACCCAATCGAAGATACGATAGTGATATCCAGCCTTGAATGTTAAAAAAGGGAGGGGACTGGCTCGTCCTTTAGTCTCTCATGACAAACTGCATATGGCATGCATGTTGGTCTTTTGCAAAGCAAAACACCTGCACCTCTTTGCAAACCTGGGTGATGCGGGTCGGTACATTATTTGGTAGAATCTCAGTTTCTAGTATGCAGCCTCTGTAGACTGTGACACAAAATACTTGCATCATTGTCTAATTATGCACCACATGAGGTTAATATCGCAATACAGAGTTTTGGACTCAGACGCCCCTTCTTTACCCAGTGCTTTCCAACACTCCTACTTAAGGCAATCTGCGATTAATGTACTAACATGTGTACTTTTTATTCCAGCAACATCTGCATCTAGTTTCTGACAGACCAGAAAGCACCATCATACAATGTTCATTGTATATATTTATTGCTATATGGCAATTTATGTATTGAATCTAAATTTGGGACTTTCCCAGATCATGTTAAATTATTAAAGTTTTAGTATGCATCGGTTTTTCGTGCTGATGGAACAATTTACAGCATGAGGCAGTGCCAGTAAACATAGTTATCAAATTGACAACAAAAAAAAAATGTTCATGCAGAGCTAGCAAGCATAGAGCGGATCCACCACTCAAGAGCTCAGTTGTGAGTGATAGAACGCTGACCTGTCACTTCTCAAACCTACGTTGATTCCCACCGAAGGCAAGCACATGTCGTCTGCGAACCTCTTTGCCTCCCTATCGAA
The DNA here is from genome assembly GCA_964020975.1 of Hermodice carunculata. Classification (NCBI taxonomy): domain Eukaryota; kingdom Metazoa; phylum Annelida; class Polychaeta; order Eunicida; family Amphinomidae; genus Hermodice; species Hermodice carunculata. The sequence goes on along the minus strand of OZ026619.1, from coordinate 12,057,326 downwards.
TCCGATTCCTTTGAAGGTCGGTATTTTGCGTCGTTTTTGGAATACATGATTGCATGTGACTAGGTTTCTGAACACCTGCTGAGCTCTGCAGGATTCCCCCAGGAACATTGGTTTTCTCCTACACTGAGCCTGGGACAATAGAACAAAATTCTAGCTATTGAACCATGTGAAAAACTATTTGACCTAACAAACGTTCCATTGTAACGATTATTATTATTATTATTATTATTATTTTTATTATTATTATTGTTTTTATTATTATTATCATTATTATTATCATTATTATTATTATTATTATTATTATTATTATTATTATTATTATTATTATTATTATTATTATTATTATAATACTACACATTTTCGTCAATATTTATAATGTGCGCAGTGGTCCATACCATAAAGGTAGAAGTTTTAACTGAAGATCTTACCATTATAATGTTCGAGTTGTTGAAGAATACATATTTAGTACCCTTAATTAGCATAATTCAAAATGCTGCTACCTTTTTGCGATTTTTCATAGATGTGTTATATTCAATGACATATGTTTATAAGTTACAGTAAAACCACTATCAATTGTACTTTTGAAGATATTGTTGACGATATTTTCTGATATGCTGCTAACTGGCATAATAAAATGTCCTGCGAGTTTTGCTCAGTATTTATTAGATAAGCAGTGGTCCATAACCTACAACTAATATTTGACTATATTTTTCATTTTTAAGGACGAGGAAATGCAACATTCGAATTTTTCTAGTTAAAATAAATTAAATATTCCCGATTTCTGTTTATGATTCACTGGATGTGCAATGTTAAATGACGCGCGTACATGTTAGAATGCTATCTCCATAATATTGTTGAACATATTTGTTTTCAAATTTAAAACATCCCTGAGTAGCATAATTCTAAGGGGTAGCATTCTTCTTCAATACTTATAATATGCGGAATGGTCGATAGCATATCGATAGACATTGTAAAAATATGTCTATCTAGTGTAGTTTTGAAGGTATCAAAAATTTCAAATTTCGTATGGCCTTAATTTGGATAATTTACATCTTTACTTCTGGATATATTGGCACAATACATTGCATAGAGGTTTGACACATCAAATAGTAAAATTTGTAGGTCGAGTACTGTTCGAGAAAAATTCCGACTAAGATTAAGTGTCATAGGAAAAAGAAATAGAGAATTATTGAAGACAAATATGTGTTCCAACAGAGCTAATTACCAGACGATACTGAGACCTACAGGTGAAAATTTGACACTTTTGAGAAACAATTGGTCACAATATGACAAAAATGCAGATCAATCGTGTTTGTACCCAATTGTGCGGTGCTGGGTGGGAATTGATTATAGTCTGACAGCTACATCAGGGGGGCTAGTGTGTGTGTGTCATTGTTTTCACCTCGATATTGTCTCTCACCCAGGAAAGGTAATAGGATCATCTCCACGCGCTTTGCTGTTCAATATTGACTTGGCTCTAAATCACTGAAGCTGATATGTGATATGTAATTTGGCTCAGGGAATCGGACACATGAACTATCTGCAAGGAGAGATTCATTATTATTCATCACCTCTATCGACCGGTCACCACAACAGTGATCATTGGTGTTTTAAATCATCAGACTTTGCTGCTATGTCTGTGGCTCACATGCAGTTATTGAGGTCTGAGTGCAAAAGAAAGTGGGACTTTGTATCATACTATCTCCAATCCCCTGACACAACATGGTGGCTACAGTGAAAAATAAGGAAAAGTACAACTGAAGCAATAGGTAGGCAGTGACACAATGTTCTTTTAATTGCTCAATGCCTGTCAAAGGTATATGTGGCGAAAAATTGGCTGACACGTAACTTCAGAACGGCACAACTTGACAATTGATACAAATGTAACAGGCCAATGGACTGTGTATTTTGCAGACAGGATGTACGTTTGAAGCCAAGAAAGTGCAGCAATGCACAGTTTCTATCCTCTGAGAAGAGGACAAACGTTGAACACGTTATATCTTAAAATGAAGCCGGGTGATGGTCTTAAAAGTTCCAAGAGACAGTCTTCCTAGTTTTTACACTTTTGAGGGAACACCTACCCTTTTTGTGTGATGTTTTCTGTTCAGCTTGCTGAGCTTGACTTGCATGTCAGTGAGTCATATCAAGATTGCAAGAGGTGCAACTGCGATAAGGGACTTGCCTAATCAACGTGGAAGCACATAGAGATTCAAGTGCTACATACAGGGTAGATCATCACAGCTTGCGACAGCAGTGATGTATTTAATAATATCAATTCTCAGTCGTGCCAAAGCAATTACTGCTGTATTACCATAAATGAAGGGAGATCAACCAGACCTGCTGATTCCCCGAGAGAATGTTGGTCATTTACACCTGCCGACAGTGTGTCTTATTACCTTCCTTGTAGACTTTGAACTTGTTAGTATGAATATCCAAAACCTGGCGTTTAGAGAAGAGTGACGCCAAGTGCATACAAAGTCAAGACCTGGTCTACACATTTAGAGAGTCGCACTGTTTGCATAATGCCACACTGGTGCTGTGTCACACTGGACACTGCTCTCTGAATAGTTATTCCCCCATTATTTACAGAAATGGGAAGCTGCCTAGTGCGCTGAGCTACAGATATAAACAAACCCGGTAAGCCATATTCATCCAGTGGCATTTTTCATGTTCATTCACTTGCTATAGGCAGCATGTTAGAGACTAAGATACAAAATGGAGCTCATTTTTGTGTCATGGTTATGCCCATAGGACTTCTTTATCCACTTTGACAATATTAATATTTCTGGACATAATTTTATAAATATGCCTTTCTTATCCCCAACAAAATGAAAATTCATTTTCCTTTGGGGAAGAACAAGCAGACACCCTGCAGTGAGTAGGTAGTCTTATCAGATTAATTAGCATATGCACATAGCGGGTAGTAGTCTGCATCCCTACCCTGGGTGTATTTGAAACCCTGGCCGAAGAAAGAATTATTACCGTTTCCCAGGGACTAAACCCATCAAACTATCGATGTAAACGTTAATATCGCATCCCATCAGTATCTTTGCATTATTCCTGTAGCAATGTGATATTTTTTATCGTTTTCCATAAGTTAATGTCTATTGGCCTTATTTACATGGTATCTTCCTAAAGACTTATAAAACCCTTTCAGTACAAAGTTGGAGACCAGATCAACAAACCTTATGGGTGCAGTTTTAAGGCAGGAAATCTGTCTCTTTCTCTTGGAATCTACACATGCTGGTTTTTAAGTACAGGGTATTTTAACAAGGAATTAGAATTTAGAATCAGTATGAAAATGTGGATGTAAACAACGTTTGGTGTAATGACTATTCAAATAATTAACTTTCACATTCATAAAACTAAAGGGACGAAGTTTAGTGAAAATTTTAAACAACCATATTAAGTAGTAGCTTGAATTGCTAGCATGAGATTGCTTCAGATCATTGCTGGCAGTCACACTACAAGAACTAAGGTATTGAATCATGCCCATGGATAGATAAGCCAAAATATGTTTTGAACTTTCGAAGAACTATTGCATATTTTTACATTTTGGTGTTTCCTCTCTGTCATCAAACTTTTTTTCCTTTCGAAATTGAGAACATTTTATATAATTGTAGAATATTGCCACTACAAATTGACGTATAGGGGTTTTTGTGTCCATAAATAAGTGCCTAGTATGGCATGCCTTGCCAGGTCAAGTGTAGGAGATTATACTGTAAAACTTTGCATTCGGTGATCTAATAACTTTGTAAACGTGCTTTATAAACACAAGCTGGCATAGTAAATATAAAAAGTAAAAATTTCAACCATAAACATGATTCAAGTAAATTTTCATGAATTAACAAGTGTGTGAATATTTGTAATGGGCAGTGTGTTTCTAGGGCTGCTTAGTGATTTCACTGGATTTTCACCAACACTATCGTCAAGAAAAGTTTGAGCACAAAAGGGCCATCAGCTACATTTTTGGCTTTTTTCAGGCTCTTAAGGTAATGAAATCAACAATGCTTACTGGTACTGTAAATGCGTGTATAACATCACAGTTTACAGTTGACCGGTAATCCAGGAAGAGCCATGTAATACATCATTTATTGTTTAAAATGAGTCTTGGTGCAACATACATTTTCGAAAACCACAGTTTCTTAGCACAACACCATAATAGCTTGTTAGTTACAATCGTTTACTAGAAGGTGAACAGCACAACGCTACTCCAATTGCTTTGTAAATGGCAAATTATTCAATGGGTAGTGCATGATTGCCTTACTGAGGCTTTGTTACATTACATTCCACTAAACCTTTACATGTATGTTATTTTGAAGAGTAGTATATTTTGCAAATCATGGCCTATATTACCTTTCCGTCGTAATGCGGTACAAAAGCATGCACAAGTCATTATATATTCCCACAAATGATTGCGAAATTGTGTGTTCTAGTTTATGCTCTAATTCTGTCGCTGGTGAAGTCCCATTAAGTCTCCTATTATTAAAACAATAGGTTATTTTTGAGGCAGTAGAAGTGCATGAAAATCGGCTAGCAGGTACCTGCTGGCACAATTTATTACTCAATTCTAGGCCTGTTCCTTAGTCTACATCTTATTCAACCTGATGCCGCAGTAGTATTAAGAACTTCACACATATCCCTTACAATCATTGACTGGTATACCATCGGTGATCGCTGCTTTTCATAATAATTTGGGTTTTGTAAAAAGATAACTCGTCAGTGGGACAAATAGTGTCAACAGTCATCAGTATAATGTGTTCTCCAGCTCTGTAATCAAGCCGTGTTGTTTCGTAAATACAGAAACATTCAGTGTCAAATTTCATTGTATTAAACTGTGTCTTTTATTATTGAAGTTTGTTTTATCAAACTACTGCCAAAACGATGATGGTGTGATAAAAAGCATAGCCTCTTTTTAAAGTATTACAATCAAATAAAGTTAGAAAGTAAATGGCAAAATTGCAAGGTTTTATTTTAAAACGTTGGACCTTTCACTGGAATTTTGAAGTAAATATTTTAGAGATTGAATGTTGTTTTCATTCTATATCAATAAGGCCAGGAGTACAAGTATAGCTGAATGTTACTCCCTGCTACGAGAGGACTGGTAATTACCACACGTTCAAAACCCTACTTATGTCTTTGTTCTATATGTTGCATTCCGTGAAACCTTTTTCAATAGAACAACATTTTTTGTTCAGTCCTATCGGAATAACCTATCCTGTTACGTGATCACAATAATTTGCAACCAATTGGTACCAATGTACACCGAACGATGTCGAAGCAATCTAATTCGTTGTACGGAAGAAACGTGTGTGTTTATTTTCATTTGTACAATCGTTTGTGAGCCATGGAAGGGACGTATGTTGATGCACTACCTGCAAAATGTAAGATAAATTGATTTGCCAGTGACGGATGATTATCTCTTCATGATGTTGTTTTACAGCCAGATACACTCAAATGGAGCAACAAATTCGCTAGTGAGACAGCCCTCTGAAATAAGATGAATAGGACAAAATTATAATTTCATTTATCAGGCATGGGAAGAGAGTATTTGTCGTGTGGGGACCAAGGTGCATATAAAAAGGAGTCATAATTTCCATTAAATTATTCTGTGACACGTATTCACCGCAATAAAACTCATCTTTGGAGAAGACAGCTTTTTTACATTTGCGTCTCTGTTTGATATATTTAGGGACCCCAAGTTGAAATGACACACTTGTGTGTGAATTATTCATCTTCATATCCATTATGGCTTACCTTCTTGGCTCTCGAGATATTTACACTTACAGATTTTATTGCTGGTGCAATGTGATTTAGCTGGCATCCACCGAGTTCACTCGACCTTAAGCCCACAGAGTTGTACATACGCCACACCTGGATTTACAAGGAAGATATTACCAAACTATGATTTATTTAGAACGGTTGCAACCAACGTATAAAAGATTTTGTAATTTCTAGTAGACATTCAATCAAGCCAAATTAAGATAGTGCAAATAAAAAAATTATGAAGGAAACATGATCACAAGCGCTAACTAGTAGTTACCTTCCACAGAGAGTAAGACGCAACTCTTTACATGTAGAATTTTATGGAATTAGATTCAGCTCTGCGATCTTGGTTCAAGTTTGCTTTTGCGTCAAGAGAAAACAATCATTATTATATATATCTTTGGGCAGTATATTTAGGAATTTCATTTTAGAGCATGACGTATTTATACATAGTTTCCAGGCCCTTTCTTACGTGCCTCTCACAAATTGGAGCAAGTAACATGATATAGCTCCATACTTTAACATAGGATATTTATATCCTCTGAATTGCATTTTATATTACCAGCAGGGGATATTGACGAGTTTCTCAGATTTTTACCAGAGCGTGTGCTATGGTGAATTGGGTGTCCTTTTGACAAAAGGTGTGCTCCTGCCTTTGTGATGAAACTTGGAATCTTCTGCAGTAAATTGTTACTACCATTCAAGTTGAAATGTATATTTTGCATCAATATGTGTTCAGATAACAGAACCATGAGCTTGTTTTCTTCAATGACACAAGGCCTGGAGGAAGGATATAGCAGTTCAGTGGGATAGGATGTTGAAAATGAGGATGGACTGTGTATTCCTGGGATATGGAAGATTGGGTTAACTCACATTAGCGATGCAATGGTTACTAGTGAATGCATCAAATTATATCAGTGGTAATGCCTTAAAAACAATCCCGAATCTTGTGTAAGTACACAGTGATTACATAGTGCAATCAAGTTTCTACTGGTTGACATATACTTATCCATTTATAGTCATTTTGGTGACATCTGATTTGTTTTGTTGATTTGCAAGCCTTTTGCCCACCGGGTCGCCATTGAATCAGATTAGTATTGAGAGATTTGTCCATACTGCATGGTTTATTATGTATTTTAGATTGGAATAAAAGACCATCAAAGCCCCTAATTCCGAATATATATATATATATATATATATGTATGTATGTGTGTATGTTTGTGTGTGTGTGTGTGTGTGTGTGTGTGTGGAGCCTCAGGTGTACACACGAGATTTGGATTTCCATGCCCGTTGCAGCAATAATGTAAAACCCCTGAAAGTTTTTGTGCCAAAAAGTTATACATATATGTGGTGTCTGTTGATGGTTGAAAGCTGGAGGGTTTAAGTAGTATGGTAGCAAAAAAAAAAAAACATTATTAAAATGATGGTGTTTTTAAAATGCAAATGGGATTAGGCTGGAAATTCATTAACCATTATACAGATGCATGGAATATTTCTAAGAGTAACAAATAAATATAAGCAAAGCGTTATTTGATCTTATCCGTTTTTTAATATACGACAATTGAAGCCACATTGAAAAAAGAAAAATAAATAAATATAAACCAAATTAAACAAAAAATATATATGTATAAAATAACCATTTAAGTTATCATTGCACGTGTATTTTTTGTATTGACAGGGAATGTGCATCTTACTGTCCAAGTACCTAAGTCTCAAATATTTATATAAAAATGAAATAGATTATTTGAACCAACATTAAATTTGGGGATCGTTTTTAAGGCATTACCACTGATATAATTTTAACAAATTTCAAATGAATTGAGGGAATTTGGCTTCATTTTTATCTTTTCCCTCACGGAGTTTGTCACAATGCGTTCCAGTTTATTTATTTTCTCCTTTTGTAAGTTAGTTTTCTTTTAATAATTGTGTCTCACAGCAGGAGAAAAAACAGAAAGAAGTTGGTTCTTGCAGCTCTTTTGAGTCTGCAACTCCGTGCAGACGAGAAAAAGATGCCATGGCTCATTTAATGAACTAAATCCAGGTTAATACATTATCATTTCAATAGACTTGAACGAAACGGGCAATCACAGTAGTATATATGCATATATAAATATATGTATATATATATATATATATATATATATATATATATATATATATATATATATATATATATATATATATATATATATATATATATATATATATATCTGTGATTGCCCGTTTCGTTCAAGCATAGTGAAACGAACAATTTTCGTGAACGTCTGATATTAGGAAATATGTACCTCATGTTTCATACAATAAAATAGGAAAAATGACTCATGACGAAATTTTTATAGGTTGGTAATACTACTCTTGGCGAGAAGTGCCTAGTAAAAATGTCAGAAACCAACCCCAAACATTGGGTTGTTTTGCCTTCTGTCTTGTCATCATGAATGGCACTCAGATTTATTTTTCGGTATTCAGAAACATTTAAATCCTTGTTTTTAGTACGTTATTTAAAAGTTCAAAGTTAGTAGAAGCAAGCTGTATTGACTGCCACGCAGCATATAAGAATCCCTGCTTTGATATAATAATATGCAGCACAACTTTTAAAATTTTAGCCACGCATCCCCCATGTCTATAGAATTGACACTTACATGCTCAAGTTCCTTTTTTCTGTGTATTTTTTAACCAACTTTCTTATGTTTAGTAAAATTTGGCAACTTCATGTTTGAATCAGTTACCCATATTTGGTCAGAGTGCTTGCACATGGGCCCACAACCTAATGTATGTGGGGTAAATGGATGTCAGCAGTATCACAATGTTCATATGGATTTAATTTAAAATATATTCTTGCCTGTCGACACAGACTCTAATGACCACATGGTATAAAAATGCTGTGGTAATAATTTTGTAGTATGAAGTGGACCTTTCTGAGTGTTGATATAACGTGTGTTCTTAATCCCTGTTGATTAGGTGTTGCTTGTTTCAGATCAATCACTAGGGCAACAACATGCCTTTAACTCTTTTAACCCTAATGACGCTTTTCCCCCGCTAATATCTGAATGTCGTCTGTTAATTGTATTTCACTAATTTAGGGAATTTTTTCAAACTTTTGGATGAAACTTGTATGAAAGATTATTTAAAATTATGTGCCTATGGTCAAAAGCTTTCCTTGGCACGCTGTGGGCGCAATGGCCCAAGAGTGTGTCAACGAAAGCTGTTAACTCGGTCTTCTATCAGGGTCGAGTTAAGATGGCGTCACTTGTACACTGCACAATATAGTTGGATTTGTAAGGAAAAGTCCGGCCTTATAGATTTGAATTGCTGTTAAACGACCGGTATATTAAATAACACTAGATAACTAGCACCCCTTCATTGTGAAAGTGTATGGCCAACAGAGTTTCTACACGAGCACAATGGCACAAAGGTTGTTATGATGGCCTCCTTTGGTGAATAAATCTGTCATTTTTTACTCTCTGCCAATATCAATCATCGCGTCATCAAGCAGAATCACTCTCCAGATGCCATTGCACAGTTTTATGAATGCTATGTTCGGTATGCTGTCCTAACTATCATCTTACAAAGCATAACATTGAATGAACCCCAGATATTTCACTCAGGCAGAGGTTAAACCATGTTTCATTCTGAACCCTCTGTTACAAACACTGTGTTTTTTTGTTTTTGTTTTTGTTTTTGTTTTAAACATTCGGTGCTGCCACAGTTACGCTGGAGAACGTTGAAAGGTGAATTTTGCCTTGATTCTCCTTTTTGCATAGTCTGTGGCTCTATGAAAAATGTTCTAAGCGTGTCTGATGGTTTTAGCATACAACCCAATTTTCTTTGTCACACAACTGAACTCTTGGTGTATTGTCCTGGTAATTCGGGAAGAATATCTTAGCTGGTGCACATGTAGAATGACTTTTGTCATTTATGTCTCTGTTGACTGTTCATTTTATGCATATTCAGCCATGTGAGTGTGGATGTACTCGGCTTGTTTTATGGCAAGGAAGATGAGATTTGTACTGTCTGCCCATTTTGACCAAAGTGCTGATTAAAATGTGAAACATCCTCTGATAGACTTTTCAAACATTTGGTTTGTACATTTATGCTGTAACATATCCTTGGCTGGTATAAAAAGCACAAAAAGAACAGGTTAGGGCGATGCAGAGCAGCACAAGGCAGGACCGAGCAGCACAAGGCAGGACCGAGCAGCGTAAGAGTAACACAAAGCCTATGAAGATTCGAATGGAAAATTAGAAGTTTTTAGAAAAAAATCCATTGGTTTTAGAAAGAAAGTGGAAAACTAACAAAAGACAATTTCAGGAAATTGTCTCAAGGCTGTTGACAAAATGTAAAAAAATTACTTAACAATACTTTCCCCATTTTTTCATGATGATGATAATGATGATGATGATGATGATAATGATGATGATGATGATGATGATGATAATAATAATGATGATGATGATAATAATAATAATAATAATAATAATAATAATAATAATAATAATAATAATAATAATAATAATAATAATAATAATATTTGTTATTATACCCTAGCCTACAAATTGAAAATCTACTCTGAGAGCCAAATAAACTTGTGATTTGAACAGAGTGTACTTCTCAATTGTATTTCTGAGTTGAAGATTTGAAGATGGTGGCCAAGTGTTAAAATTTTAGCTAAGTCATCACCAGGCTTAGTTTTTGTTTTTTTTGTAATTAAAATATATGAACGGAAACAAATATTTTTTTATCAATAATTTAGTTTGAAATTATCCACGGCTCAAAGGCCCATGACATTGCTTTTACATAATGGTTAAATCGATTTTTATTGTGATGCCGCTTTTGATCTGCAAATCGTCTCCAGAAAAAAAAAAGGGAAAAACGAAATGCCCATCGTCTGCAATTCAGAATCGAAGTGGGGCTTTCTACTGACTGCCATGAATGTGTCATGAAATCTGCGTTCAGCGCCATCACCAATGCATCATTCTTCTCTCCACATAAATTCATCTGAAAATATTTATCCTCGGATATCCTTGCAGTGTCAGGTAACTTACCTACTCATCCCTGACTTTCAAACCTATAATCTATAATAAAAATCGCATTTTTTTTATGAATTTTGGGGGATATGAAATCACCCTGTACAGCACATATGCATACAGGCGGCCCCATCCCCAGCGGCAGTTGTGCAACCTCGCATTTCTGTAAGCACCAAGGATGATGATGATGATGATGATGATGATGATGACGACGACGACGACGACGACGACGACGACGACGACGACGACGACGATTTAATTATTCAATGATTGTCACCCCTTCGGGTATTTAAAGGCTTAGAGTCGGCATGTGGTATATCCGGGGGCTACCAAATGGACAAGAAGCACAACTAACTATTCTCTTTTTGCAGGTTCTTTTGTCGTTTGCTTGTAAAGAGAAATCGTTCATATTAAACTTCGTTGTTTACATTTCCGGGTCCTCCAGGAGATAGCAGGATTATATTATTTTTTTATACTTAGATATATAATTCCTCTTTCAAATGTATCTGGGCCAAATAATAGATTTTTAGGGATCAACTCTGATTCGGGTTATGTGAATGTAGTTAAATATACGTAAGGCGATTATCTTATCATTTGAGTATAATATGCGCACAGAACGATATAATAAGATTTGCTACATGAAATGATTTCACGAGTATTACCTGCTGAATGAATTTATGATTTTGACATTCCAATCACAGGTATGTTAACACATAAAATAGACAAAATATCCATGTCAAACAGTGATCAGCAATTTCCAGTAGAATGCCAATCATTAAAACTCAGTCACATCGGTTAAAGCTATCAATTTAGTCTGAGGAGAAACTGGGTAAGGGTTAAATTCGGGGGAAAAAAATCAATCATAGGCAGGATTTACATTGCACATTCTAGTTAATGACAACTGGAATGCATTTGATACTTCTGCTTTATTCTTTTCCTCTGGAGGAAAGCCACATCTTCACACCAAAACTTATCAATCAGCTTATCATCTTACTGCATTGCGAAGGGGGAAATCTATATCTCTTTCCCCATACAACAAGGGATAGACACTGTCATTTCAATATATACTGCACACCAAATCTCGCAAAGTGTTTGATATCATTCTGTCACTTCCCTCTCGGGATATCATTGACTTTTGAGTTATGATTTTCTAATGCCTTAATATCATTTGCGTGTAAATTTGACAGTACGTTACAGCACTTGCCCAGTACATTGCGACATTGTTACAGTTGCATCACAGAATACTTTGACTAATTTGGTGCAAAGTCAGCAATACATTACTGCGATTTGTAGAGAACCGTGTACCGAAGAATCCCTAACCAATTAATTCTATGACAAAGTCGCTATAATTAAAGGAACTGGGACGCCATGGTAAACATGCTACATGCATAACATCAAAACACTAAGAACAAATGACAGGAAACGGAGCATACTATTAATGCTGTCACTTCGAGCGGAATACCTTTAGCTTTTCTTGCTTTATGATATTTAGTTACGCTTGTACTTGACGTTAGGACTGTTAAGTCACCAAACTGTTAAACAAATAGTGCTCTGGAAACTGAACGAATAGCCGATTTCTAACCCCACAACCATCAGTACATCATAAATTTGTCGGACCTTGATTTCATTAAAAACTCAAAAGCTGGATTTCCACGTTTTTTTGGATGTGGGTTGTTCCAAGAAGCTTACAACTGTAAGCTCCTTGGAAGAGCCCGGGGTGATGCTCTCACTCCATTTATTTGCCTGATCTTGAGGAAAGGAGCCACATTGCTGCTTTGTTGTCTGAAAGGTGATTTCTATCATGCGATTTTCATTGGCGGTAAGTCGGTGGCTGGGACGGGCCATTACATGCTTTTGCTACACGAAATAAACACGCGTAATTTGAGCTGCTCCAAATGTATGTGTGCTCCATTAAGCTGTCAATGTAGCCAATGTTATTGTGCTCTTTTTATTGGAAAATGAAAGAAGTACACTCATAATTCTTTTGCGGTAGTACATCAGAACCATTCATGAAAGACTTGGCGATGAATGAATGGACGGATGGCACCATTGCAGATGAACGAATGGAATAAGGGATTTTAACATATGTTGGGGTGGCAAAAGTAGTTGAATGAGTGTCAGGGTACACGTGTATCGGCATGGCGGATATAGGTGGATTAGAATATTAAGTATAGGATGGCTACATAGACATTTTTGTGGATTACGATACTGTGACTAGGATAGATATAGGTGGATTAGGATACTGTGTCCAGGACGGATACTGATGGACCAGTATATATTTAGGGTAGATACATAGCTGAATGTAGAATGCGTATGGGTACAAAGATGGCTATGGAAATGAAGATGTATATACGACATGGCTAACCAGAAAGGTGGATGTTGGCTACATTTATATGTAGGATATGAAGGAACGATGGACATAGATGGATAGAAATATTGATGACTTAGAATGAGTAGGTGGACGGAAACAGTATACCGTACCGTGGTATGTGACTAGACCAAAAAAGTTGGGTGCAATGAATGCTTCTGCAATACATTGGAGTGGCATAAGCAATTAAGTGAGTGCCAGGATATAGCTGTATCGGTACGACGGATATAGGTGAATTAGAACATTAAGTATAAAAGCGTTTAAATGCAGAGTTTCAATATGAATGAAGAATACCTGTAGTACCAACTATAATTATTAAATTTTGATAGTACAAATTCAGATAAGAATAATGTGACTTACCCATGAACCAGTATACCCCGTTTCTAGCTGGGTGGCTTGCCTTAGTTGACTGACCTGCTGGTGTATAACTGAAGTAGAATACAAATTGAGGCATTATCTGCAGTCCCAGTGATTATAAAATAAACACTGACTGCCAGACCAACTGTGCAAACCTAAGGAAAGCCTAACAAGTACTGTAACAATGGACATCCTGCACCACAGATGTAAAATAAACCCCATAATGACACCTGCTCCTCACTGTTAAAGTCTCAAAACAATAAAGCTTCGTCTCTCTGTCAAGTTTGAGTTAGTTTTAACACAATGGTGTCAAGTTGATGATATTTAAGAAAGTAATACACAATTTGAGTAATTTTTGACATTCAGTTAATGTGTACTTAGGCATGTCAGGAAAAAAATGAAAGTCATTAGTATTTAAGCCAAGAACATGTTATCAAAATATATTTTTTAAAACCATATTCTGAGTACGATTCGGCAAACTTGTAACTGTGATGGGCCGCTTCTTGCTACCAGTAGTCCCTCGGGGGTTAACCTGACAGAGACCATAAGCCTAAAATGTCTGGAAGGTAAATATGAAACCAGAATGGTGCCAAAAGATGTCATTACGTAGCAAACCAGACAAGTCTAAAACCTTTAAAATTGTTGCAACCAAACTTTTCAACAATTTCTAGATTTTAACAGCAAAATTTGCAGGGCATGTCAGAAAAGAACGAAAGTTATTATCTTTAAGTCAAGAAAATGTAATCAAAGTACAATTCTTCAACCAGATTCTAAATACAATTAGGCACTCCTGTACCTGTCGTAGGCTGCTGCTTGCTACCGATAGCCCCTGGGGTTTAATCTGCCAGATACATTATAACTTATAATATATGTAAGGTAAATAATAAGCCAGAATGATGCCAAAAGATGAAATTGGGTAAGAAAATTGGCAAGTCTAAAATCTCCAACAGTATTATAGCCAAACTGTCTAACAATCTCTGGATATTTACACCAAAATTTGTAGAAATATTTAATCAAACGTATATCTTTGAATCCTCTTGATCTAAGTGTAGTGTAAATCAATTTGGTTCTAAATGCAAAGTCCTGAAATTTAAAACAAATATGATCAAATCTCAAAATTAGTGACAAAAATGTTTTATATCCAATAGCTTCCGAAATATCACAATTAGAGAAAGGATAGTTAACTACTTGATAGTTAAATTAATCAATTTTGTGGTTGTTTTTTTTATGCAAATTTGCCATTAGGGACCGGAAAATGCAAGTCCTGAAATACATCTCTGAAACTATCTGGTATGTTACCTCACAAAGGAATATCTTTTAGATAAATTTGTTTGACATTTGCAGTGAAATGTGCACATTCACACAAGCGATATCATTAATATATCTTGCATTGTTTGATTATTTTGTAGCCATTAGAACGTACTTTTTAATCAAGTTTTTTCGTATACTTAAATTCAAACCAGGTTTAATATTAACCAACATGTAACGGGGAGCAGTTGCTACCCAGTGGAATACCTTTTATTTGTTGAAAAACCAAAGGTCCGCATTAAATAAAAGTATTCTCTAAACAAATTATGGCATTTATCAAAGTTTCAATAGTGTCAGATTTCATGTGAATGTTTTGATATTTTTTATGCGACCAATATGTATTCTTTTAATATGAATTTAATCATATGTATTCTTTTAATATGAATTTAAACTTATGTATCGTTTACCATTATGTTCAAGCATTTCGCTGATTAATTCTGAAAGAGAATTATTTTCGGGTAGAATTGTGTACAATGTAGAAAAATCAATATACTTGATACTTTTTCTGATAGCTTTTAAATCTTTGATTTTAGACAAAATCTCGAAAAATTGCTCATTTTCCAAAAACAATTCAATTCACAGTTTCTAGAAATTGCATTACCGTATTTCAGGAAAAGATTCCTAAACGCAGTCAAAAACAGTGTTACTTCCTTTGATAGCATGCTATGTACTCGTCAGCTAAAGATACCCGACTCAAAGCCATTTCGTAGGGTGGTTTTGACCCCCATTTCTCCTTGCAAGCCTTGGCTGTAGGGTTCAGGCTTGACCTGTCAATAACACCCAGTAACTCTACCCAATTGCAATTATGTAATGAGTGAGATAGCATTTTAATCAATAGATTGTGTGCTCTTTCAAGCTTCATCCAGAAAGTTTTCTTTTTAAATTTAAACAGCAATGTGGTAATCATGTTAATTTTCAGAAAATGCTAAAGTGAGTTGATACATTGATCATAAAAATTGGGTGACACAAAGTACAATTTTTACCTATACTTTTTTCCACCTATTTTGCACCAGGAACAAAGGAAACTGGAGCCGAAGAGCTGTTCTAGTAATAAAGAGAAAATGAAAAACTGACTGAGAGTGTGTACACAGTGATCAGCTTCTGGCTTCAAAAAGTGTTGGACTTGGGTAGGGAAAAGAGAAATGGGGGTAAAAAATCTGGTATGTTTTCTTGGCAGCTGAGGTATACACAACATGATTTGTTTTGTTGTACTTTGATACAATCTTGATTTAAAATGGTTTATTTAAAGGGTTGTAATTTGGGTATACAAAACAAAAGTGGAATACAGGAGTCCTCTTCAGAACTTTTGATATATGAATTTCTTTTTATCTCATCTTTATGTGTATCTATCAAATCATCAATGGATTGTTTGTGCAACTTATATCCGTCATATCCTCTTGTGTCAGACAAAATTTTCATTCCAAGTTCATTTTCCGAAAGATCCAGATAATATTTTTTGCAGATGATACCAAATTTGGTACCTGGCTTATCAATGTCAGTGATTACAAATCTTACTTGTAGTTCTATGACTGCTTTTGAATCATTTAGCTGCTTTAAATTTCATACTAAAATGTTTAATTAGATGCAATATCTTTAAGAGTAATTGAAGCCAGAAATTTCTTGTAATTCATGATGCTTTGCACAAATATCGTTGCAATGTTTCAGGAAATGATGGGGGGGGGGGGGGGGCTTTTATTTAGTATTTCTTGGGCATCATGTTTGGAACAAATTTCACTTTGAAAAGGGATTGAATGTTAGTGAACCAATAATTTTGTGTTTGAAAGGAATGCTACAAAACATTTGATCTATATTTTTTTCTTCTTAGAATCTGGTCTCCGATCAGTTGTGTATGCATGCACAAATTCATGACCAATTTGTGGAACTGTGTGGTCAGAATTACTAAGACCCAAGTGTTCATTGGTTCTGTTTATATCTTGAGATGAAGGTGCATTAAGTGCTATATGTAATTGATCAATGCAATAAGAAAAAGCCTGTAGTAAATTTTGAACAAAGTCTTTTGTATCCACGTTCCTAAATTTCCTGTTTTTGTGTGATTTTCTTTGTTCATGACTTCATCTTCGTCTCTGAACCGGCTTGATTATTATCAAAAAGTGTCTGATTACTATCAAGAGGTGTCAAGTCAATTTTCTTAACATCACTGAAGCCTGAAATTCTGTCATTGAGTGCAAAGGGAAAAGGTGAATTGAGTGGTTTGATAAAAAAATCTTCCATTTGTAATAATTTTCTTGTGTAAACATAACTATCATGGCCTAATAAATTTGGCTCTAAGTAATCAATACTCGGCACTCCGAATGTGAATGATCGTCAGAATTAAAATGGTCAGATAAAAAGGTGTTTAATTTATGATTTTTATTGGTAGTTTTGTGTCCACTAAAGATCTTTTGAGTTTGAGTAGTTAGGCCCACATATTGTGGTTTACATTTCATGTGGGATATCAAATAAATTATATTACAGGACTCACAAGATAACACCAAGTTGTCCGCGATGGGGTTTCTCAATTTTATTTTTTGTTGGCAGCATTACTGCAAAACTGTTTGTTCTTGATGAAATTTGATTTACAGAATAGACGGTTGCAATTTTCGTCACAATGTATTCCAAAATCAGCGCTCGAGGCCAACGCTGAGCCGTTTTTACTACTTTTGTTATTGGATTTAGAGGTAATGTCGAAAACTCATCTTGTCATTTATCTATAATCGTGTACCTAAACATTATCTTGATTCTTCATTAATACGTCCACTGATAAACAAAATGAATAACAATAACTATAACAAGTCCAAAATGAATGCTAGACTAAAGACCTACTTGGAATAACAGTATGCTTCGAAGATCAGAGATCGGGGACAGGCCTGTGCAGACCTATCCACCAAGCACCAATGGCTGTAAGCTAACAGAATTGTATATGTGTCTTTTCTTCCAGAACCACTTCCAGATAGTCATTACCCTATTCCGCAATCCGAACGCTTTACACTCCATAAGCTAACCTGTCACTGTCTTACCTATATAAATATGGAAATACTATTTTATATATATATATATATATATATATATATAAACTAGGCAAAATTAACAACCCTCCACTAAAAGCAATTCTTATATAAAAAAACACACACATATTTTGAATATATTCAATGTTTCTTTTATGCTGTATACACTTTAGAGTAGATCTGTAGAGGAAATTCTGATCAAATGAAGTTACACTTCATTGCACAGTGTCAATAAGCACACAAAGTCTGAATCACAGGTTCGCAAGAGTATCTGTAGAGCGCTCAAACAAGCATATGGACTGAGTGCAGAGTCCCATCAGAAGTTATCACAGATTGAGCTTGGTTGCATTAAAAGTTATCACAGACTGTACTTAAAGTTAAGGCATTTCCTGAGTTCAATAGAGCAGAAATTGACTCATCACTGTGTCACATAAAGCACCCTTAAATGTCCTTTCTATAGGATGTGTAGCCACCATGGTTGTCAATGCACTGTTGGCAGCGTTTTTGCATGCTGTAGACGAGCTTTCTCACAAGTGCCTGAGGTATACTGTCCCACTCCTCCAGAAGATAACGCCGTAGATCTGCGAAGTGCGAGTTAGGACCCATCTTCTGGTACACATTTCTTTTCATATGGCTCCACAGGTGCTCAATCGGGTTGAGGTCAGGTGAGCATGCTGGCCATTCCATCACCTCAACACTCTCACTATCCAGGTTATCACGAACCACAGCTGAAACATGTGGCCTGGCATTCTCGTGCATCGGCATGAAGTTGTCTCCAATGGCACCCGCATATGGAATAACATGGGGTTCCAGGACATCCGTTATGTACCGTCTGCTCGTCATTGTTCCTTCCATGATGACGAGGTCTGTCTTGCCATTAGCAGAGATGCACGCCCAAACCATGATGCCGCCCCCCTCCGTATGCAACTGTGGGCTGAACACAACAAGCAGCGTGTCTCTCCCCTCGCTGTCTCCATGCACGAACACGTCCATCACTTCTGTGCAGGGAAAAGCGACACTCATCAGTGAAGAGAACATTGCTGCATCCTGCATGTGTTGTACGGGCATGTTCTCTTGTCCACTGCAACCGAGCAACCTTGTGACGTGGGGTAAGAGGCGGCTTTTACACCATGCTCCGGGACCTTAAACCAGCAGCATGCAGTCTGTTACCAACAGTCTTGGTGGACATGCGTCTTTGGTGAGGATTGGCTCTCTCCAGCTGGCTTTGAATATCAGGACCTGTGCGGCTCCTACTCCTCAGTGCTGCATTGACGATGAAACGGTCTTGTTGCCTGGTGGTCAGCTTTGGCCTTCTCGGGCGTGGTAAATCTGCAACATCATTTGTGTTTCGGTATTTTCTCAACAACTCATTGATGGATTTGTGGTTCACACCCATTGCCCGTGCGACAGCTCTGCAACTTTCACCGGCTTCAATGCGACCTATGGCTCTTGCCCTGTCCATTTTGGATAGCCTTGGCAAGGTGATGTTCAGTTTGACCACTGATGGCGAATACATAACTGACAGAAAAAAAACCCATGCCTTTATACCCATGATTGGCACAGATTCTGGCCACATTACACAGGTATGGTGAGAAAAATCAATGGTCAGGAGCGTCCTAACTGGGACAGGAAAGACCACTCATGATCCATTCTGCGAAGTGCACTTTTTGACTTTGTGTCACATTCAGCCCATGTGCAGTCAAGCATGGGCGCCAACTCTGCTCATCTTTGCACATGATGTAATCAAAGGATTATGCTACACATACATGTGCGTATCTTTAAATTACCTAAAAAAGTATCGGTACACCATTAAATTATTTAAGTGGAGGGTTATTAATTTTGCCTAGTTATATATATATATATATATATATATATATATATATATATATATATATATATATATATATATATATATATATATATATATATATATATATATATATATATATATAAGAGCATTGACTAAGGGGGAAAAGTCGGGTCCCGGGAACCCCTAAAGGGTACCCAGGTACCCACGGCAAAAAAACCCTTACTGAAATGAAACACAGATTTTTTTTCAAATTTTTGCAGGTGGTTGAACACTGCAGAAGTTCATGTAGCATTAACGTTCTTATTGGCACACAATACCCGTCGGTAGGAATAATTTACTTTTTTTGTACGTTTAGTTCTTGAATGTTTTATTTAGATTCAGGAAAACTAGAATTCATGCTGTTCCTGCAACAGAGAACTTCGCTTTTTTGTTATTATGTTGCCAGATGTTGGGAACACGTGCTCGTAGGGCACGCCAGTAGCAGTCATTCCCAATTTGCAAGTAGCACGTCCAGGTTTTTTTTTTCTTTTCAAAATATTTCCACACAATGCTCAGTGCATGCTGATGTATGAAGATAAACAAGTGTGATCCACGATCCAGTATTGAAGGGGCACACACACAAAAAAGCCCTGAAAAACAGATTTTAACCAATCAATCAAAGTAAACTCCTATTGAAAACGGCAACATAAGAAACCAAGGCGCCTTGAAAGTAGGAACGAAGATCGGCAGTAAAAAAAGGCAGATATACAATTAATTTATTAATTTATTTATTTATTCGAGTATTAAAAATTTGATTCGGAACTCGACGTTTTGGCATTTTGACAGTTTGTGTGTGTGTGTGTGTATCCATAACTCTTTGAATTCACCCTCTGGTCTGATCTACATAAATCTGCCGACGATATAAAGCAATAAACCGCGGCCCGTTGAAGCTGCCAAGGGAACTCTCGACGAGACTGAAGTATTGAAATCCTTGCTTGAAGCTTTTTTTGAATTGAATGTGGATAGAAGATCGGGTACTGTAAGAATAATGTATGTAGGCGACACGATTGACTCCTGGTTGTGATAAACAGTGGAAAAGATGTGCGTCAAGGTAGGAGTAAAACCTCAAACGTATTGTTACGGTGCAGGATATTCCTCCTCGTGTAAGGCTCCATGACAATAGTCTGACACAATAACAACATATTTCGTATATAGAACGAGGAAGTAGGGGATTTGATCTTGATTTAATACTCAAGATAAAAATAAGTAAAATATTCTTGCTTCTTTAGCATAAAGCAAGAAAATTAGGCAAAACCCGCTGGACATGTTATCATTGACTGTTTCCTCGCCTTGGCTCCTACAAGCTGCCCCGCTAGCTGTAACGGAACGTCCCAAGTCCAAGCTGTGTGTTAATGGACCCATATTACAGAAACAGGCCGTGCATTTTTTAAACAGCAGGTTCCATAAAACATTCGCACAAAATAAAGTTTTTAGCTTTGAGGTAGACTTTGAAATGTCCTTCACCATATATGAAGAAAAGCGGGATTCTGCAACACGTACATTTACGTACCGATATATTGTTGGTAAAAGCATCAACATCGGGCTGCACATACCAATATAAGCAAAACAACATATGCGGTCTTGGATTAGATGTAGTCTTTGCTAAAATAGAAAGTTCATCATTTCCGCTTTGTGAGTTTTTTTTCTGTACACTACCCTGTACCCATCATCTTGTTCTAGACACAAAAAGTTGAAACGTATACTTTAATATGTCCACTTCGAGATCGCATATCGCTATACCTTAGTAACATTCAATAAGAGCTTTTTAGGTAATACCAGGACTTAATAATGGACAAAAGGCGGCACATCAGCACTTATCAAACGAACATGGTACTTTTCACAATTGCTGAGGCGGTAATTATGAAGGTAACAGGATACTTGCAGGAAAATAGTTTGCAACGCGATACGATATTGTCTGTGTTTGGTTGGCACAATTGCCTCCTCTGCAAAAGTCCAAATCATCATTTAATCACCGGTACCAGCCAAAACCAGTCGACGCCTGCCAATGGTTCTAAATATCATTTATTTGCATCCTCTTTCCCGGTTATTTACATTGAAGTGTTTGATAATAACCACTGTGTAGCGGTGCCGGATTTTTGTGCCACTCAGCAACAAACATTACTCGGTAGGCTCGAAAGCACCCACATCGCTTCCAGATTGTTTTTTTTTTTCAAAGGCTCAATCACTTGGCAGCTTATTGTGGCTCAAAGTAAAATCTCCTATCTCGAGCTCCCAGTTATCCTTGAAAAACAAAAAACAAAAACATTTAAGGGCTTTAGTGATCCAACTGGCGAATGATATCCAGAGGTATATTATTAGTTGGCGTTAGGATTTCACTTTCTTCGTAAATCTGGCAAATCATTTACAATCTAATTCATAACAACGATTTTTACAAGACGGGGCACACACTGGCTAAGGTGCTGACAAAAGCCTTAATATATATGAAAAGTTAATTTTGTTTCTTAAGTTGTGTTTTATAGTATGTCTGCCTTTTATACGAAAAAAATATTTTGAGTACACCTGTGCTTCTGTATGTGTTCTCCAGTTCTTGGGGGTTTGAATAAAGCATTATTACGTCTTTGCAGACGCATAACGGACACATAAATTAATTTGGTGCACACTACCATTTGAGAGTGTAGTTGATTGAAAGATACATCAGCCTTGTTAAACATCGTTGTACCTTATTGTTTTTGGTGCCAAGGGACAACCATGTCGTAGTATCTTCGTGTTGTGCATTTTGACCAATCGCAAACATTACAAATGTGTGTACTTATACAAAAAATCATTACAAGGCATGCACATTAATTTCTCGCCACAACTACATACCCTGGTTGTCTTAGTAACGATAGTCTCGCATGGCGAGATATGAGCAGCTGTCTGTGCGAACAAGCCGGATATTCCTAATAATTGGGATATAAGGAAAACCCGGTGCACGCAGATGGACGTTTATTCTTATAACCAATTTAAGAAGCACCAAATTAATATGACATTGACATTTGTAAACTTAAATTTCTTGAAAAGACAATTATTATGTAAGAAAGGAATATCTAGCCCTGTCTGTGACACTGATATGCCCGTATGTCATCCATGATTGACAGGCGTGAACCGTGTAGTTTGTGGCGACAAATTAATATGCATGTCTCGTATTGAAAAATAAGTTTCATTAAGGAATAAAAACGACATGTAGGCTAAATGAAAAATATCAGAAAAATACTTGATTAGGAAAATATAATGCCGAAAACAAACAACTTACCAGAAAAGCCACTTTACAGATTATGAGTGCGAGCCAGTGTTCCCTCAGAGCAGGATACTTGGGTCTGACAAAATGTGCCGAGGTGCCAAAGAAGTAACAGCACACATTAGTATAAAACGTGCCGTGTCGTGCCGTGCCGTGCCGTTTTTTTTGTTTTTTTTGTTTGTTTGTTAGTTTGTTCTTTTTTGAGGGAAGGTGTTTTTTGTTTTTGTTCGTTGTTCGTAGCATAGTTAATCCAATTTCACACAACATCACTCACGACACACGTGTTAACTGTCAAAGCTGGGTAGCCTGGACATTTGTATAAATAGTACATAAAACTCCAGCAAATCCATATTTTTCGTCACACTATTCCCCGTGACTTATTACTAATCTTCAGAAACAGTATTTTCACTGAAACCTATTTATGGAGCAGATATTCGACACTATACATATCTACCTCACCGAAACCTGCCTGCTACTAAAAGTAGAATGAAGTACTACTAAGATCACATCATGTTTTGTACAACATTTGTCTTTTTGTAGATTATTTGTAATCTTGTAATTGACGCAGGCCTATTTACCTACGAGGTACCTTATCACACACGCGTACGGGTAGCTCACTATTTCTCCACATGGTATCTTTAAGATTCACGCATATGTATATTCAATTCATTACGCCAAATCAAAGAATTATACTATTGTAGTAGTAGCTTATCTCATTTACTAGAAGTATGTTGTGACCAACGAATGTGTAGGTTTCTGCAGTACTCTCATTAAAGTGTGTGTGTCAACATACACTTTTGTGTTTTTCCTCAAGTTCTTTCTTCCTTCCTTTCTTTCTTTCTTTGTTTCTTTCTTTGTTTCTTTGTTTCTTTCTTTCTTTCTTTCTTTCTTTCTTTCTTTCTTTCTTTCTTTCTTTCCTTCTATTTCTCTACCAGTAAATTTGTCCGTCGTTTTTCTCTGAGACTATTACACAAAGAAACTCCAAACTTGGTATGATTGTATCTCCATACAAGGAGTTTTATTTAATGCATAGAAATGAATATTTTTAAAATTAGGCAAATTAGAGGCATTTGAAATGTTCAATCTTGAATAACGTCAAAAGTATAATATTTAGAGATCTCGTTTCAACGTATACTATGGGGTTATTGACCATTTGCGCATCTAATGAATTTAAAACAAAAGTTGTAGTAATTTAAATTATGTTAATTAGCAGTATTTGAAATTTTAAATCTTGAATTGTCAAAACTACTATAGAGATGTCATTTCAACCTGAACTAGGGGGCTATTGACCATTGCACGTGTAATGAATCTAAAACAAAATTGGTACCAATTCAAATTATGTTAATTAGCATTTTTCGAAATTGTCTATCTTTAATATCTTGAAAAGTATAATACATAGAGATGGGATTCCAACTTCTGCTAGGGTTTTGTTGGCCATTGCACACCTTATGAATTAAAAACAAAAGTTGCAGCCATTTAAGTTATGCTAAGTAGCACCATTAAAATTGTAAATCTTGAATAACTTCAAAGCTAGGACAGATGAAGATGCTATTCCCAATTATACTCCTATGTTATGGACTAGTGCGCATCTGATGAATTGGTAGTGAAGGCTGCATAAATTTAAATTATGCAAATTAAGGGCTTTTGAAATAATTTCAACTCTTCAATATCTTCGAAAGTATGCACACCAGACATATTTGTTCAGCTCTGATAGGTGGTGACGCTTGGTGAGAGAAATTTATAATGCAACAGAGTCTGAAGGTTTACTCTGTCATCAAAGATATGACAGGTACATGCATTGTAGTCCTGGAATAGCAGTAGAAATGTTTTACAGTCAAGCTTACATGAATGATCCTAGTGTCTCTGGGTCATGTGCAAAATGTACGGATGTCGCTGAAAAAAAGGAGTTTTTTTGTGTATGACCAATGAGCCTAGAGAAAAGGAGAGACAACTTCTGAGTTTTGCCGGGACCTTCCAGTTTGTTCTTTTTGCTGTTGTAAACGAGCTAATTTTGTTTTTTGTGCATTTGGTGTTCATAATAAATACTCAGCAAACGGAATCTCCCATGGATGACATCCGAGATGAAAAGATTATGGAGAAGGAAAACGAAAGCATGGGATACAGTGAAATATTGTTCTTACTTTTTTGAAAAGGTACCTTAACTCTATAAGTACCAAATATTGGACTGAGCCAACAGTTTTTTTCGGCATGCATTGGGCGCAATACACCCAATGCGTGGCGAGACAAGCTGTTGACGTGGGATATTTTCCCTGGAACATGTTGGTACTTGAATGAAATGTCTTTTTACGCGGATATAAATCTGAGATCCTATTCACAATTCAGACTAGTTTGATTTTAGTAGATGGACTTAAAACGTGATTGGCACTGCAAGAGTTATACTAAAACTAACAGTGAAAGAATCTCTACAAGCGCATAGAACATACATTGTCAATATCCTGAACGTAGATTGGACGCAAAAAAACCCTCATAAATGTATTCATTTATAAAGACGAAAAAGAGAGAACAGAGTAATATATCTGACTGAAAGTCAGATGATTCTATCCTGAGCAAACCTAATGAGAAAGCAGAAACACTCAATAGCCACTACACATCAGTCTGTACAGGAGGACCATCAGACGACCTACCAGTTATGGACAGACCTCCCCCCCCCCATGCCCAAAATAAAATTCACTACACCTGGAATTCAAAAGACTATTTAAAAACCTCAACCCTTCAAAGGCATCAGGGCCTGACCTTATGCCAACTAGAGTATTACAGTTAGTAGCCAAGGAGATAGCACCAGTACTGAGATCTATCTTCCAACAATCACACGACACTGGGAATTTTACACTTTAAACTACCCCAGCAAAATATAAGCCAGTTTCTCTGACTTGCATCCTTTGCAAAACCATGGACAATATTTTGTTCAGTAAGATTATGCAGTATGCATATTACCATTATCTACCTGTACATTTCCAACGTGGTTTCAGAGAAAAACATTCCTGTCAGACTCAACTGTTGAACACCATGGAAGACCTTCCACGCCAGTTAGACAAAAGAATTACAACAGACCTTCAAATATTAGATTTCAGCAAAGCATTGGACACAGGCCCACACCAATGCCTCCTGCATAAACTGACAAATTATGGTATAGCAGAAAAACCCTAACAAATGGATCCAATCATAGTTATGCAATAGACAATACAGAGTAGTCCTTGATGGCTACTGATCCTGTGAGCAAGATATGCTGCCCGGGGTCCCTCAAGGTACAGTACTAGGACCTACTATTTTACTACATTGTTAACGACATTGTGACTAAAGTATCCCCACCAATCACAATTTAACTGTTCGCAGATGACCCTCTTTTCTTTGATATAAGCCTATCCATAGCAAAAAAGGACTGTAACGAGACCTAGGCACAATAGTAGCATGGTCCAACACCTGTCTCATGAAGTTCCACGCCTCGAAGTGCCATCTGTTGACAGTGACCAGAAAGACCAAGGACAAATACCCTCATAACTATTACATCAATGGTAGGCTGCCAGAGCAAGCAAATCACTACCCCTACATAGGTGTCGAACTCACATCCACCTTGACATGGAAACAAATCATCTGAAATATTACAAGAAAAGCCACTAGGACATTAAATTTACTACGCCGCCATCTATACAGTCTCAATACAAAGTGAATGAACGCGCCTTCAATACATCAGTTTGGCCACACCTTGAGTATTCATCTAAGGTCTGGGAATCCTACCTTATACAAAATATTGGTACCATTGAGAAAATACAAAGCAAAGGAGCTAGATTTGTCAAAGGGAAATATTCTTACCTGACCACAGTCATTATTCCAGAATACCTTTTACTATCTCCTTGTAGAACTCACGACCTCGCCTTCACTCAGATCCAGAGTAATTATGAACAATGTAAGAATAGGTTTATGCCTCGGACCATCAGACACAGGAACCAACTCCGATCAAACCTTGTACGCGCCTCCTATGCAGATAAATTCGTATTCTATCTGCAGAAGTATATAGCATATATGAGAACTTTGTTTTTAATTGTACATACATGTAATTGATTTTTGGCCAATTCGATGTAGTCATGTCCTTGATGCTATATTGACCCTGGACAGTACAATGTGGGTTTAGATTACTCACGTTCACAAAGACATTTCTCATGCACATCTGCTGCATAATACCCCAACTACAATACCGTCTCGGTACATTTCGATCGTCAAATAGGACTGGAGCAAAATCGCACAAAGTTCGTTCTTCACTCGACGGACCTCTAATTGGTTAGAGAATCTAGTTTATAAATATAAAACACAATTACGCGCATCTTCTACAAAGTGACAAAATTTTACCAGCAGAATACATGAATTTTACTTCAAAAGATCACCAGTGGCACTTGAAATTCATATGTACCT
Organism: Hermodice carunculata; assembly: GCA_964020975.1. Taxonomy (NCBI): domain Eukaryota; kingdom Metazoa; phylum Annelida; class Polychaeta; order Eunicida; family Amphinomidae; genus Hermodice; species Hermodice carunculata. The sequence continues at coordinate 12,029,983 of OZ026619.1, read as the reverse complement.
ATCAATCAGAGATAAAGAGACAATTAACCATGGCACTTTGGCACACAGATGGGCCACGATGTTTGCACACAAAGTTGTTTTAATTTTCAATCAAATGGACCAAACAAAGGGAACAAGTAGAAGCCCGATAACAATATCGTGGTTGAATGAAGTTTTCCCTCCTTCTCTCTAGGCTTCTTTGTATGACTATCCACGTACAAGTCAAGTTCTTAACCACCATAACGTTGTGAAACTAATAAAAAAAATCTGAATTTTCTAACACGAATGGTAGAGGAGATGAAAGCAAAATGAGATAACATCATCAAGTGTGTGTGCTTCGCAGCCCTTTAACAGCCATCAGACATCGTGAATGATACATTTGTTGTGCAACGGGTACGAATGTCATTTTTTGACTTCTTCCTAGTCACATGACCTATTTAACACAAGCCCCTTGTAGCAAAGCAATCTACTCAGGCGGCATTGATGCTGATATTTGCTTTCGGTGGAGAAGTTTAATGTGCCGTTCAGATAAGTGCCGCAGTTACGTTGCCAAATGCATGACCTATGTGGGAAATCACGTTGAAAAATGAGAATACATTTGATGGAAAGCTCTGAGTTAAAATTGTTCAGCGATACAGAAATCCAGATTTTCTTGTAAATTTACTTTTGCTCTAGAACAGAGACGCAAAGTAACGAGCTCATTATTTTGCATGAAGCACTTGAGCGGTATATCAACGCTACGTGGAAACCAAACTTACAATCATTTTCCCCATTAATTTCTCATGAACGTCCTTCATCCTATTCACTTCTAAACAACTTTGATCTACTCACTTTTTAATGACTTTGATTTGTGAATTTCTAAATAACTTCAATTACTGTGTTGGTTTAGTTTATTTGGCATCACTTAATGACTTCTATTCCATTCATACAGATGACAACGTTGGATTCAATTTAATTAGGGAATTTAAAATAGCTTCAGATTTTCAATATATATTAATTGACGAAAGAATACCAGAGTTGCATCCCGGGCAATTATGACTTACAATGTGTTTACAGGCTGTGCGGCAAAGCAATACATTGGGCTGCAAGTACTGAGAGATAGAATCAATGATATATTATCATACTGATTATAAAATTCTATTTCTATTTTGGCAGCGCTCATGTGATGTTGATATTAGCTACTACAACATTGTCATGCTCGTTGTTTGCTTTTACATGTAACTTGTGGGAACTCGTGCCAACGGTGTCGGCATCATAAACTGTCTCTCATACGCATTACAGATGAAAACGTGAATAAATCTTCGCAGTGAACATGTAGCATACTGTGAAAATTCTGGTGTTGCTAGTTTCCACACTATCACTCACAAAGGATATAATGTATTCAAATATAGACTTTAATGTTGAAAAATAGGATTCAGAATGCGTATTCTATACCTGTGATGCTACTTCCGCCTTAAAACACAAACTTCGTTGGCAAAAGGCTGATATAAAATACCGCTACATATTTACGTTACAAGCGTCAAAATAAAACATGGTGATGCCCTTGAGCAGACCATCATTATTCGCCCTTAGATTTAAATGCGAAACTGGCATGTTTATATATGGATTGGAGATCCATGATATTTGCACAAACTGTAATGTATTGCGTTTTGATGGTGAAATATCTAAGTTGTGAAAGTCTATCAATTCAAATTTGTATTTAGACATTTGCCATTGTCATGCAACAAGATGATAATATAGTAGAGTGTCACTTCATTACAAAACTGCTTTATCAGCTTGTCTGCCTTTCAATATTGTGTTATGAGCTTGGTAACAATGGAAAAACTAAACACTGAAGTGCACAGAATTTCACTTAATTTCACCGGATTGCAGCAAACATTACTTTATTACACTATTAAAGGGCATATAACTACTCCAAGTACAATTGGTGCGTCCCAGACATGGACTTTTCTTCCATACAGTTTGTTCCAATTAAACCGTCACTAGGAATTCTGATAAGCATGAAACAAAAATGTCTGCTACATTTTCATCAAGAATGAGATATGGCGGCAATTAGTCAACAGCTTTTCTGTGCTACACTATGGCTGTATTGTGTCTACAGTGGTCAATTCTGTTGACCTAGATCAAGAGGGATTAAATGTATTCATTATGTTCTTCTGGATTCTGAGCGTCGCCTTTATGTTTCGGCGAAAGCTCGACTGCCTCACAGACTTGAGTTGTTTGACATACTTAGCAGAACATGGATGTTATTTACCGTTTGGCGCAGTCTTTTACAGTGCATAAATATGCATAGCATAGCGACAGGTGTTGTACGTCAAGTACAGTCATCACCATTATAGAGCATGATATGCATGATCGATCAATTTAGTAGTATGGTGTGTGATCCACACGATTGATTACTTCTGGCTGGAACAATAGCTAGCATTTCTTGCCCCGGCCAGATTTCACACCATATATATTCAGTACCATGTAATTTGGCAATGGACGTTCCATGGTGCAATCGGTAGATGGTGCAATGGATGTAACTCCCATTGAGTGGGTATACTGATCCATCAAGCCTATATTTCAATACATGAAGCAAGCAGCTTTTGTGTTTTTAAGCTGAATGGGCCCTAATTGCTGAACGTGTACGCTGGGAAACTCAACACTTGCTGACAGCTATGCTGGCCTCAAATGTTAGCTTAACATTAATTTTCCGATAGATGTGTGAGTATTCGTCTGAGGCAGACATGTAAAATCACGATAACCTTTGCCCAGGAGAGCGCTTTGGCGCCATAACCGTTGTCGTTTGCTCAAAATTGTACTCACATATTAAGTTATACAAGGAAGTCGACGCACAAACATGTCTCAGGATGTTGGGCCTGTGATGATACATTTATTGATACTTGAGGACCGACTGAATATTGCCAAGGTCGATGAAATACCTGAAATTGCAAATGTCAGGCTCAAGATCAGTTTGTATTGCATTTTGCTCTCTGAACTTGTCAGGTGTTTTGCTCAAATAACACTGCTCGTAGTGTTTGGCCTCAGTTTGTGAGAAGAGATTTGGATTTTTTGTTTTTGTTTTTGTTCCTAGCAACAGTCATGTTTTTCGAACAAGGCTAAGCAAGGGACTGAAAATACTGGTTTAAGAGGAAGTGGTCTTAATACGGATACAATTTGATTACTGATATATAAAAACGGTACAGTATATTGTTATTGTCACATTTAAGAGATGGTCTTAATTGGAGATTCTACTGTATACGTATCTCGAGTTACAACATACAATGGCAAGTGTACAAGAAAACTGCAGCAAGTGCATTGAAGTTTTGTCAAAATAGTACGGAAAGAATCGCACACTATACACATTAGCTCTGGACAAAGAGACACAAATACAATAATGCACAATGCATTCGTAGAATGGCAGAAGGAAGACAATGATGACCGGACGTGTATTTATAATGAATGACATTGCAAGTAGCAACCGGATACATTAATCCATGCTCAATCAAAATGTTGCCCACCACTTCAAGGCTCATCAGATTTCCTAAAAAGGGCAACTGCTTGAAAGATCAAATCAAAGTTTATACCCTGGAGGAATCGATACCCCCAAGCACTTTGCACATGGTCATTCAAGTTGTGCAGCTTCAAGGCGACTTCTCTGGCAGATATGTAGGGGTTCCTCTTTATTATTCCATATGAAAAATGTTCGACTCCCTCGTATGAATAAGGCATTAACTAAAATGGAATCACTAAAGCGCTTGTGAACATGTCAAAATGTCATTTCTGACGTACACGCCATAGGTACTTCTGCCAGATTCATCACTTCGGGAGTATAAATAAGTAACATCACCCGAATATTTCGTTTGTCTTTGTTTGATTATATTATTCTATTCATAAATCTTCGATTATGGTTAACCTCATATTTCGCAGCATGTAAATCGGCTTCCCGGGAAAAGCCACGGATATTGTGTATACATGCATGCGCAAAGTATGTACTAAGATTTTATTCTGTGAGACAGCGACCGAGAAATTACCATTGTGTATGCAAAATAAAATCTTAATTGGAAATGCATCTGATAGTAAAGATATTGAATGTGGTTGTCATTCAAAGCGTGCCAAGCTTTGTCTGCAGGGGATCAGGCTTGTTATTACGCCACATTGGCTTCATGGTTGCTGGTCCATCACATTGTTGTCTTCGTCATTATCTACGAACAAATACCTTTTAACCAAGACGTCTAACAACAGATAGCTGACGTGACTAATTGAAATAAAACGTATTCAAGCCTCGCACAGAGTTGACCTTCAAGAAGTATCAGCCATCGTAGCTTTGTTTCTACATATTGTTCTTCCACTTGCCCAGATTCGAAGCTTCAAGCGCGCTTTTACATGGCTTCTCCAAAATTTTAAATATTGCCTTACATTTAGGTGTATGCTATCAAACCATGGTACCTCTCGCACAGCTTTAAACTATTCTATGTAAAGAGTAGCTAAAACATGGTGCCTTGTCTATCCGCGAAAGTGGCGTATTTGTTTGAATGCATAATGCCACAATTTACGCTGTAGTATTTTGAATTGCTGCAGCGGTAACGTTAAATATACCATGTGCATGATGTAATTTGGGAAGTCAGTGTTCTTGTGATATAATGTATTAAGTTACGGGGGCCTCAACATAAAACAATGCTGTTGCGATGTATACACGTAGTTACTGTAATGTAATGTATAATCATTTAGAGAACATGCGTCACATTTCATAAATATTGTAACAACGTACGGCTGCTACGGTATAGTACAAGATGCAGGTGCTATTGTATGATATATCACTTTACAGGTGCTATTCTACAAGATAGTTAGTTACGGGCGCCATGGTATTATATGCCCAGCTACAGGTGTAATGTTTTTATGTTGTAATATCGCAAGTCAAATGTGCCATGACAAAATGTTGATAGTGACAGTTGGTATGTTATAATGAAGCAAGTCACATGTGGTGTGGTTAAATGTAGCAAGTCAGCGTTGGTATGATTTATGAACCAAATCCTGGTTGATATGATATAAGATATTCTAGTCGCAGGTATTGTGCCAAATTGTAGCAAATTACAGAACACGTATTATTCACACTTCGCTGATGTGTTTTTGTTTTCATTCAACCATGGAACAGTTCTCCTGCCCGCATGAAAAACGAATATTATGATTACAAACCACCATTCAAACTTTTATGTCTTAATAAATCAAGATATTTTCTTAAATCGCTATGAAAATTGCACAAGACTGTTTTTGTTGCTCGTTTCTGCAGCTGACTTCCGCCAAACTCCAGCTGGTAATTGATGCTGCCGGCATTTTATTGATTGCTGACAGCTTGCTGTACCACCTAACATTTTCTAGTACTGTGTGCCCACATGGCATGGTGTGACAAGTTGTCGTACAAAGTTCCATTTCATGTAGCATCACCATGTCAACCGTTGCGATTCTTCCTTCACGGGTTTTACCCCCGCTGCACATATAAGGCGAATGCACCTCAAATTTATCTCGATGACATTAAATCGTGAATTACACCATTCAACACGGGAAGAATATACATTAATCAAAAAACCAAGGTACAACGTACCATGATTGGAGTTGTATTCAGGACAAACAGACCGCAAAATTAAAACTGTCTATCGTCAATTGTCCTTTCAGCACGTATGGCTGTTTTCACAGGGCAAGTGTCTGGCTTGACATGTAACGCTTGGTGCTTTACAGAGTTTTAAAAGGTCACTGGCTGAGCTAACTAAGCACGAACGCTTTATCGTTGTATTTGTTTCAGTGTTGAGTAACTGAAAGAGAACTGTCTCCAAAAAGGAGGAAGAAGAAAGAACCTAAAAAATCCTTTTGGGTCACATTTTCCTCAGTTGAAAACTCTGTCATTAGCGCTAGAGTTGTATAACAACAGGATAATCAATACCAAGGCAAAAGTTGGAATATAACATTCAATGCACAGTATCATGTTGTTTAACCCCTGTATAAACAGTGGCACATGATCTGTGTTGGACAAACAACTCGACAACAAATGATAATTTCAAAACTGTCTGTTTTGTCTTTTTTCCTTGATTTGCGCTTTCGTCACGATGTTTGGATGAGAGTATGAGAACAAACCCGTCATGTACAGAAGAGCAGACAGTAACATGATGCCAATTGGGCTTTGTGTCTTATTACTTGTTCATGGAACAAAAATTACATTTGCTGCAGTTTGTAGCATTATACGCAAACACGTAACGATTGAAAGAAAAAGTAACAATGCTGCCATGCCCTATAGAAGCTTGACAGTTTAAATCTCTGGAGACCAAATTAACCGCTTGTACATCCCGAGTGTACATGGGAAAGCTGTTGACAAATTATTGACACTTTCGAAACTGGGCCATTTGTGTTATCTTTGCGTGTGGAAGATTGTTGCATGCCCATACCACGTTTGGTTCGTTAGTCTAAGCAGCGCCTTCAAATATGTTGAAGGCCTAGTATATTTTTACACTTATACCATGCACACTTCATACTGTTGTTTTCCTTTAAACATGGAAAATATATGTTGAAAAACACTATGTGAGTAGCTACGCTGAGATAGTTGTATACAAATATTTATTTTCTTCTTATTTGTTTAGTTCTACTTTATGTAGCCAATCTGTGGCCATTACAGCATGCCGTTTTCGGTAAGCGGCATCGGAGGACATATACTAGTTTACCGTATGTGCGAGAAAGTACACCCAGCTTGTTGGATGGTTGTTGGATGATGTTTCCATTTTAAATTTACGTTCGCTTAACAGGCCCGCCTGTTACATCCTGTATGTCATTGTATTTGTGATGGATATATTGACGCATAACATGCCGACATAGAAAGCAATTGTAAGCTTAATGTATAAAAGAAACATAAGTTGGCATTAGCCTGCTTCAATGCAAGCTAGTGAAGCCTGGAAACGTTTGATGTCACTCGCAAGGAAAGCTCTTCTTGCCTCACAATGAAAATCAAACTGTGCATGTGCTTGAAATATAAACATCCTGTCACGCTTTATGCACATGGCGTACTGCTGCGCATGTTACTCTACTCTTTGCTGGACGAACGATTACCAATACTGAAAGCTCTTCTATTTGGTACTCTAATTTTATCCTGTATTTTCCTCGTATGATCTTTCAAAGTGTCAAATTTTGAATGATAGCAGTCTTGCTTAAGTTGAACACATATGTTTTTTTTTTTTATTTTTAAGTTTTGAATTTCTTCAAGGACTAGACAATTCTATTGAACGTTATTTTCGGCGTTATCTTATTCAACAGAATTAAAAAGGGATGTTTTATTTCTTTCGTTTGTATAAACCCGAAATGTACGGTTTTTGTGTGTCAAGGGGGTTATCCATGGAGATCATTTATGCTAGCAGTTGTTAAACTGGGTTGTTTGACTTTCTGAAAAGGTGTGCTCTTTCCTTGATACCGTATATTTCTAGTCTAACACAATGGATATTTGGATCACGAAGGATGTCGGATACTAGGCTTTGTATTATATTAGTTATTTCATCATTGAAATCTTGCATTGATGCACCGTCTCTTGTAGCTGCCTTCACGAATTTCTGTAAAACCCAATTAGTAAATAGTTATTAAACAAGTGCGTGATGGTAAGAGGTCAGAAACTTTAGTAAACATGATACCAGAGCGACATGTCGTATTACTGTGTGATAAGCTACATACAGTATGGTCAATCAATGCTGCTTGCCTCTCAGGACAGAAACCGGGTCAGGCGTGTTGTCCACACGTAAGCTTTCTTTCTTATTATTTGTTCTTATATTTCAGTATGACTGTTGTGCATGCTTATTGTATTCTGATTGTATCGTTATGTCGAATTCACTAGTTCCAAGTTTTGTTAGTTGGTTGCTCAGCCATGTGAACAATGAAGCCTGGAAAGGGAACACATCATCTGTCTCGGTTTTTGCATGAATTGAGCAACAGACTGGCTACCAGCGCGTCCTCTCATGGTATGAAACTATACAAACAGGACCAACAATACCACATCTTTCGTGTTGTTCTCCACCCAAAACATGCAGTTATATTATCTCTCTACGCTCCATTACCGCTCCAGTCACTGTTTCAGTTTGAAGCTATAAATTAATTTACCTATTATTATCACGTTCGATTAAAAATTTGGATGCCCTAGGCTTCAACAGCCAAATGAAGTTATAAATGGTCATCAGTAGGAAACTATCAAGCATGTTTCGCAGCCTGAAATTCCAGGACATGCCTTTTATATGATGGCGGGTGCTTGCTTTCACCTTGTATATGGTAAAGACATCCAAATTGAATGTAACGAACGCATGAACGTAAATAATGCATGCACGTGATATATCAAAAATATATACTGTGAAACAAGTTTACGGTAATACTTGAAGAATTTATCTGAACTAGTATATACGTAAAACAGGCTAGTAAAATTCGAATTTAAACTTACACAGAGAGAAGGAATCCATAAAAATTCATGTCGTTTTCCTGCTAAGGAAGCAAGCAGACTAGGCGAAACAAAGCATTTTGCACAGAATGACTGCCATGAAACCCGATCCCACACAAAGGTGTCACAAATCGACTTAAACCCGTTTATGCCGGGTGAGAAGAACAGTCGAACTGTATTCTTAGGTTGACTGTCCTTCTTAAATTAAAGCACTACGCTGTTATATAACTAGTGCTGGCATAGCCTATAAAAAATTACAGTCGATGTGCACACAGGGTACTCAAATTTTGCAACCGTTCCACAAGTACATTAACCCTCGTCTTTATAATGCAGTTTGTGCACAATAAGGGCTTTGCTCTTTCATTTAATACCAAAGCAGTGTAAAATGGTAAACTCTGATTTTATGTACAAGGCCTTACCATATCACATGTGTTGCTGATACTTAAATATAGAAATAGGTTACAATGTACCGTTAAAGTGCAGCTCAAGCGTAATTGAATATGTGAATGTTGGCATACCATACATAAAACGATGAAGCCCTGGAAGAAAAAAACTACACGTGACAGAGCCAAAAAGAATATGAAAATATAGAAGTTTCATACATAAACAAATGCACGAGAAAATTAAATGTATATACAAGGGAAACTTCTTCTGTTGGTCCTGACATTATGTACTACTACTGAACCATACTTCGTAGTCAATTTCACTTCAAGAAATTAGTTTTTTTCCTGAATATTTAGAAACAAAAATGATATCTTTAAAGAGAATCCGACTAATCGGAGGTTGGATAATGGTAATTCTACAGCAAATAACCAGCGGAGACGCATAATTGGTGGCTAGGGTTTGACAGCTTACAGTCTGACAAAATATGTGCTTCACTGGTGTTCGTATCAGCCTTTGACTTCCATTCAGCTGGCCCCGATACATGGGCAGTCAATAGCACAAAGGTCGCCCGTTAAATACAGTTACGAATCCCAATCGGGCCATAAACAGAGCAGTTGGTATACCTTAGTGTACAGATTACATGTCAAGGAACATAGGTATGAATAGGAAACTGCCATCGATTGTTTTCTTCTGCCTCCCTAGAGGATTGAACTCCATATTTGAACTCGTCTGTCGACGTATAGGCCTATAAACACAGAACACAGGAGTACGACACTGTACACGTAAAATTAAGTTTCACCCGTAGGAAAACCAATCATTATTGGGGAGTACGGCACAAAATAACAATATATATATATATATATATATATATATATATATATATATATATATATATATATATATATATATATATATATGTGTGTGTGTGTGTGTACAAATGTCCCAACTTCAGCTTTACCATATAGCAGTTTAGGTTTCAATGTGTACATAGGGAAAGAGTGTCCGTAATTGAGTATAATTTACAGCACACAGAGAATCCAGTACGAGTAGCCTATTGAGAATGGCGTTGGGATCACGAGTTGCTGGATTTTTTCATGTTTTCGCGAGGCTGTATCGAGCAAAAACATGAAAATCCAATAACGAGTTATGTGGATCTCGTAGATGTAATTGATCTGTAATTAATCGAAAAACAGCAGTCTTTCAGTCATTGTTCACGTTACAGCACATTACGAAGGTCATCACGGGGATGAAGGTCATCACTGATACGAGACGTAAAAATACATTTGACGCATTACATATACTGAATTTAAAGTTATTCACAAAACCTGTATCCAAACAACCGATTGAGCCATATATGCTGAATATTTTCCTAGCTTTGATGCGCTTTTACAGGCTATGCACTCGTAACGCGTCACCAGGAGGGCTGCCATGACCGGTAATTACTAGAAGTTGAATTTCCTGAAACGGCTATGAATTATATAATGTAATTAGTCAGCAAACAGGAGTTTTTCGGTCATTGTTAACGTTGCAGCACAAAACGAAAGTTATTACTAATGCTGCTAGAAAATACAATTGGGCGCATTGCATATACTGAATTTCGAGTTATTCATAAACCTTGAATCCGGACAACAGACTGAGCCATAAGCACAGACTATTTTCCTGACAAGGATTGGTACACAGTAAGAGGCCCAATAAATGATATACACCATAGAATACAATATATCATATAATTATTGATGCTTTGAATTATTTGCAAAATATATACTTTTGGTTTCATATATTATACCCCTCAAAATCGTCCCATTACTACTCTCATTTATAAACAAATGGGTGCAAAGGGCAGCCAAGCTCGTATAAGTTTGTCTCCATTGCATATTTTGCAGACGAAGTATCCAAAAATGTATGTATGAGTAGTATTAAGAGGTGGTTAATTTGTCGATTGAATGTAATGTACAATATATAATGGGACTTTTCCAGTGTGGGCATTACCTAAAAATGCAGATACAATGCCTTGAGGTTACCAGTTGTGGGCGGCGATGGGCCCCGGATTAAGAATATTGTATCTCTGACACTTAAGTCTCTCCCAGGCTATGAATTAGGTAGCAGCACTGGGCACAGAGCACTGGGTTATCTGCTGGGTCAGAGATGTAGCTTAGTGGAGAAGGTTGCCTTGATTCATGTCCGCAATTACTGGTGGGTATTTAGGTATTAATTCAAGACAATACCTTTTTAATAAGTTTGTAAGTCGACCTTTCACTCAAGTTCCCTTATGCCTACAGTTACCATAAAAGAACAGACAATAATTATTGTATGGGTCAACGGCTTTTCTCGGTGCTTATTGCGCCAAAGGCATTAAGCTGGTGTGTCAGTTAAAACTTTACTCTGAAAGTGTTAAAAGTAGTCTGCAAGTGGCCAGGATAACTAAGTCCTGCGTGTGTACATGTATATACATACAAGGGTCGTAAAATCTCCGGATCAGTCATATATAACACTTAATCGTATCACGATAATTGTATCATGAGCCGAGAAAACTGTTGAAAATGTTTATGCTGAATAGATCGACGTGTATATTCGTCCAAAAACAGTAACATTTTGGAGTATTTTTTTCAGCTTGTGTGCATATTGGAGGTCCATTTTGACCATAATAGTCCAATTTGTGTCAAAAATAAATTTGCTAATTACTTACGACAGAAAACTCACGATTATTTTAAAGCAATTCTTGAGTATTTTTTTTTACATGTGCACTTTTGTTTGGTTTCTATTATGAGTTTCAGAAGCAGGTCTTATTTTAATTCCCGCAAATATTCATATCATTGATTTTTAATTTCACCTTGAATCCTCAGTTGTTAGTGGAGCAACAAACAGCTTATCTTTAAATGTTTTATTTTATCTATCTATTTATCTATCTATCTATCTATCTATCTATCTATCTATCTATCTATCTATCTATCTATCTATCTATCTATCTATCTATCTATCTATCTATCTATCTATTTATCTATCTATCTACCTACCTATCCATTCATCCATCCATCCATCCATGTATCTATCTATCTTAAAAAATGCATCTGTATGTGCAAATACGTTTCTATGACCGACTATTCTGCAGGACTATTTTGAAGTGGTGCAACTGCTCTTAACAATATGCTATATTTTAGATGTGGGAGCACAAGTGACTTGTATGTTAATTGTAGAATATTTGTGGGTGGAATATCAAACTCCTTTATGTCATTGATTATACGGCTAGTCTTTGATAACTTGCAGGCAATGGTTTTCTATGTAGCTGTAGGACTTCGGTGTTAATCGATCCTGGTACTCAAGAAATTTAAGTTATTATCACGCATTTAAAAAATTCTGGTGAGACTTATTTCAACTCAGGAATTTTTATATCTATTTAAAGACAGCAAAAGAACATGAATTTGGTCTACTTTTTACTGAGACCAAATTTATTGATTTTTTTTATTTGTAAAGTTCATTATAAATGCTTAAAGTCAAAATTTACTTTATCATCTCTTTGAAGAAATAATGAACTGACTGACGTTGTGTCATCGCCATACCTTACAGAATCAAAGGATAAAATACTAATGATGAAATATATTTACAAAAATTATGAAAGAAGTTTATCTTTTAGCAAAGAAATAAGCTCCAAACAACCAGATAGTGTTTTTGGACATCTACAAAACTTATGGTAAAGCTCAATGGTGCCAAAGTATGCAAAGCAATAATCTATATCATTTGACTTTTGAATATCAAATCTTCTTCTTCTTCTTTTTCTTCTTCTTCTTCTTCTTCTTCTTCTTCTTCTTCTTCTTCTTCTTCTTCTTCTTCTTCTTCTTCTTCTTCTTCTTCTTCTTCTTCTTTTCTTCTTCTTCTTCTTCTTCAACTTCTTCCTCTTCTTCTTCTTCTTCTTCTTCTTCTTCTTCTTCTTCTTCTTCTTCTTCTTGTCATTATTATTGTTATTATTATTACACTGATACACAGCAGCCTTGTTGGGTTTTCTTTCATCATGGGTTTTAAATGTAGGTGTGCATACTTTATCTCCACTTCACCTTTCATTTGCTAGGACGATAAGGCGACTTAGAGAGGTTATATTGGAATTATTCCAAATAAGTCCCAAGTGTTAATTTCGAAAGCTTATTATTGTTGCGGAATTTAGAGACTGAGTTTCGCTACTACGAGATAATGTTCAACAACAATTGAAAACAAAACTGGGTCCCATTACACAAAACCTTAACCTCCCACCAATAACCATTTGTCTCTATAGGCAAGACATCCATATCCTTAAGACTTGTATTGGTATTAATTACATAATAAAATGTGCTTTTTGGTGATCATTTTTAAAGGTATTTTTGATCTGCCAATGGGCAATCGCTTACTTGATGTCGCCGACATACACCCAAAAAGTAGAAAAAAATCGCCCCCTCCCCCTCAAAAAAAACCAACCATGTTTGATTTATTCTGTTCGTGCGCGGGTATAGTGCAAGCACAATCTAATGCACGGTGCATTTATTTAAAAATCGACGCTGATTGATGAGAAGGATCGAGTGATAGACGGAAAACGGAGAAGGATGAAACAGCAAAACGCTCAGGTACAGGTCGGGAGAATGGTCTCATTGCCTTCGTCTGTGTCAGTGATTTAGCGTATCTTTTACTTCTAAATATCGTTTTTAACAGCAAGTCTTCTTATCCACCATGTTTTTGAGGCTCAGAGCACCAACAGTAGGCGAATTGGTATGGGTTGAATATTGTAGGTTTGCGAGACCTGTGGGTGCTGCCGAAGAATCAATGAAATGCTTATGACGAAGACAGACAAATGGGCAAGCCGATATGAAAAATATCTGTCTGGCAGGTTGATTAAATTGCTGTGAGATTGGAGATTCTCTGCTTATCACAAATCTCATTTTGATGAAACAAATGCATATATGCTGGTGATAGATTGATGGGTCGCTTATCTACATGGTTGTGTTCGATGTTAATCCACATGAGGAAACTTTATTCCCCAAGCAGTCGACAATTAGCAAAAAATAAAAAAAGGAATAATAATACGAAGGAAATAAAATAAAATAAAAATGAATGAATGAAAAAACTATGAGAGGGACAAAACCATCTCTGTGAAACTTGTTTGTATTAACCTGCTCATTTTGTGAATTAAAAAGGCTGCATCTCCCATCACGAGAAACTGAAAGCGTCAATAGCCTTGCTTCTGTTAACGTACGAATGTATTTACTAATGAACACTTATCTTTAGAAAAAATAGAATAGACTAAAAGTATGCTTCATATGAGGGTTGGCTGGAAACTGTGGATGTCGTTCTGTGTGCTGCAAGCAGCTGGTAAAAAGAAGTAAAATGTCTGGTGGAATTTACATTGTGTTATGCTTGTCAGATATCGGATCACTTTTCTGTCTGATATGCACGATTAAAAAGACTCTGTTTCCTAAATGAATATAAGGCGATCCCTGCTGGACGTGTCTCCGGATTTAGAAGGAGGATCTGCCAGGTTGTTCATGCAGGCATTACGAGTAACAATGTGTGCGTTGGTAGGGAGAGGGAACGGCACCACATGGGCAATCATGGGGGAAAACTTTGTTTAATTGATCCTGACATTAAATTGTATAAAATTGCCTACCTGCCAAAACGGCGGGGAAACTAAGATTTCTAAATGCTACTCTCACACCCGCAGTTTTATTTTGTTTCCGTTTCAACTGGGAGCCCCTGTTAGAAGGAAATTTTCTAAGGCATCATTTTCCAGAAACATTAACCATGCTTTTAGCGACGACAGTTGACTTCCTGCTAGCGTGCCTGCAACTATTTGTCACAACATTGTGCTGGGAATTATATGTTACATTATAACCTGTATGTTGGAAATTAGTCGATAAAAATGAGTCAGAACCAAGAAGCAGACAATTCGATATCCAATGGGAGGGTGCGGATTTTTATTTGGAGCAAAGAAGTATTTGCCATATTTCTCGTACAGGATTTTTGCCCGCATGAAAGCAGTATAATATTTGTTTCAAGCACTTAAGAACATTTTTCGTCGTTTCATAATAACCTGCATAAACCATTCAATGCATCATGCAATAACAACCTACACATAAAGCACTAAATTCTGCATTCAATGAAAACTCCATGTAAACCACTACATTTGTCATTCAATTACAATCCAGAAAAAAAACTATTGAATTTATCATTGAGTTACATCCTACACATAAACCATTCGATTCGGTAATCTTCCTGATGCACAACCCGCTCCCTGGCAGGGTTTGACCTGCTCTCGAACAATGAGGTGTGTCCCTTTGGGAGTCTAATGGAGAGAATTTTAGGTTAACGCAGCCCAATTCAAACCACATGTGAATGGTTTGGAGTCACGGCCTTGTCTGCAGTGCGATGATGATCAAAGTAGTTCACGATATCAAGCTATTCTGCTTTCACATAAATCACACATTAGTGAGTCCTGATCCATAAATTACATTAAAGATCACAAGAGAACAAGTATCTCACAGCGATGTTTCAATTTATTCAGTTAAGATGTTTTAACCAAACAAATAAACACAATAGTGTCAGCCACCTATATCAATATTCTTTACCTTCTTTGTTTTATATTTCCATTTGTATATTATATTGCTTTAACACGATATTACCATTGTTGTTCATACTAAACAAAGCTTAATATTTCTGCAAGTGATGAACAAGTAATCTTTTCAATGATGCTGTGAATTATTTTTCACTCCACGTGTGACTGAGGATGTTGATTTTTAAAATTAAAACTTTCAAAAATTCTTCCTCAAAATCAGGTATTCGGAACGATTAAAGGCTCGGCTTCGATGAGTGCAATATATAGTTGGTCTTTACGTATGCCTATAGGAGAAAATGTATTTCCATTTTCAGCAGGAGATCATACAAAGTACAAAATAAATAATAAAGAATATTTCTGCGTTGTAATGTGATACCATTATATGTCCGTCCTTACGTTTTTACATGCATACACTCATATACATACTGACGTCTAACATTTTTACACAAATGCCAAAATGCTGGCTCAGAATTGAAAAAGTTAATCCTCACTCTTTATTGTATGATTGAATCTTTGTGTAATATCCATACCATTGACTCAGGGCAATTTGATGGTTGCAGATGCTAAAAGCGGTCTTTCAAATATTGGGTTTCAACATCATGCGGAATACCCTAGGCTACCATGCTGATGTTTTCCCTCAGAACATCTGAAAAGACGGATGCAAAGGTTACTTAGTATCAATGAAACGATAATTTGGCCTGTTATAGTGAACCTGAAAAAATTGTGAACTTATGTGAAATTTAAACATCAATTTGGAGCGCAGATATATTTATATATGGTGAAAGATTATATGATTACGAAAAATGTCGTCTGGTTTCGTATTAGAACTCACAACCTCAAACTGAAACTGCCAGACATATGAGACGCTCTAATACTCCTTTAAAAGGACTTAGGCATAACACTTGAACCAGAAGATGAAGTACATATTTTGACTGAATGTAAACAGTTTCTTGGGCACATTTGACTATGTTCAGTCCACCTCGTCTTTTATTTTCATAAAAACATTCCTGAAAAGATGTGGCCTCCTTTCTTTTTAAAATAAAAATCAAATGTAATTTTGTGCGACCGTCCCACAATGCATTGCGCCATGTTCAAAATGGCACTGGCCATTATGTGCCTGATTTGCCAGGGTATCATGTCCCGTTTGGATTTGTAACTTTTTTAATTTTTTTTTTATTTCTTATTTTACTAGGGTTACTGGCTCAGTGCCGCAGCTCTGATCTCCCGCCAGGCCCTGGATGATACAATGGGTTGTTGAAAACATGAGGCATGATGAACATACAAATTACATAATAATACATAAATTATTAATACAAGATAAAATATAAAACTCTCAATAAAAATGAAAGATATGTCGAAATTCAAGTGGCGGACAGAGTCCAAAATAGGCAGGATAATACAAACAAAATTAGAGCATACATATAGTTGTGGGATGTTGGCATCTCGATTTAAATAAATTTGGAGCACTACTTTACCGGTAAGGGAGGGAGTTCCATTTAGTGGCGCCCCTGTAGGATATCCTGTTCTTGCCGACATTGAGCTTACACCGGGGAACAAAGATGGCATTGGTTGATGTGGACCTAGTTACACGAGGATTTACCTCAGAGCTATCTATAAATTTGCAAGAAATATAGCCTGGGAGTAGTTTGTTTACTGCTTTGAACATAAAAACATCAGTATGAAAATCTCGTCTTTGTTGGAGGATAAGGATTTTAGTGGTATTATGCAGATCCGAAACATGTGTACGTCTATGTGATTTTGTAACAATCCGGAGGGCACGATTTTGTAAAGTTTGGAGTTTCTGTTTTAGACGGCAAGAGCAGGAGTCCCATACTATATCACAATAATCAAAATACGGTTGTATTAATGACTGATAAAACATCAGACTAGTCTTGGCAGATAGGAACTTCCTTGTCCTTCCCAGAGCAGATAACCGGCAATTTTTGAGCCGCTGGGAGTGCCGAAAGTCATGACTTTGGTTTTCTTTGTATTTAAAGTTAGCTTATTTGCCTTGAAACAGTAGGATAAGTTTTGCATCTCAGCATTAAGTGTATCTTCAATATAAGATGCATCTCTGTCAGCAAAAGAAAGTGCTGTATCGTCAGCATAAAGAAAAATATCACAATGCATAACTGTATCCGGCAGGTCATTAATATATAATATAAACAGCAGCGGACCTATAATAGAACCTTGAGGAACACCACAGGTGATAGTATTAAGTTCCGCTAAAGCATCATTAATAAGGGTCCGCTGCTGTCTATCTGTTAAATATGAAGAGAACCACCTTAGTTCAAGACCTCCGACACCGTAGCTCTCCATCTTCTCAATAAGAATTTGGTGGTCCACAGTATCGAAGGCCTTCTTAGGTCCAAGAATAAAATTCCACAGCATCTTACCACCATCAATGTCCCGCTGCATAGTATCTATAAGATGCAGCAGGGCAGCGCTGGTGGAATGCTGTTTACGAAAGCCCGATTGGTGGAAGACAGTAAGTCATGCTCGGTCAGAAAAAGCTGAAGTTGGTCATGAACAGTTCTCTCTAGAATCTTCAACGTGACCGGAAAAACAGAAATAGGTCTATCATTGTTGACATCAGATTTTGTGCCATCTTTATAAATTGGCGTAAAACGTGCTGTGGTCCAACCTTCAACTAACGATGATAACTGCTTCAGACAGATCCGAGCGGGCAGATGAAAGTTAGAATAGTATATCATGTTTTAAAAATACATTAATGACTGTTTGCTGTGTTACCTCGAAGGGCACGCTGTTCCCTTTTGCAAAGGAGAAGTATAAGTAAGCATCGGCCAATTTCCAATTGTTTTACCATATCAAAAATTCCAGAGCTAATTATTGCTTATCGACTACTTAAGTTTAAAAAAACACACATATTTTTCTATGATTTTCACTATGTTTGTCGGAAAATCTGGGGCACTAAAATAACTTTCTGTGAATTTGCATTTTTGTCCTTGCTTGGGGATATTTATCGATACAAGGTGGCCTTTGATACCGGTGAACACAGTATATAACTCACAAAATGGAACTATTTTGGCATAAAAGGATTATCGTTGAAATGAATTGAGTTGTTAACAGGATAGGGGGCAGATAGGGCCTAAATCAACTCTGGTTAGTGTGGGATACAACAAGGATTCATTTAATCCCCCTTATTGTTCCATGTTGGTTTTAGGAATTTACAAAATTTTTCTTTTATTTGGACATTCTCCTTAATTTGCTGCTGCCACGAACATACTCTACAGCAGAAATAACTTAGACCGATTAAAACATAATGCAGAAGTTCATATGGTAAAATTGATAGATTGGTTCAATGTTAATAAATAAGCTTTGAATTTCAACAAACCTGATTGTGTCTTAATGAGTACATAAAACAGGTAAATGCAACCAAATTTTAGGGTGATACCAGGTACAAACGCATTGGTACGAGTTGATAGTATAAATTATTTGGGTGTATACAATACTCCCACCCGGAGGTCAGAAAAATAAATATATTTGAACGTGTTTGCAGGAACTGCAGTATCATCCAGGTGGTTCCTTTTCATGGGGGATATTTCATGGTTGTATCTTAATCCTCCTGTGCTATCCATAGCTGCATATTTGTATTCAAATATGCCAGCAAGTTTTATAGATCAGACGCAAGGTCAAAATGTACCTTAATACAATAGATTATGATCTATTAGATATTTACTGCAGCAGAACCTTGCTCCTATCTAGATTCACGAGGGTTTCATGAAAACCTATGAGTCCCCCCTCCCTCAACTCCACAAAAATTGAGCCTTCAAAAATGTTTCTATCGATTCTTACTTATAGAAATTGTGTCTTTAGTTATCAAGATCTTTTTTAAAGGTGAGCAGCTCGATCTTAACCAGCGTTCACCTTCACAGCTTAATCCCTGTCTCATATCAGCAATGCATTAGATTCATTCATGTCAGTATTACCCATTGAATCGAGTCTAGCGTGTAGTGCCGTTTCCAAAATGGAATTTCCGATGTTTGTTTGGTTGTTGTTATTTCTTTCCTTTTTTGTGATTCTGTACTTGCAAAACTTATCGCTGTACCGCGGTTATTCGTCATGCTGTCTTAAATTGGTTGTGCACGATGACCATGGTTTGCGCAGTTGTTCAAATCTATTTATTGTGCACTTGAGCGATTGGGAGCTGTGATTTTTATATACAACAGCGAAAGGAGCAACATTTACGATCATTTGAAATTCCTTACTGTCAGCGCGATTGCGAGACATAAAGTGTTCTTGTCATGCTTACAAGATGTGAAAGGCAATGACAAGACACAATCCTCACCCTAAAAAAATAAAAAAAAATAAAAAATAAAAAAAAGAGTGGATGTTGCCATTCTGTCGGAACGTAAAACATTAAAAAATATCTTCATTGGCATTTCATGTTCATTTGCATCGTTTGAAAGATACAACATGTTACAGATATATGTATCTTTCCATTAGTACGTCCGATCATAGGATTGTTCATCCTGGTATTTCTCAATAGCGTATGGACTCGTAGGGGAATAAGTTTGGCTAAGTTTATACTAGCAGAGCACCCAATATTCCCCTCGTAAATTAAACAAAAAGTAACCTCTTTTCTATTGTTACACAGGTTCTAACAATTACAGAATGTAACCATGAAGAGCCTGATGGTACGTCAGTAGAACTGCAGACCTGACACCAATACGATTTGCCCTTAATACCCACCAGCGGTGCGCATTTTTCGTTCCTGGTAGCTCCTTGTCACGTGGATTTCGATTCCTCCCGGGATTTGAACTTGGTGTACGTTTTGGGTTTATTGCCGCATGTAATAAGGTTTACCAACATCGGAGTACCCGGAGGAAACCGCGGGTACTCCAGTTTCCTCCTATATTGAGTTGAGGATAAATCAGGTAAAGTCTGCCTGCTGGACCCTGCTAGGAAAACTCTACTATCCATAAATTAGCATGCACACTTACGCCGTGTCTGGTGTTAAATCAGTTCACCTTTGATTGTGTTTTCTATCAGACCCTACCCTTACTCTAAAGTATTTTAGCAGTATTTGTGAAGAAGCATTTTTGTCTTGAAGCAGGGCACACGAACTAGATTCTGCAAGATAGGTTCCACATCTTGAATATAAGAGGGAAGGTCAATATATTTGTGAATGGTATGCCTTTGCAATATATTACTAAGGTGGACTTCCGTTACTTTACGTTTTTTTTCCTCTGGGGGCGGGGGTAATCAGTTTATACAAACTGGGGAAGAATGAACAAAATATAATTTGTATAAAGATGGGTCATATTTGTTTGTCATAAATACACGGTATGTGATAAACAAATACAAAATAATGGTCTTGTTGTCATATGTAAGAGAAAAATGTTTTCTGTTGCAATAAAATGCGAAAACACACATGAACTGAATGAAGTCTAAACGTCACGTCCTCATCAGCATTTACACGTCCACATCAGCATTATTTTATGTTTTATGCTATGTATTTTTATCCTGTCTAATAATGTACACATGTATTGCTGATGGAAGTTCAATAAAAAAATAAATGAATAAAATTGTTAGTATTGTATGCACATGTACTTCATAAATAATGAATTACAACGGAACGAATTTTAATGTGACGAAGAGTTAACGCAGGTAGGCAAAGAGTCGCGTCATTATGTGCGGGATCTATCCGATGAACAGGAACTACTTGAATGTATTTTTTGGTAATTCTAACATTTTTTTTATCCATTTCATTATGAGAGAGGTTTTCTGTTTACGTTTAACATCCCCGCAGCGCGCACTTCAGAGCCACCAAGATATGTTTACGGCCAAACTGCAGCTGGGGACAAAAACCTCATCCACAGATAACGCTACTGGAATGGCAGAAAGTACATAATCTTCCTCGGCTGCTGTCGTCTACGAGGAGTCCTATTTCATTTTCTGTCGATACAGTGCTACGAATATACCATAGATTTCTTCTGGCACTGAAAAATATAAACCTGATCCCCTCTTCCAAAATCGCGTGCTTTTTGTTGTGACTAGAACGTCAAAACACGATGGTTGTTTTTTTTTTTACATCCGCCACGACGTATAATCCCATAAATAAATTCAAAGGGTCAGGTACATTTTGATTCAATATTTCGTTTGTATGCCACCTTGGTAACTAGCCTTTTGCTGGGTATGTATAAACCCACAATACGCTCTATCATGTGGCTGGACAAAGTCGTCATGCAACCGTCGTTACCAGAACGCTTTGCAGGGAGCGATTGAAAATGAGATGTGCAAAGCCTTTCATTGTTCCACTTGTCGTAAAACTACATCAGTGTAAAGACTAAGGTAGAACCTTGGTTTCCACTGATGAAAAAATTAGAATTGAACAGACTAGATGTAAATTCCAGAAGTCCATAGATTTTCCCACATTATTAGACCACAATGAAATTTAGTTGACTTATACATTTCAAAACGAAATTTAATCACCCGATGATCCTGCAGACGGCGGAGTTTGAAATGTAACACTTTGTTGTCTGCCGAATATTTACGATATCAGAACAGTCTATGTGCGTGAGAACAGGTAACTTAAAATCAGATTATTTTTCTGCATCTCAACACCGTTGCTTTAAGCAAGTAAATAACAAAACCGCCAGAGTCTTTGTTCCTCGTCATTATACGGACCTGAGTTGCGACCATATTATCCAAGACGGAGGGAAGGTAATGCGTGTTGGACAAAAGTCCTTCTGCTGACTAGAACTGACAACGCGAGGTGTTTATTTTTTATTCTGTACTTAAAAAATAAGAAGAAATTAACTTATTTGTATTTGATATTCAGATATAAATAAACTTATATTAATTCATGAAAACAAATTTGATGAAGAGCAAAACACAAATCTGGCCTCATTTCTGCGAGGCACCAATTCGACTTCCTCGAGTCATTTACCAGTTTTCCTATCCGTTATTATCTACAATAAGGGTGATCTAATTAAAGAAAAAGTACACACCCATAGTTTCAAATGTTTTTCATTCTATGTAAAACGCTATTTCATTGACTCCTACAATAATATTTTTCAAAAATTCTGGTTCTTTGTAATACATCTGCATAAGTTCCTGTCTGTACTTCTATGGTATAATAATTATTGTGTTTGTCAAATAGTCATCCTGCTTGATGCAACAGGGTTTTTTTTTTTTTTTTTTGATATAATTTTGAAAAGTTGCCATCTTTAATGTAATTTATTTTTGATTGGTTCAAAAGGCATAAATCCATATTGCTTTTCTCCATGGTGGCTCGCATGATAGAGGGCGACATATGACCTCATTGCGAGTCTCCAGACCAATACATTGTAATTCATGATTGAAATGTAGAGAAAACAATGGTCGAATAAAATGATTCCCGATTCCTCCGGTCGGCGAGGGAATTTCACTGACAACAGCCAAAGTACCGCGACCAAAACAAGGCGAACACAAAACGCATTGCCTTTGAATTAAGATAACAACATGATGGATCTCCTAGTCCAACAGCGACTCATTATGTAGTTACATGTTAGCTAACAGTAGCATCTCAGAGATTGAATGACACGTTATCGGATAGTTATGTTTGCATTGCGAGTGAAAATTTAACGAAATTAATGTCAGAATTTAGGGAGTTCGTAGGTATTGTTGAAGAACGGATTTGCAATATAGCACAACTATCTGGCATCCAGTCAGAACAACTAACTCAATAGGGTGTACCTGTCTCTTGAATCTGTAGTTTTTACCATTTTCAGAATAATACAGACGCAAGTGTATAATAAAACAACGTTTACGCAGAGTCCACACGTTACTGTATCGCGGGAGCTGCATTAGATTTAAAGATTGGGAATAATTCAGAAACATTGAAAGCGGTAGGTGGCAAGCCCAAACAAAAAATCACATCCTTTCTATACGTCTGCCGGAATTCTTGTAAGTGCGACAGCGAATGCACGAACAACGATTGTCGCGGAATAGAAGGGTTTCTTAGCGATATACTTTAGATGTGTTGGGTAAAGAGGGACCGCGTGAATGCTTCGCGGTTTGCTCCTTGTAGAATTAATGCCATGTCTGCGTTCGTAACGGAGTGTGGAAAATAGTTGAATTTTAAGGTGTATAGGAAGGACGGGCCTCGGTCAGCGATCCCGGGTAAGTGTTCAATATATACAATTAATCGTGCTCCATATGGAGAAATCTCCTTTGTTTTCAAATCCCTCTGAGCGCTTACTACATTGGAGACGCTGCAAGGTTCCTGAACCGATACGAGGTCATTGAATCATCAATTACAAGTTAAGCCATGCTTGTTCTGCAGGCAACAGGCAGCTATCCATCATGCGAGAGTCAACTTAAATCCAATAGGCACCTTGTCGTTAATGGTAGATTTTGACATTCAGAGATTCACATGTTTAAAAAAATACGTTAAAACCGTGGCGAAGTCCTGAACCCATCGTATGTATTAACTTAGCATGTATGTATGTATGTATGTATGTATGTATGTATGAATGTATGTATGTACGTGTGTATGTGTGTATGTATATATGTATGTATATATATATATGTGTATATATATATATATATATATATATATATATATATATATATGTGTGTGTATGTATGTATTCGTGTAGGTAGGTAGGTATGTATAGATATAAGGCTTTTAGGAGGTCATGCCCTATGTGGACGAGGAATTGGAGACAGAAAAAAAGTGAAAAGGGAAGTGCTGTGGAATGTGATGAAAAGACAAGCCAACATTACCCGATGCAAAATGTTAAATACGATATAATATCAAGTTTTGTTGATCTGATACAAATGCATCTACTTCCATGTCCCCAGATTAGATCAAATCAGGACTGGCGGTATAATAAAGAATATACGTATGCGTGAAAGGTTTTGTCAAGAAAACCGAAGAATGGCAGGCGACGACATCAAATTTCAAAATGCAAAATTCTTACTGAAAGGTTGATCCTTAAATTTGATCACGAAGTAAAAGCTTGAACTTAAGTGTCAATAGTGGGCTCTGGAGCATTTTGAGTCGTGAATCTTTATGAGATACTGAGGTGAAGAGACCAGTGAGGCACAGTGGTAGAATTGTGGCTTTTTGGAACTTTCAACCTTTTTTTATGAAAATGCACTAGAATTGCCCTGTCACCTTGGTATTTAGGTCAATGTCATCCATTTGCAATTTTAACAGGGTATATATAGATTATCATCATAAAGAACAATGTCTAAGTCCGGCCTCTAACAGCTTTTGCTTCAAGTCCAGATGCGAGGCTAAAAACTGCCCACAACCTTACGGTTTAGGTATAGGTGCCCAAGATCCAATCAAAACTCAATCAATATAGAGACCCATCATCACACGCAATGCCAGAAACACAGCTTAAATAATTCTTGAGTTATGTGAACAAAATTCCTGTTGATGGCCCTTTCACCTTCGGGTCAACTATGCACGATGTGACGGTGAAAGAGGAATCAACCTAATGTGCGATATCAGTGTCTTAGCTCACATAACTTCATCATCGTCATCGTTAAAGTGTGTAGTTCAACACTCCCTTTTCTTTCTTTCTTTCTTTCTTTCTTTCTTTCTTTCTTTCTTTCTTTCTTTCTTTCTTTCTTTCTTTCTTTCTTTCTTTCTTTCTTTCTTTCTTTCTTTCTTTCTTTCTTTCTTTCTTTCTTTCTTTCTTTCTTTCTTTCTTCTGTACCAGCAAATTTGTCCGACACTTTTCTCAGACACTATTATAGATAGAAACTCCAAACTTGGCATGATTGTACCTCTATACAAGGAGTTTGAACGTTTATACAGAGGAATGGAGATGTTTAAAATTATGCAAATAAGGGGCATTTGAATTTTTCAATCTTGAATATCTTCAACACTATAATAGATAGAGATGTCATTGCAACTTCTACTAGGGGGCTGTTGACCATTGCCCACCTAATGAATTAAGAATAAAAGTTGTAGCAATTTGAAATATGCTAAACAGCACCATTAGAAATGTTAAATCTTGAACAATTTCAGAGCTACAATAGATAGAGATGCCATTCCAACTTCCACTCCTGTGTTATGGAATAATCGTACATTGCCATGCCAATATGCTTTGAAGACATACACTGATTTGCTATGCAGCAAATCATCTTTCATAGTTCTAAAATAAAATCTATTCAAGTAACCAGGTGACCGTTATAGTGCACAATCGTCACACCCGATTGCAAAATTCTTAAGCAAATTGGTTGTGAGCTATCATGAAAAACTGTGTTCACTAACGTACCCAAGCAAAACCCTGGTAAATCATTCACTTTTTCATAACTTTGCCACACAAAATGAAGGCATACATGGTTTATAGGTTTGAAAGGGCAGGGTCCATAGATCATGAGCGTATACAAGCTGTAAAAATTTGGTTGCAATCACTGAATAACAACCAACAAGGCAGACCAGGAATATAATTAGGATACGTGCAGACAAACCTAAAACTTAATACGTACTGACGAAATCGAATTCTAAAAAGAGCAAGAATGGTCACAAGCACTTCAAATCCTGCGTATGATAATTGGTATCATTATGTTTATTTTTACTTGAAGAAAATTGAGATCTTAAGTTTCCATTCATTCAATTTTGTAAATGAGTACCTGCAACAGGTATGTCAACCCTTAAAATGTCAGAATATTGGATTTCGTAGCCATCTCGGGCGCTAAGGTGACATAATGCGTCAAAGAGAGCTGTTGGCCTGCTGCATGTTATCTATCCTGGAAAGTCTTCCCTGAAATATTGACTGCGGAAAATTTTGAAAAAGGACATCATATTATTGAATTGATGAAGCAGACGACTTTTAAAATTATCTGTTCTTGTAGAACAGTTTGACCGAGAAAACGTCAAGGTCTATTTTAACAAAAAATCTGTTAGATGTGATTTAGACACACGTACGACCAGAATTTTTTTGAATAAATTACAGAATGAAGTGTACAGAGTAAGAGGTTCCTTAGACTACAAACTTTGATATTACAGAAGTAGTTCCTTATTCATCCATGACGATCACAATATCAAAACGACACGCTCCGAACAATAAACAGGTAACTCTAAGAATTAAGTCAAGGTTAATAACAACATAAAACAACTGGGGCTTTCAAAAAATATCACTGTCACATAGAACCGTAAGTCATATGTGTCATTTTAAAACAATGGGCAATGCAGTTTCAGGGAAATAGTTACGTTTTCTCAAGGTTTTCCCCAAAATGTGATATCTCTTTCTCTGTATTACACACCTCCACACGCACAAATATGGGATTTGAAAGATATCTCAAAAATTTGATTAAAATTCACAAAATGATAGAATTGAGGCAGAGGAAATATACGAGAGGATATAAAGGATAGAGAAAGAAGAGAGAGGTCAGGAGAGAAGAGAAAAAAACAGGAAAAAATAAAAACACAGCATCACCTGTTGAACAAAGTAAAGTCTACGGGTACCCTGACATCCACCTAAGCCAATCTAAGGCAAAAAAATTTACTTTTTGAAAGTTTTCCATATTATGATGATATGTAATATATATATATATATATATATATATATATATATATGTATGTATGTTTGTATGTATGTATGTATGTATGTATGTGTGTGTGTGTGTGAAGGGTGTGTGTGTGTATGTATGTATATATGTGTGTGTGTGTGTGTGTGTGTGTGTGTGTGTGTGTGTGTGTGTGAAAATATGTTTATTGTAAGTCCAACATGGCGTTATCAGTAAAACAAAATGAATCTGATATAGGGATCCGCCCAAATCTAATATCGGCCCAGTTTGAAGACTGTTCAGCCTATGAA
Organism: Hermodice carunculata; assembly: GCA_964020975.1. NCBI lineage: Eukaryota > Metazoa > Annelida > Polychaeta > Eunicida > Amphinomidae > Hermodice > Hermodice carunculata. Next base: position 12,002,826 of record OZ026619.1, on the reverse strand, counting down.
TTTAGAGATGAAGTCGGAAATGTGAAAGTGTTGAATCTCGGAAAAAGCAAACGGATCAAATTCTTATTAGCTGTGCTGAATGACAGGACAACTGAGGTCTAAATCATTAAAAAATTGAAAAAAACCTCTGAAATATGACCTGTCGAACAAACACGAAACAAGCCCATCCTAGTTAAATTCCCGTCAGGTTTGAAAAAGATTATTCCAACGATTTTTTAAAATAACCACATACACATATGCATCATTTTAGCGTCCTGTTATTTGTACTTTGAGCATGTACACTGATGGATCAATACCATATTTCACAATATCCTTAGAATTCAGAAAATATCAGTACTGCAGTCCTGTGAATACAGTTAATGTAGAACGAGTAGGCACATTCATACCACTTTTGAACCGAATCCAAAAATGAGAGTCAACGAAAATGAGAGAGAGAAAAAAAAACAACAATAAAATAAAATAAAATGACTTCCTGCAAAATTTTAAATCAGCTGGCGCATCACCGGTCAAATACGCTGAGGTATGGGAGGACCCAGAATTGTTTTTGTAAAATTTCAAAGCAGTTATCTAAGTTTTCAGAGCTGTCAACAAAGCCGTATCGTCACCATGGATGGTGGCACTGGGAAAGATCTTTTTACGGTGATATCAGCAGTGGAACCCATAATTAGGGAATGAAGACAAGTGAAACTACTATGAATAGCTCCTTTCTCACTTTCCTTGCCCAGCAAAAATGCCTTTGCTAGGGATAAGTCTGCTTTACAGTACAATTTTATTAATCAGCATGGTAGGTACACTGGCCATCTAATAGGGTTTTCAGTTTCTCACAAAGTTGACGATAATACATTGTCGGTGACCAAATTATCACAAGCAGCTTGAACAGAGCTGTAGTACTATATCCTTTGTGTCAATTGCAGCTAACATTTAGACCCAATGGATGATTTGCTACTTCCCTATGTATTATGAGAAATCAAGAGTTGCTCGGAAAATAAATTAAGGTGCCTACAAATAATTTGTTTTTATAGCTGTAGAGTAGCACTTCTGATAATTCTGACAATCTTATCAACAGGGGGTTTCACAAGCACAAATAACGTTTTTGATGGCAAACTTTTTCATAATTTTACAGATAAGGGAATAGTCACCTATATATATATATATATATATATATATATATATATATATATATATATATATATATATATATATATATATATATATATATATACATATATATAAACAACTGAGGCAAATTGACATTAACTTTAGGTGCAAATATACGAGGACCCAAAAAGATTTGTAAAGGCCATGGCTATTATCCGATTGCATTAATGAAACATGTCTAAACCAAGTATATGAGCACTCTCTGCGCTACACCGTATATTATTTTTAAATTGTTCTATTTTAAAAAACGTTTAACGAGTTCCAGGTTTCATTAAGCAGATGCAGTGGTTAGTTAATATCTCTGGTAATAGGCAATAGCATTTTTATTAGATACGTAGATACGCACAAGCAGGCATGTAGGAATACCCTCTTAAAAGAAAAGAATATTTTGTTTGAAAAGTATAATAATAATAATAATAATAATAATAATAATAATAATAATAATAATAATAATAATAATAATAATAATAATAATAATAATAATAATAATAATAATAATAATAATAATAATAACAATAATAATTATAGTAATAGTGGTATGATAATCATAATGGCTACGATGATGCTGCCTGCGGATGATATTGATGTTAATTATAATGATAATGTCTTTATTTAATCAAAGTGTCCAGACAGTCACATTGCCTGTTAGCATCAAGTCCCAGTGGCATTGTCCTAAAACCATGCAATTGAGTTGAATTAAAAGCAAGAGTGTGAATCCAATGTCAAAAACAGGAACAATTTTCAACGGTGTACAAACCATTAGGCCGCGTTATCATTACACCTTAAGGGTCAATCTGAATACACTGCATAAGTTCTCAATAATTTGTCAATTTATTCTGGGTGTAGCATGCTGTGAAAACAGTTACACTCGATGATATTTTATAAGCTATGGTATCTTGTCCCACTATATTGGTGCTGCATATAAATGTGATCTTAAAGATGGCAAGTTTTACTTTTTGTATGCTGAGGCTTTCTGTTGGTAGTGGAATGAGTTTTGTGATATAAGCTTCATAACGCAACGACTAACCATGTATCGGCGATACGTTAAAGTAGCAGCCCAGACCATTTATTAATGTGAAAGATGGCAAAACGTTTGATATCATGGTTAGTAAGATTGACCCATAGACTTCCAATTTGAGCATTGCTGTCATGGCACAGGTAGGGCATTAACCCTTAAATATCCGATAATCGAGGGGATTAAAATGACATCTATTCGCGCAAACAGAATCAATGCTTGAAATAGTTCAAAATCATCTGTAGGCTTCCCCTGACCATAAAATATCCGATAATCGAGGGGTTAAAAATGACATCTATTCACGCAAACAGAAGCAATGCTGGAAATAGTTCAAAGTCATCTGTAGGCTTCACCTCACCATAAAACGAACAGCGGCAGCTACTTTGTTTTGGGTTTTGACCCACACAGTAAGCCCCCCCCCCTTCCGGGAATAGAAAATTTATTCACGTGAAAGATGGAAAGGCTGAAAATATTCTCGAATTGTCTGCATGGGGAAAGATGCTGTTGGGAGGCAATGCCCCACACAAAATTGCTTGTCTTTTTGGTGTTTAGACGACTCTTCTAGACAATTTGAGACCGTTTCCATCCCAGCCGCTTTCCACATGAATAAATGCCCCTTTTGCCCTCGGATTGGGGCTTGCTGGCATGGGTAAAGCTGATTGACAAATTCCTGTCTTTGCTCATTTTATAGTTGGAGGGATCCTATGGATGATTTCAGACTATTTCTACCTTTGCTGGTGTTCTCATAAATAAATAGCATTATTAACCCCCATATGATATGGCATTTAAGGGTTAAAAATACATTTTTTAAAAATTTGGGGTCAAACTTAATGTTCATGATGTCAATTTTTTTGCCGTCGTTTGCGTGAATAAATGGTCTGGGCTCTTGGTCTAAATTGTTCAAAGCCTTATAGACAATCACATTCATTATTTGATATTCTGTCCACAAGGGTCATTCATATTAGTCGCTGTGTTTTGAAGATAGTAGTTTGATGTGTATATTACGTTTTCACTAGTTAGGAATGTAATTTTTATATTGGAGTGCTTTTGAAATCCGTCTTTTTTAAACAGCTATCCTTCTCGCCACCTTAAGGTACTAACAATCGGCGCAAAGTATCTGTTGGTCTCAGTGATTATTTCACGTGTGTCTGACACAATATACTCATCTACTTTGATTTTTGTGGGAGGATTTCTTGGTTCTTCCTAGTGCAAGATGTTTTAATTGTCCTCTGGGGCCTCAGATGAAATATATTTTCCACCTAACATTTTCAAAATTGATTTGACCCTACGTGTTATAGAGGTGAGGTGTTTCCTACTTTTTAATATTCTTGCTACACCTGTGTATCTTTCCTTAACGTCATTGTTGACAGGAGACAGTTGCCAAGTGGGTCATTTCTCTTCATGAAGAAGTCCAAAAACCCCGTCATTAATTCAGGCTCTGTATGGGCCTTCATCCACTTTTCTGTCACTGTTGTGTGACTATCAATATTGCCAATAAACAAATCTTAAAATATCGTCCAGGCATCATTTTGGTCATCATTTATTCCAAAAATGGTCTGAAGCATTATTGCCAAATATTTTTAAAACCACCTTCATCAAACAATGTATAGTTCCGGATTGCTTTTGTCAGGTGTGCTGTAACCTGGTGAAACTACAACCCATGCATATGAAGTATACAGGTCATATGGTGGTCACTTATCCGAAGAGCGATTACTCTGCTATCTTTAAAATGTTCATTGCATCTGGTGAAGATAAGATCAAATAGGGTTTCGTTGGAGTCAGTAATTCTTATGGGCGATGTAATGAGTTGCTGAGCTTGATAGATATCTAGCAACAGAATGTTCGCCGTATTTCGACCTGTGGACAATAGATCGATATTGCCTTTCCAGGACAAGTATTTTTCTTTCTCTTCAGTCAATACCCTGCCTGAAAAGTCGGCAAGGCAAGTCATTGTTGCAGTTGTAGCTCAGGGATGTCCCTACCAGCTAGGGACAAAATATATTGTGGTATTCGGTGGCATACTTAATTCCTGGGGGGGAGGGGGGCGGTTACATCATTTGGATATTCTACGATACTATGTCACATATATACATACCTTAACCTCCTCCTTGAGAAGTAGGAGGCCTGCATATACCGCCTATATGCTATCCAGGAAGCCAGAAGGAATTGTCATCATCCTCATAAAGCCATGTTTCGTTTAGTCACAGAATATGCAGTGGTTTATTTTGCACACTTACTATATTTCATCGAAATGAGGCTGAAGATGGTGATGTTCAATCTCCAATTTTAGTACCATTTGGGGACTGATTATGAATTATAGGATCCCATCTTGTTTGGGTGTGTAACCACGGTGAATGGGAGTACCCTCCATTTCCTAATATGAAGTCCATAATATAAGTATGGAAAAGACAGGGCTTCCTTCACCTTGGAAACCACTCAACATAATGGGCTAATTACCAAATCTTTCATATCACTTGCTCAGAGTTCTACAAGTTGAAATTTAGACATATGTAGGTAATACAAGTGTTGGTCAGTGGATTTTTTCAAGGCTTTCATATTTAATGATTATGTGGCCATAACGTGCCCCAATATGTACTCAGAATCTTGTTGCAATGAACATGCATTTCTCTACATCCATAAGTGCCCATCCCGCAATAATAATGGAACAGCCAAAGAGGATAAGATCCCATATTGCCAATGTAGAAATAATACCTGTCACGGAAAATAGAAGCAGACAACTCTTTTCAACAATTTTAAATAAGCTGAACTGAGAAATCCAAAATATCAAGGTAGAAATACCAACGACTTTATGATATTTTCATTTTATCAGTCAACAAATACGAAATGCAGATGGAAGGAAACTATCTCTTTCCTGTCTTGAGGCAGGTATCAGCCAAAGTAGCAGTAATCACAATCGACTTGATTAACGTTAAGAAATGTCTTGCCTGGTAGACACATTGCATTAAAAGTCGGTTAAGATTCTTTGGTTTACATATCTACTATATAATTATATAACATCTGAAATCCACTGAATATCTTTATAAAAAAGTTCATTTTTACCCAGAAACGGTTGATTTAGTTACAGGTTCGAATATCCCTCTTTCAGAAATTTTTGCAATAACAGTAAATGGTGGGAGTCAAAGTTGCCATAGTCAATGCATATTCAAGCAAAGACATTTAACCTCGACACCTAGACACCATAAGCTGGTCTGAGTGGAACATTACTGTCCATATGAGGGCAATTTACTGTGTTTAATTCACAATCAGCACGTTTGTCATGTAATTAAAACTTCTATTTACCATTATCATTTTACATCATAATGTCTAAAAATAAAAATTGCATGTCTTATTCTGTAGTTTTTTTTCTAATTCCAATTAATCAGGTTATGTTTGTGAAATATTGTCTAGAAAGTGCTTCTTATTGATGCCTTATAGTTCCTCAATATATCTAAATGTCGCCTTAAGACTTTTATCATGGAACTTCGTCTCTTTTGACAACTTTACAAGAAACTTAAGCTCATAGTAAAATTCTTATTAATGAGCCAAAACAGGTACATAATTGGTACCCACTGAAATAGCAATTGTTCGTCATAAGATGGAATTTTTAAAATTAAACTTATTATCATGCCTATGGACAACAGAACCGACAATTCTTTAGACGAGCAAAATTTGAAACCTGCTATAAAGCCGAACTTATGAGTATTTTATGCAGTTTTGGAAGTGTATAACAGTTAGGTAAATGGGCATGTACACTAGAAAATTTCAGGCCAAACAAAAAAATAACATTTTTTGATATTTGTTCAAAATAATATCCAATGACTCGTTCACTTTTTCATATCTGGGAGAGAGTTGGTCAAGTGGTGTGTTTACTATGATGCTGCACAGTTTCATGTAAGAAAAGGAAACTGTATTGTGACTGCGTTTAATAATGGCATTGCTTCAAAAATCAAAATGGAAACACTATATATATATATATATATATATATATATATATATATATATATATGTATGTATGTATGTATGTATGTATGTATGTATATATGTATATATATATGTATATATATATATATATATATATATATATATATATATATATATATATATATATATATATATATATATATATATATATATATATATATATATATATGCTTTCTATGTGCAATTCATATTTTGATGAATTCTACACTTGACAAAAATGAACATTAGAAAGAAGTTGACTTGTTATGAGGCTTTGTGAGCTGACTGGTCTTCTGTTCACATAACCTGGGAAAGCAAGAATGAGAAATCATTACCCAAGTATTGTGTGTGCATGTGGGTATACTTGTTTTCGTAGAGAGCATGCCTGTACAAAAGACAATAATGCATTACACAAATCAATTTCAAGCCAAATATGTAGTGAGCTAACTTCCATGAGAGGTTCTCTACATATTTGGCTGAGAAGTCTATTTGTGTAAAGTGCACTTGACAGATTCATGCCAAATTCATCAAATTCATATCCGCCGTGCTTGCTAGTGGCTTCCAGTGGCCTATAAAGGTGAAACGTAGGCCCCAATCTTAGTTTCTATGTATACCTTGGGTATGGTCGATCACAGACCCATTGTTACTATTACTCTCACTACTGAGGATGAACAGCAAAATATCTATAGGTTTTCTTTCGATGTGTCAATATACTTTATGTTAAGTGTCTTTCAAAGGTCAAAACTTTGGTCGCTGAACATATGAAACCATCTTGGCCGAGGGTTTTAAGTGATGCGCTTGTTATCTGTTAAACGTGGCAGATGCTGTTGGCCACACAAACGGGACAATGTTGAGTTAATCAAACAGAAGACAATGCAATCATTAGCTGACAAAAGCACGCAATTTAAAAAGGAACTTCATTAGTTGATATGTCTCTCAAATACAAATAAGGGCGAGGAATAATATTTCTGTAGTAACATTATGGGATGTGTTTGTGTGCTGTGTTTTCGATTAGAGTTGTGGACAAGGTTAAAAGAGGCAGATCCAATTGCATCACCTGGACAAGCTGGGTGCCGAACAACGAAAGTACCTGATGCATAAATTGATAACTTGCCCAATCTATAATTCCATAATTCCACAAAAGAAATATCTCATTACTGTCCTGATATATCAGATTTTAAGAAATGAGATAATCAGTTTGTATCAAGTATTTCCTATGGTTTCATAACCAGGTTACGCAACACATTTATATATATTCGGCAAGCACAATTCAGATTGGTGGAAATATATTTAAGACATCATATCAGTCATGGGTTGCTGAACTGGCATATTGGAAAAGAGAAATCCTTACTGGGAATCAAAATAAGTATACTTTTCTCATACTAATTAACGGAAAAAAACATACAATTAAGTTAACAAAGCAAAATTGACTGATCTTACTGTGTTGATCCTTTAAAGCCACAAGTCTCCTTTGGAGCACCTTATAATTATTTGCTGCATGTGAAGCAAATCCTCTCTTGCAGCTTGTTATTTGTTTGGGGATTTAATGACCAATCAACAGAGAGTGTATTTGGTTTGTGAAAAAGGGCCAGTAGATGGACTAGCAACACATGTTGAATATATTGAGGAATGACTTCAGTTCTGTTAACTTGTTCCTTTTACTTTATGAAATGAGATGAAAGCTTAAATGGGTAACAGTCGACACATGGCTCAAATTTATATTTGTAAGCTCAAGAGTAAAAGGCCTGTTGCTTTGAAATGTTTATTGACGATCTAATATAGGAAATAAGGAGCTTGATTTGCAGTTCAAGTAGAGAACAAGGTCCAGTCATACTGGGGGGGGGGGGGGCAAAACATATATCGTTTCGATAAATGAATTGAAGCATCACGCATGCTATATCCTAATCTCCTTATCATATGGCTCGTGTAGGCGGAATACGAATGCAACTGGATATCAGCGCAAGGGTTGTATCTCCTTATCATATAGCTAGTGTTGGCAGGATACGAGTGCACATAGATATCACATCATGTTGCACTCTATGGATTAAGTTGTTCAAGATGCATAGCGTGTATAGAGGTGTGCATATGTGGGTAATTCGCAAGCTTGCAGCATGCAATACAAGATATATGATTTATATTATTAAAAGAAAAATATATAAGCCATCATTAGGTGTTAAACCCAACTAGAGTAATATCATCGTCAAAAGAAACATAAAATGTGGGCACAGAACTGTTTACTTGTGTATACGTTGATCTTTATAAGTGGAGGTAGAGAATTATATAGGTGTCAAAACACATGTTAAAATGATATTATGTAAAACATTATTATGTGGCAATTTTAACAAAAATTATGTCCCAACTTTTATTTTTAAGTGTAAATACTTTTACTAGGAAAAAAGTCGAATTCAGTGCCAATTTTTATGTTTTGTTAAAAAATGTTTCTCATGAAAAGGAACGCAAAGTACCACTGAATAATGTTTAATGTGGCAGCAAGATGGTGCTAAATGTGATTCATGCAGAATACCCACATTTGAGACGCCTAATATATATTTACCTTTTTCTGTGTTCAATTAAAAAACAAGACCATGACATAGACACAAAAATAGGTATTTTCATATTATTGATTCCATATTCTCTGATTTTGTTAGCCTTATTTCCCTTTTACTGCTCAAACAATTGCCGTACTTTAAACCACTGCATTCATTTTTTGAAGTCAACTTCGAAGTGAATTTGCACTGTGGCATTAGATATGAAAAAAGGTGGCCAAAACATGTTGAATATCTTTGAAATATGGAAGATCCAGTGGTTGTAAAGAGGTAATAATATATTTTCACTTTGGAAATATAAACAAAGGCAAAGGTTCAAAAAATAAGTTTAGAATAAAATAAGTTTAGAATATATTATGATTGCACATATGATACTTTAATTCGTGACATCAATCCGGACTGAGTTTCCATTATCTTGATGTTTTAATTGCACAACAAGGCGTGACTACCAAGTGATAATTCAAGTGAGTCATTCTCTTTTTTTTATTGAAATTCCCCCTGTTAATCATCTGGTGAAACCAGTCTTAGTTGAATCCATTTTGTTTTTATTATTGAGTGAGACGACAAAACCTTTGTAAAATATATAATCAATGTGAATTGCCAACCCAACCTAAATTCTACACATCACCCAAGAAAAAAATATACACCGTCTATCTGCTGATGTCACTGAGCAATTATTTAATTGCTTAGTTAGTTCCAAATGATATATATATACATATACAGGGACCAAAGAACCACCAATCTTTAGATATCTATTAAAACAAAATGAGAGGTGCAGTCACTACACAAAGGAAGGTGGTTACATAAATTATTGAGGTGAGTGTATATTTCAAAATGAATAAATTATACAGGTCAGTGTCAAATATAAAAACACTGGAAACTGGAAACTGACTAATAGGAAAATTGTGAGGTAAGTTGTCATTACAGTTACCACTTTTGACCCCTTTATTGCTTTGCAGAACATTCATTCATCCATTGCTGTGGATATCCTGAAAGTACCATTAAGGGAAATTTGTATAATGGACATGGATTAGGCTGAGTTTCGAAATATACCACAAAATCCACCTCAAAATCATATTGCCCCACCCCCACCCCAAAATCCTATTAACATTGATCTCCAAACAATGATTCTTACTCAAAACTTTCAAGAATATCAATATGAATTGAAATTGCAATGTCAGGCAAGCCAAGCCCAGCCCTTTTCAGGCCAGAATATAGCAGTAACATGAGAATTTGGATCAGAAACATGACCAAAATTGGTTTAACAGTAGAAAACTTGGATAAACAGCTAAAACTTATTGCATAACAAAGTTGAAAAGGCTTTGCCACACAGTATTACTAGAGATTCATTAGCCAAAGGCCTCAAATTACATGGGTAAATGTGCCTGAATCCCTAAGAAGTAGATTTTCTTATTACACAAACAATTTGCATTGCATAACCTAAAAGGTTTCAAGCAGAAAAAGGTTGGAAGTCTGCAAAGCTATGAAGAGTGCATTATATTGACTTTGCTGAAGAGGCCTTTGCCACAGTTGACCTGACCCCTAAGCTTAATCAGCCGCAATTGCATGACATATTCTTGGGTGGGATCCAAGATGATCATATTGCCAGCAAAAGTATCAGGCACTGTCCTGATATCCTTGATGCAGCACCCAACATAGCAATTTAGGAACAACTTACTCTGCATACATCAAATTAACAAAGGAACAAGACTCCATGTAAGTAGACCATTTTTGAGCACAGGAAAACACAATAACAATTGCAGATGGTACTAGAAAGCTGAAGAACATGCTTACTGAAGTTTTGTTCAAATACACACATTTCAAGGGCAGGCTAAAAGTCAGGAGAAAAAAAAATAGAAGACACCTAAAATGACAAGCCTTTTGCTTTTATAGCTGATACAGCTGTTATTTGTGTGCACTGCCAAAAAATAGGTCCCCGCTGGAAGCAAAGTCGAAAAGAGAAACACCAATATTTAGATTTACATGGAAAAACTAATCACCCGGGCATTTACTGACTCAGTTGTTGATGTTTTTTAATGTCAGAAAGAAAATTACGATTTTCAAAAGGTGATGCTTTACACCAAAGCAGAATCACAGAACTAATGGGTGTAAAGTGGGTATTTATTATCCAATCTAGGATCATTCAAAGTAGAAAATATCAATGTCACTGCAACCTTTGAAATTGTTGCAGGTATTTTTAAGGACTTTCAGGCAGTGGCTTCCTTTCTTAAGTCAAGGCACCACTTGACTATGAAAGCCCTACCTTGCAGGTCATAAATGATGTCATTTTGTTAGGAAGAAAATCAGAAATTACTTGGCAATGGTTTTGAGACCACTGAACAGGTTGCGATAAAATCCCAAGCAGAACACCCTATTGAAAATAATCTTTTCGGAAAGCCACAAAAAAGCAACGTATGTGTCATATCTCTAAGCAATGCTCCTACTTTAATGGAGTACCCTGTAATTCATATCTCAGATTGCCTGACTGGTGTGTATGATTGTTATAAAATCCATTTCATGATCATAAATACCAGTCAATTTTCCATTATCTGGCCAAGCAACAGTGAAATTGGACTGGCAGAAAGAATTCAGTATAAAATCCAAGCAAGTGACGTATCGAGTCAGCTGTTGACTTCATAACAGAGCTGGAACCAAAAGATCAAACAATTTAGTTAAACTGTGACATATTCCGTATTCCTGAACATCAAAAGGAAAAACTGCAGGAACTGATCTGCAAATACTGGCATATTTTTGCCACAACAGAGACTTACATTGGTCATACTTATGTGTAGACTTTCAAAGCAGAATCTGGTACCTCCGCCAATTTAAGGCCCTGTAAGACTCCTTTAAGAAGCTGGCAAACACAAAACAGCATTAATTATACATTGTGGTCTGTATGAATGCCAGACCTATCCAATGGACTAAACTGCCACGCCTTCACATTGCCAGGCTACAGTGGACAAAGTACTCAAAAGCCTAATAGGCCGGTGCTGTAATGTATTTGTGGATGATGTAATTTTGCACTCAAAATCATTTACAGACTTATGGGAACACATACAGGAAGTGCTTAAGAAGGTTAAGGCTAGCAAGTGTGAATTTTGGAGTCTAAATAACAGTATCTTGAACATGTATTCACTCCTGGTGGTACATTTTTGATCAAGACAGGGTTGTGGCCATAAATAAAAGGATGCTACCTGACACAGTTAAAGGTGTGAGAGGTTTCTAAGGCATGACTAATTTTTCATATAAGTATATATACGACTAAAGTGCTATTGCACTCCGCTTGAAATAACTAACAAAAAAGAAATTCAAATGGAATCGAGCAGACCATAACTCTTTCTAGCAACTTAAGGAAAAGTTGATGGAAGCACCGATTCTTGCATGTCCATATGTCGACTTGCCATACCACTTGTACTTTGATAATACCAATTGTTGCCTGGGTGCAGTCCTTACCCAGTGTTTTCCTGAAAGAGAAACTGTGACCTATTATATATAACACCAGCTTAATGAAGGCCAACAAAAAAGATCAATCATACACAAGGAAACATGTCCAATAGTGTATGCAGTCAAGAAACTGCATAATTGATTGTATGGGTCTAAATTTTGTGTTAATTTAGTTCACAAACCAATTCAGTCACTTTTCACCGCAGAAATGAAATATGCAAGAGCCCAATGTTGGGCTACTATTCTGTGTCACTATGGTTATAATATATAAGCTCACGAAAAGTACACATAATGTACAAGCTGACCTGCTCTCACACATTACTTTGAGTGACAGCAGCAGCCATGATATTCAGATCATTGACACAGACATAATGCTCTGGTGAATAAGGAAAATGACCCATGTTATTCAATTGCTGTGGTTGAACTGGATATCATAGACACCATACTCCTGAAATAAATGCAGTCTGCGAAGATGAGGAAAGCAGTGGCAGTTATTATAATCAGATACTTGATCTTTTACAACAGTTGTCATTTGGAATCAATATCCAGGACTTGCAGAGAATAGACAAAGACAAGGTTCTTGTTATAAACTCACTCAAAAAGGACAGAAAACATTCAAAATATTCCTAGGACTATGTAATGGATCAGGCAGTGTCACTGACTTAACACCCTTACTTTCAGATGCTTATCTTGATAGACTAGGACCTATGTGCATTGATACAACGTACACAAAAATTAGGAGTAGATACTCTGGCTGAATATGTATAGAGATGTTGTGAAGCATATTAATTCTTGTCAACCATGCAATTTGTGAAATTTCAGGAAACAAAAGGTAGCAATTCAGGACATGCCAATGCCTGAGTACCCATTTCAAATAATTGGTATTGACACTTGCTGACCTTTCTTTGAAATCTTTAAAGGTACCTGCTTTATGGTTACCAATGTAGATTGATTGTCATCTTGGCTTGAATGCTTTCCCCATACTGATCATTCAGCTGAGACGGTTGCTCAAGCGTTATTGGAATAAAGTTGTACATTGATATGGTGTGATGCAGACCATGAAAAGCGACAGAGGTAGTGAGCATGTAAATGAAGTTGTTGACATGTTGTCAGTGGAGGCTAAGTTTGTGGATAAAGCCACAAGTGTTTTTCACCCTGCCTCAAATGACAAGTGTCAAAGGAGTCACAAGACCATTAATGGCATCCTTACAAATGCCCGGAAACACCAAGATTAAAGAAAATGGCACAGACATATAGCATATATTAACATATTAATTAGTTAGCCATTGGCACATGTTTGCTGCTAAACATGTGCTTATTACCATGACAAACTATCCGTGTTGTCATGTTGTATGCTATTAAATTAGGTGGCGTTATATTTACTAACGTCCCTATATTATGAGCTTGATCAAATGCTTAGGGATCTCTTGTCTTTTGCAGGAATTTCTTCTCATTATGCAGATGTTAGTCTCTTCTCTATATGGCACTAATGATGTCCACACATACTTTATGCCAATTAAGGATGTGTTTGCTTTATATTCTACTTGGCAGTTGACATTTACAGTCACCGTGACACCTTATCAAAGGCAGATGCAAGCTATTAAGGCACAGCTCTACTTTTCGACAGCCACCATTACAAAAAGTTAACTCTCAAATGGGTCAAAAGGAGCAACACCACTTTACTGTTTAAGCACATAATACTGTCCATGTGAGAAGGGCACAATTTGAACAGATTTGGCTTGAGTACTGGCAATTAGAGGATGCTGTTTGGCAATTATTCACCCTATTGACAGGCAGATCTAAACTCACGTGACCAAAACCTGTAAATCTAGGATTTAGTGCCCCTATTTTAACATTTCTCTGTAGGACGTCTACTGAAGAATATTTGAATAACCTCAGGTTAGGTTTTCTTAAATGTAAAAAAAAAAAAAAAAAAAAAGTACAAATAGTCAATATGCTTGAAAATGGCCTCACTAAGAGACATACTATAGTTCTGGAGAATAGGTACAACTTCAATAAACGTGGAAATGCCACACAAACTCTGCATGCTTTTGTTTCTGCAATTTAGTCAAAACTTTGAACCATAGGGTGCTACTTGTATTCACACAACTGCAGGCTTAATTAGACTACATGTTCCACGTAGCGTATTCTTCCTTCCGACAAACACAGTGGCACATTCAAAACCTGCAGACTGTGATGCTAGATGCAAACATTAATTACTCTGCTAAATTACAAGATACCTTGCATAACGTCCTAAGAAACTTCCAGCCGGGTTTATTTTCCCAACAGATTATGTGAAAAATATACAGTAGGACTTCAGACATCTGTGAACAATGCTTTTTCCAAACAACAGCATTTCACGTTTTTACTGTGATTCCTTTAGCTTGAAACCATGCACATTTTACTATTTATGAGGCACTTATATTCCACATTCAACATCCCACATTGAATTTAGTTGATAAATACGAACTAGAATTCAGACATTTAACCAAGGCCAAAACTAATTTTTCATTGCTAAGCAAGTCTAAAATATCCAAATACACCTTTTCTGATACAACTTATTGTTCGTTTCACCAACCTGAACTAAGTATGACACATAGCTGTACTTGTATTTCTGCTTGTTTTCTCGAAACTGTATTGATATTGAAACATGATTGCAATAGAAAGTTGTCTAAGCATGGATGCTTTCCAATGATGTTTTATCTACAAAATGGCAAATGGCTTATTGCCTTTAATGCTGAATTTACTGTACATATAAACTGTCACTAACTCTGATGACCGACTACATCACTATGAAATTGACCAACCCATTAAAGCTATAATAAAATCTAGATGTCTTGGTGTTTTGCGACACTTCAAACTACTGCCATATGTAGCAGTCACTAAACTTCATACACTAACCTTGTTCTCTGCAAACCAGCTGAGTTTACTAACTTACACTCAAATATTTGGAACTGTTTGAATATTCTTGTAGAAAAACCAACTTATAAACTGGATGTCAGTTCCTTGCTTTTGGAAAAGGCTAGTCCCCTGCCTGTCCCAAAATTGCAACAAGTATTGGATCATGTAAACTAACAATTACATGAAAGCAATGATTCCAATCTTGTCAATAATTCTATTCAATTACTGCTATTATTCCTTTCGCGCAGGTGTTGTGATGTGCGTTATTATATTTTATCTTCATAGAAAGTATCCCATATCTTCTTCTTGTGAACACGCAAAGTTTATTAAGGCAATGTACGGAGATAACTTCAGTAGTCATGTCAGTGTTGATTGTCAGTACCTTTCAGCCATGCCCTTATTGTCCCAAGTCAACTTTGGGGCCATGCAATCATGTGTCAATGCCAGCTAAGCAAGTTGACATATGCTGACTCCAAAAAGACACCGTCTGACCATCAGGGCACACCTGCTGCTTCAGGTAACAGGACCCCAGTGGGTATTCCCCATTGACTGTCTTGTTTACCATGCTGTCTGACCATTGTTTTCATTTTTACATCTTATGACTGCAACGGGAATTGTATACTGATCTTTTTTTGTTCAATCAACTACTGTTATCCATTGACTCTTTTCTCCGCTGTTTGCCATACAGGAACACCTTATTATCAATTGAGTGTTTCTTTTATGTACATTGTTGCGGTCCTTGGTAGGGTTCCCCTTGGTTTATACAGGTGGTCTAGCTGCAACTGTTTATTTTACAATCACTGGGACTGAATATAGTGCTCCAGCTTGTTTCCACTCCAGTTAAACATTGACGGATGGTTGAACTTGGATAAGCTGTCCAGCTGGAAAGGGTACATATTGGTTCAGGGGTAAGTCAAATTGTTCTTATCTGAACCTGTACTGTGCAAATTTGGTAATTATAGTTTGTTTGACAGGTAGTCTTCTTTGATATGAAGCTCTGCATTCATAAGCAAAACTTCACGTATTTAGCTAATTCATTAATTGCCATTAATTTTGATACGGTCTTCTGCTCATTGCACTGTGGCCAAATACACTTTGAGGCCAGTGAACTGTCAACGCTAATTTATCGGGAACATTGTATTATGATCACATGAACAATGAAGCTAATGGACCTTGATTACATGAACGATGAATCTGTTAGATCATGATTATATGAAGGATGAAGCTGTTAGACCATGATTACGCAAACAATGAAGCTACTAGATCAGACAAATTGCACACTGAGCCACATTTAATCTGATTCTCTTTAACGTTCACTATAGAAATACTATATATGTATGTATGTATGTATGTATGTATGTCCGCATGATGTATGTATATATATATATTTGTATATATATATATATATATATATATAAATATATATACATACATAATTTTTTTATTAATTGACCTTTGAACAAGGTAAGGCACCATCTTGATTAATCCAGCATGCATAAATGGACCATATTGTGAACAAACATTATTGTAAATGGATACTTATACTGCTCACTGTTGCCCCTAATGTGCCTTGCTGAACCATGGGTATGTGTAACAATCAATTGATAAATTAGTCATTTTATAAATTTTAAATTTCCTGTCTTAATAATTTGCGAGATTATTCTAAATTGCATCAGTTTTGTTTTAATCATTCAGGGAGACCATAAAAATATTGTGAAATATATAATTAATTTGAATTACCCGCCCATCCTTAAGTCCCCACATCCCGATGGAAAAACTTTGAAACAGCTTTCTGCTGATGTCAGTGAGTAATTAGTAGACTCTTACTTAATCTATTTTCACCATATTCTGTCACATTATGCAACATCTGATATTTTGTCAAAGAAATACCAATTTTATAACACAGTTCATCATACTATTTCCTACTTCATGTGGTCACCAGTTAAATTCAGAGCCCACACCCCAGTCTTGCCAGAGAGGATTGCATTTGGTACTATATATATATATATATATATATATATATATATATATATATATATATGACGAAACAGTCAATCAGCATTGGATATTTATTAAAACCCAATGAGAGGGACAGTCACTATATAAAGAAACCCGGTTACAATAGCTTGAAAGTACCGTCCATACAGATTTGAAAAATGTAGTTCAAAAAATCTCTTTCCGAGGTTACCGGAGAGCAACATTTACATAACAAGAGTTATTAGAACATTATTTCTGGTTTGAAACTAAGCACAGTCCATGTTCATGATATGGCTGCTTTTATAGTTTCACATTTGTACCTTTATTATAACTTGACTGGAAATTTCACCAGTCTTTGCCTAGCAATTCGACTAATTGTTACAACTCGCGTAGATATTAGGGGCTGAGCTTGGAAATACTTTTGCCATTTAATTTTTACAAAAAGTACTGATGTAAAGGAATGCAATTGTATTATTAGATCATGGCTCGGTACCTCCTACTCTTCCTCTTATACGTGTTGCGTAAATCCAGAATTGTGTTGTCATGTTGTTTCTAGGAGATTTTACCAGTTGTATATACTCAATTATAAAATGCTATCACTTCCATCATGTTGCATCATCAAATGTGTCAATCAATAATGCTCAGTGGGTAGCGCTAATGTTTGAATTTCTGTACACACTCGGCTTAAAATACAGATTAGTACTGTAGAAGAAGAGCAGAATTGGTTAACAATTAATCGACAGTCCCTTATAGAATAGATCAGAAAAAGGCAAAAAATCCGAAATAGAAATAAGAAAAGCTCAATATTACATGTACTGTTCTGAACGAAAGACTACACCATGGGAAAAAAATATAGAAAAACAGTGCCTCGGTAACACAGAACAGATTTTTTTCAGGTCAGCCGAGTTAAGTTTGTGTGAAGGCATTGAAAGCATCCCTGTGCAATAGCTGTGAGTCTTTGCAGATTTGCTCACAGTAACACTCACAAATGATCGGCATTTTGCTGAACTCTAAACCTGAATTATTCCTTTGACGAATGATGGATTTGAACATGGCTTTATGGACCTTTAGGGTTCAAATAGAACTGCGGTGCAACTGTTTTGATAGAATTGGGGTTTTCACCTCTAAGCTACAAGCATAGAGCAATTTGCTTTCACATGCCAGATTTGTGCCTAACCTCCTATAAATTTCTGTTTCTAAAATTTGATTCAGCAGCAGCAGAAACTATGGAGACTCTTGACACCAACATCCCGAATTGCAGATGTTGCTACCGTTTCTGAACTGTTTCAAAAGGTGCTGCTCTTTTGACTCAGCGTTGGTTGAATAAACTTTGCAAGTGCTGACAATAAAGGTTTGAAGTGCTCACGAGAGCGCTCTAAATGTGATTTAAGGTTTCTAGTTACTGGATGCTTTATTGTAGAATCAGTCCATTGGGTCTCTGCAACTTTTTTTCATTACATGGAGAGGGACTTCTGGTAACATATACATCAAATAGAAACACCTTCCTGTTTTGGCAGCTTTGACCGCATTAGATACTTTGCTATTCCAGCATTTTACCCTATGCTTCCTGCTTGTTTTCAGTAGCAGAAAAAACAACCAAACACCGATTTGTGTGGATGACCCATCCTGTCACTTGTTTTGCGCTCATAGATAAAATGTTTCCCTGCACATTGATTTTCGAATAAAGCATAAAAAGATATAAAAAGAATGAATAAATCTAGCAGCGATCTCTGATCACGAATGTATTATTATAAAAATGGTTTTTTTGCAGTGTCAGTAAATGGTTCTCTTACATGATCACAATTATATTTTTGTAACTCAGGTAGCATATTGTGATATTTGTGGCCTTTCTTGTAGCCCTTTGGTGAGCTTCAGTGGCACATGGTACCTGCAAACTAGGTCAGAAAGTTGCCTTTTAGTCTGGCCACATCTGAATTGACCAAGACGACAAACCTTTATTTACGGTTTTGCTGAGTGCACGCCTTTGTTAATCAGGATCACGAACTCACCTAACCATGCCATAAATACTCCGTGGCTCGTGGCTCAAACGCTGGTCTAATCACTGATCTGCCACCCAAGCAGGCATTGTCTGGTGGTGTTGATCATTTTTTTCTCTGTGGAAAAGTCTTGCTTTGCATTGAGACCAATAACACAGCGGACCTATATTTCACTTTTCAAGCTTTCAGGAAAAAATGGACAGAGGCGACAGCATGCTGAACCGAGCTTTTAGGAAGGCAACTTTTTGTCCCATCCATCTGCAAGGCTCGCATTGAAATTTTAGCCCTTTCCCCCATCAAATAGCCAATAGCCGTCTGGTGGTTCAATGTTGTCTGCTCCAATGTTTTTACTAATTTAAACACAGCAATGAAAAACAATTGACGTGGGGATTCTGGATGAGACCTACCGAAAAAAAAACTTTTTCTCGTTAATTTATTACCAGTTCGTAACCATTGTTACAGATTCGTCTACCACGGTTTGTAGTAACCTTTCCCCATCGTTGTAAGTTCAAATTCTATTGGTAATTATTTGAAAATGCGGGGACTACTGTCCCTGTGGGGTGCCATATGCGTAGGTAGTGTAGACGGCAATCAACGTCATTTTGGGGAAAGATTACCCAGTTGTGACAATAAAATACTGATCATATTATTATTGCTTAAGTGCTGATAGTCCATTTTAAAGTTCATGGACTCACTGTCTGTGCTTTCATCACAGCGGGAGTTAAATGAAATGTTTGTGCTTACTGCATGCTTCAAACACATATTGCAGGATATTCCATGCCTACGGCATACAGATTTAATGAGGCTAGTTCTTTCTTACACCCTGTTGACCATAATGCTGCATATCTGATGAGCCTTCATGACTACATAATATATTTTACTGGATTTGTGAAAGATGAGTTTTGTAACCTGTTGATGTTAAAGTTAGGTTTGTTTATAAATAAATATTGGGAAATGCCTTTGGTTTGGAATTTGGAATGCAAACTTCGTAAATTATGATATGCCACTATTTTTCTATGTACATGTATAGCTAGTAAATAATGATAGAACACTTTTCTTCAGCTCGTAGACGTATATTACTCATCATTGTTTGTCCGTTAAGCAGCCCTTACGCTCGAGAATAACAAAAATAAATATGACTGCTGCACGATGTCAAATATGTGCCCTATTCGAAGTGTGTTAAGCAATTCTTGCCAAATGTTGGTAGATGAGAAACAAAATGTAGCAGTGGGTGGCAGTGGCAGACGACGATCGCAGTAATTGCTGCTTTTTTTTGTTTTTTTTGTTTTTGTTTGAAGTGAGGCTTGCCAAGCGAAAATCGGAAAACCCAACAGCTCGTACCACAAGGATGCTGCAACTGCCAGCCCATACTACATTCTCTATTTCCAGTAAAACCGCCCAACCTAAGCCAGAGGAAGTTTTCTCATCATTTATTCAAGGGGCAATGGCAACGCCCAGTGACTAGCATTAACACACAAGTTGAATAGAAAACAGCTGTGTGGAAAATGTGGAGCAGTAGGAATGGCACATGTGCGTCAAATAAGTGGTGTGCAATGTCCTACCTAAATTTACCTGCGAACAAGAGAGTCCTTGTTCTTGCAAGCAGCAAACTTTGTGGTTATAGATTCCTTATTAAAGGTGCATTTCTGTGAGATGCAAGCATTGACCAAAAGAACCAACAGACTGCTCTGGGATCTTAGAGCATTTGGTTCTGTTTACATTAGATTTCCCTTATTTATAGTAAAACCCGAAGCTATGCACTAAAAATCGACTGAGAAGGTATCAATGAATCTATCAGTTTGTTTCAATTTTTGCTGGGCATAATGCTGACGCTTCTTGGAGTAAGCAATCTGGGATAATTCGGCAGAAAAAGGCCAGTGTTTAGTAAAACTGCCACAGTATTGATGATTTTGATATAAAGAATGATGAACATTGATAGAACTAGTTTCGGAATATATTTTGTGCCACTTTAGTTGGATGAAAGTCTTTGTATTGACACAAACGGACAAATTAGCAAGCAAAAGTGAGCTCTGCGTGTAAACACAATGGATTTGTCATCCAAAAGCAGCATTTTTTGAAAGAAAAGGCTAAAATTTCCACTTTTCAGGAAAGCCTTGAAAAATATATATTCATCCATGGTCGCCCCAATCCTGGAATATAGGTGTGTCGTTTTTGACAATTGCAGCCACGAGGTATCTGAGATTTTGGAAGGATTACAATATCAAGCAGCTAGAATCTGCACTGGTCTATGTTATATACCGGTCTATGTTATGTACTGGTCTATGTTATATACCGTACTATGTTATGTACTGGTCTATGTTATGTACGTCAGGCAACATACTGCTTGCTGAAATAGGTGAGGAGTCACTACACTCTCGCAAACATATTACAAAACTGGCGTTCTTTTATAAAATTTTGACTAAGCTTGTGCCCTTACTTTGATGACTTTATTCCAAGTTTCTTACTAATACAGGCAGGTCTTAAAAAATTGGCTTCAACTTGGACAAATTAAATATAGGGCTGAGCATTACTTTAATCGTTTCTGCCCTTTAATATTTGCCAATATAATGACTTGCTCGACGAGATTAAAGTGTCTCCTACACTTTTTAATCCTCGACGCAAAATTAAGCAGGGTATCTTTTCCCGTCATGAAATCCCAAAATATTTGCTCGTCGTACTTTGCAGGCAGTGCCAAAGACAGGCTCTGATTGTTGGTATAATGCAACTGTGAAGCAGAAGACCTTCATGCCATCAGATGTACTTCCAATTTGTCGGGGTCAGCATTCTTATATTAAGCAAGATCGATGCTAGATTCCACGATTCCTGGGGTATAGTTCACAAAGCCAAAATTGAGTAAATTTTGAAGAAAAATGTGTACAAAATCACATGTCTATACCACTAGTACTTCATGGTATGGCATGTCTTCCTTTAATAATAATTTTGTAACAAAAAAAAAAAAAAAAAGAAAAAAAAAAACAAAGAAACAAAAAGGAAAAAAAAAAAGAAAACGAGAAAAAAACATAAACAAACAAAAAACAAAAAACCTGACCCTTCTATATAATTAAAAATATTATTTTGATTTTTGTAAAAAAAAAAAAAAGGAAAAAAAAAACAGAAGAAAAATAGGAAATTATCCAATTTATTTTTAGACACTCTCCCGGCACGAGCAGTCAAATTCTTACAACTAAACGAGCATTGGGAATAAGTATATTTTGTAAAATTGGCTATTTCGTTGACCTGCATACACTGGGCTTTCTTCAAAATAGCAACATTAATTTTCACTACCCTAGCCACAAGCGCACAGCAGAGAAGCAACCGAATTCTGAGCAAGTCAGCATTTAAGCTGGAAATGGGTAAATGTGGTAGTTGATGCAAAACCCATAGTAAACTTGCTATAATAGTGAATGCAAGCTTCTGCCCAGAGAATATCTATGCCAGTCAATTCCGGATCATGTCGTGGTGTAACACTTAGTGCTCGAAGTACATGTAAGGCTATCCCACCCCCGGTCTACCTACATGATCACCTGAAATAATATGGTGAAACAGTATTGCTCTCGAAGACCAGGATTTAAGTGCACATCGACAGACTCCATAAAACTTGGAGAATGTAAATATTTTAACATATTCACTGACTTTCTTTGCAGTTTTATAAAAAAATTACCAGTGGCGAGTAGAGAACAATATGCCCTGCTGTCGACAATACGTCCTGATTAACCATATTGCTAATTTGTTCGTTGTCAAGGAATTAATGGTGGTAAATGTCCCGAGAAAAATATTCAAAAAGTAGATCAAGACCAATCAGACGTGATACGGTGGAATACAGAAAAATGCAAAAAAATGCACGTTTGTCCTCCTGACGGAACTAAATGAAAAATGACAATTCCAGATTTTAAACAAGAAATTGGTAATGACACTCAAAGGCAATAACTCTGTATAGTATGTTACATACATACCAAGACAAGCATACAATTTATTGATCATAAATTGAGTGGCATAAATATGACACAGTCGTATTTTTGTAAAATCGAAGAAATGATATTTACCCATGTGAACCCTCATACAGTAATGCTTATATGTATAACCAAGAATTAACGCAAATACGCTGCAATATACAGTACAGAAGTAGCATTATGACCAAAACTTCCCAGGGGTGTGTTATTTTGTGTGCAAATCAGGTCGTTGTACATCACGATTTTACAACACGAGTGTAAAATGTTCGCCACACAAAAGAAGATGGCCTCGATATGGGAACCCACAGGCAGATTACTTACAGTAACAAACATTACTACCATGCTGCTGACACAAGTTATATCAGTGAGAATACTGTAACAACTGGATGAGCACGCGAAACATGACAGTAGATATATAATACCCCATGCATGTTCTCAAACTGTTTTAAAAGTCTCGAACTTTTTTCGCAGATGTTGCATTGCTTGACAGTTGAGAACCAACACATACTATGTATGATGAGTGTACTGCATGGGGTGACAGATGTAAGGATGCAGCAGTATAAAAGCAGACGTGAACAAAACCTAGAATAGGCGCTGCCTTCATTATGCAATAGAGCACGAATGCTTTGCGTTGTACAAGCTCCACATGCTTACCAGTTTCAGTTTTATTAGGAAGTAGTATATGGTAGTTCCAGGTAATGTGAATATTTTGTCAATATCTTACTGATTTTTTACTCGAAACGATACACACCTGTACATATTTTATGAGAATGCTGCTATCTTCTCATAGTGAAGGCTACTATGGGATTGCGATGGAACACTTTTTTTATATTGTACTCTTTGCCATACAAAATGTAGGTCAATGTAGAAGCCAACCTTTCGCTTATTAAGATGCAGTGATCCAGTCCATAAACCTTGGTCTGTGCTAAGAAACCTGCCTGGAATAGGAGTATATCTATATACATGTATATGTATATGTGATGCACTTTGTTTTTATCCTTCAGCAGAAGCTTTAGAACAGTCCAGATACAGCGAACCATCAATGCATATCTGGTAGCCTGTATTCGCTGTCTACAGGCTTATTCTATTTCAGGTTTAGCGAGTGATTATAAAGTGGTCGAGATCTCCTCAATCACCATCTTCTACGGCTTTAGGAGTCGTACCTCCAGGGCATATAAAGGAATATATAAAAGTGCTTTGCAAGCCTTTTTGAATATGTGGGTCTAAGGCTGCCTCGTAAGACCGACGCTCCAGAGACGTTTCTGTCATTTTTCATCTTCATTATCCTAGCAAACATTGTCAGCTAATAACGGTATTAAAATCATCTGCAGTATGTTTCACTTATGAGAGCTGACACGGGGTTGAGACCGATGATATAGCCATGACTGAATTGCTCATGCTGAACTGACTGTTAGGGTCAAACTAGCACTATTCTGTTTGTAACCCAAAACAGGTTCTGTTGCTTAATCAGAACTGAACGAAAGGGATTCGAAAGCGCCATGCGAGATTCCAAACGGCGTTTTCCCTTACTGTGTCACGCGCCAATCGTAGCCAATTAGGCGTGGAGAAGGAAATGTTTGAAGAAAGGGCGTTGTGTGTGAGTCAAGTGTTATGCAGCAGATATTAGACACCGGAGACAAATGAAGGTTCACCTGTCATGACTTTTGAATAAAGATGAGAAACATGACAAGAATAGACCTCAGTTCGCTTTCATGGATATGCGTGGTTCATGTTTTATTAAGTTTGGGGATCAAGGATCTGAAGGTGGAACAAGGGACCAACCTACGCACTAAGCAATAAAAAGGGAACCCAAGCAATGAGACATAAGCCTTTGGGTCCGGGGCCAATAATGTTTCACAAAGTAATAAAAGGAGAAGCTATTGGGTCTGGAGGCGTTAATCCTAGAGGTAGTAATTGCTTAGATGTTGCGACAGTGCATTCCTTCCATAGCACGAGGAGATTCTATTTCTTTTGAACGACCACATGCTGATCTTTTGGCCGACACACTCTTTCCAACCCTTGGAGTAGCGCTCAATAATAGAGTTGCTGTGGCTAACCATATTCATATAACTCTCCCCTTCATACAGTATTTTAACCTAGGTTATTGGTCTAAGATGGCCATTCCATAGTCAAAACATTATTTATATATTTAAATACTTCTGAAAGTTGGACTTAAGTCCCCCGTTCGGAGAATATAGCATAAACAATACTTTGTTCTGGTTCATATGCAGTCAAAGGTATTGAGGATTGGCATTCACACATATGTACCATACTAAATGCTTCTTCAGAATAGGATGAAGGCAATTGGATATGTGTGTTTCCCATTTTGGCCAGGCTATGACTGCTGAAGGTTACCTGCTCAAGCCGCAGTCAATCCGTGGTGAAAAAAAATAGGGGAATATCGCATTTTGCGATATTCCCCTGTTACTGATGGACTTCAGTCCTCGATTCCGGGATAATGCCGTATACGGCACTTGGTACTGGCCCATATACAGTCAACAACTTCGATCATGGCATTTACATGTATCTGCCACACAGAACTTTTCTTTTGAGTGGGTTGTGCTCAAGTGGATATGGCGTGTATCTTATTCTCAGCCAGGCAATGATACAAACAGACACGTATGCACTTGGTGCACCAATCGCGCTGTCAGATGTACTAGTCTACATGATGGCAGCATCTGCTTCCTGTGTCACATGGTATTGTTGACCAATGAATCATGTTGGTTTTGTCTCCAGCTGCAACAGATGGGTACGAGGGAAAAAGTCTGTAGTGCCATGTACAAACGACATGCCCCATTGGAGATTTATCACTAAGTCCACTGCATAACAAGCTTCAGCCCAAGAGGTCTTTTACTGATGCTGGCTCAGAGTTCAACGTGCACACTATTTTCCATATATGCTGATAGTTTTGCCCCTTTCATAACACATGCTGACAATTGGCTCACTGAACACAAATGCCGACACTATTACGCAATTGGTGGTGCTACAGCTGATGCATATGTACCATAGCATATGGTAATATTCAAATTCTTGCTACAGCACATCGCTATGCTTGCTGCTGCTGGACGCACCCCTGTTCCTCTAATTGAGCTGCAGTAGAAACACACACGTCGGAGCCACTGACGTGCGTGTTTCTACATCGACACGTGCTGTTATCATTCCAACGGCAAAGCATACTGACATGCTCTATATCACGACAGCGCTTGTTGATCGGGCAACCATATTTTGCTCTCGTACCAGGGTCTAAAACACGATTTTCTATGTTACAAAACTAAGAAAATAACAACTTCTAAAAATAAATTTACTTTATAGCAAATCTGTCTGTGTGCCTCGAATATGAATAAGATCTAAAATGATTCAAAATTTGTTCAGTGATATCTAAAAATATGTTAACCACAATCTTTCGAATTGAAAATGCCCTTTCATCTTTAATAGGTCTAAATTGATAAACATTATAATCATATTTAAATAAACCTAATGAGCACACTTTTCTACACACACTAATTTGACAATTTTCATTTTAATTTGATTTGGCGCATTTATAGCAC
Organism: Hermodice carunculata; assembly: GCA_964020975.1. Classification (NCBI taxonomy): domain Eukaryota; kingdom Metazoa; phylum Annelida; class Polychaeta; order Eunicida; family Amphinomidae; genus Hermodice; species Hermodice carunculata. The sequence continues at coordinate 11,976,330 of OZ026619.1, read as the reverse complement.
AAACTAATCAATTGATCTTGCTATTGACACCTCTATCTACAATATATTTGAATATGTTCGACATTTAAAGGTCATAAGTATGCTTAATTGGGAATCAAATTTTACTTTCTTTTCTTTGGATGCACCTTCAGCACAAACCCAAGAATATGAAGTTGGATTTTATCTGTCGTGATTACTATGGAATATATTTGAGGAAATTCGAAATTTAATGGTTAGTAAGTATGCCTAGCAACTACGAAATCAAATTTTACATCTCCCTCATTATTTTCATTGGATGTCCCTCTAGTACAACCCTATGAAGTTGGATTGACACCTGTATCAGTTATATATATATATATATATATATATATATATATATATATATATATATATATATATATATATATATATATATATATATATATATCAACTGTATGTGTACCCAGAACGTAAGATATCACTGTTAACCATACAGTGACTATATTGAAGAATGGGGGCATTCAAACCTTAAATCTTGAATATCTTCACACCTATATCACAGATTAGTGTCACTCCAATTGCTACCTGTATGTATATGCAGCACCGTGGCCGAAGGATATGAAATTCACGCAGTTAAAATCATCCCAATTGGAAGTATTTTACATTTTTAAAACTTGAATTTAATCAACCATTACACTCAGTTATATGCACAATTCCTATGTTTATTTATGCAGTAACATATCTCCATACAGGGCAACGTTGCAACTGGTAAAAAGTGCCAAATGTAGGGAAATGCCCATTTCAGAGAGCGTCAGCAATTAACATTTTATAACTTGAATATCACCAAAAGTTAAGACTTAAATATACCCAAGATGCCAGGATTTATTTGAACAGTGATACCTTTCTGAGAGCACCCTTGGTATTGATAAAACGTGGCTTCGTGCACTGAAGGGAGGGGCCCACTCCAGAGAGGGACGGCCCTTTTAAGTATGGATGAATACGTACGTGTAGAAATAAACATTATTTATATATCCATACACAATGTATATATAATGTGATCCAAGGTGAAATTACTGAATATAAAACATTGAGCTATGGTAAAACATAACTGTCTTGTTCCCATATCATATGAAAAAAAAGCAGAAACACATGAACTGATCAAACAATAGAGCACCTATGAAGATCAGGTCTCATTGCGTAGGTTACATGAAGAAAAATAATCTTCAGAAGTCTGGTACTGCACAGGGAAGCATCTCACCAGCATGACCCTAATTCTCACAATTGTTGCACACTGCAGATCTGTGGTTGATGAATCCATAAAGTTCTCAAAATAGTCATTGTGGACTCGAAGATTTTGAGTAGCCAAGCCAACTCTCTCACTCCTAAGTTATTTTGTGATGGGGACATAACATTACAGGCTTCCACCCAGAGATGCAGTTGTCTCTTGGGATTGAGGGCTGGCTGAGGTAGCCCCAGGCCCAATGCTTTTTATGAAGTCTGCAGAATTGTCATTGGGTCACCTATTTTTAGGCTCGAGGAATATATTCAACAAGAACAATGGGAAAATCTGTTTCGTGTGTGTGCGCGCGCACTTGTTGGTGTGCTTGAAGATCTGAGTGTTTCAACGCAGACAATTAATTGTACCATGAAAAGTGAGTTGCCTCGCAGAGAGGTTCTGACCGTGGAAGCTACTTAATTTATGATGCATGCAAACTGGTTTCATTACAGCATGGAGGTAGATAACAGTAACCATCTTGTTGTGGTAGGGAGGACGTGTGGGGTGTGTATTGTGGACAGTCTGCAACGTGTTCAGTGACTTTAGAATAAATAGAAGTTAATCAGCATTTGTTTCAATGCCATGGGAGTTGCCCATGACACAAACCCATATATTGAACTAAAAATGGCATTATGAAGATATGCGATTTAAAAAAAAATTGAAGTGCCTGTAAGTTGCATAATTCTGAAAATACTAAATTATTCCAAATCTGAGGACAGATTTCAATCATAGAGCTATATATGGCCCTGTAACTGTTTGGATTTGTAGCTATACCCGTCTCCGAGAAAAGCTGTGTGCAAGACATAGCGGTGGAAAGAAAAGAAAGAAAGGACTTTGAGGACAAAAAGGCCTGTGTTAGCACACAAACGTAATTGGTAGAGACTGCTCCAAACGGTGCGTCACACGAAAACTCTCCTGGCACTCGTATCCCCTCTTTGCGCAATGCAGAGCACAAACACAAGAACTGATCAACTATTAGAGTACCTATGAAGAACAGGTAGGAGCATTTGTGAACGGAGGTCAGCATTACCTACCGGTTGGTATTGATTGTTAATGTTCAGTGTGCATGTATGACTTGAAATTAAAACCGTCAAGAATACGTAGAAACAAACTTCTATATTTTATGTTCGGAACAAGCGGGACTCGAACCTACAACCTTTGGCACCAGTCGCCTAGCTGAAAGGATACAAGTATAACAAAAGCGCTGGCCAAATGCACCGTTGGTCTAGTTCAACATAAATCAGCCAGATTATACTAGCGTCCTGAGAAACTTATGTATAATTGACTACACACTGACATTAATCGTTATCTTGCATGTAAAAAATACTCCTTCACCTGCCATAGCATCTGCAAAAAGAGAGGTGCATATGTATCAAACATTACCTACTTCCTTTGCTGTTTTGCATATACTGGTCAACGTGCATATGCATCGGTAAATGTGCATAGGAACCTGTATGTTTATGTTCACAATACTAATGCTCACTTATACTGAGTTGCCATTTTCAACCCGGCCTACTCATTTAAGTCAGAAATCGAATACCAGAACGTGGGATATGTCTGTTCTTGAGGGCCTTGTATAGCATTGCTTTCGCTCTATTGCTCTGAAAAATATAATACACGCCAGTCTGAATTTTAATCACACGCCAGTTCAATACGACAACCGAATTCATCTCGAAGTAAGCAGTTTTACTTTTAGCTGGGAATCCACTCGCACACGTGAGTGTATAAACCTGAAACGTGACCTCACTGTTATCAATATATGACCCCATTCGAAAACGGGGCAAAGGCACATTAAAGCAACTCATAGTTTTTCATATGAATGGCATTATGCGACCATGCTCTTTGACCCGTCAAAGTGAATTATGATTTCCAAGTGAAACCAATATTGCCGTCGGAATAAGGAAGAGCTATTTGTCTTCCTTTTGTCAAAGTGGACTAATCTGAGTCTTGACATAAATGATGTACACGGCACCAAGGTGTACATTGGGCTCGCATTATAAAATTGTCACATTATAAAACTAAATGTACCGGAGAGATAATTGTACAAAACTGAATGTAGCAAGTAAAATAGCATTCTTTGCATTTACTCAGAATTCGTCAGTGGCGGATTTGCTTGATATATAGCCTATTCATACATATCTCCAAATGCGCATTATGGCAGCAAAGTCAGTGATAAACATCAGTATGCTGGGATCTGAAGATTGACCTTTTCTATGTTGAAGCACTCACTGCTACTTCATGATCATCCCTAAATTCTAGCGGTATGTCTTTGTAGGAAAATCCGATCGGAATTAATACACACTATCCCTTGGTATGAACAGAGTATTTGTAAGAACGGAATCAGGAATTTGCATTAACCAGTCTATCCTAAGACCGAACATATAGTGTGGTTCGAACTTGTAGCAGAGTTAAATGTTGAAGGTTACTAATCTACTTCGAGCAAGGATGTTGTTTTATTAAATATTAAGGAATTGTTGAGTTTTTGTCCATAGTTGTGCAGAGGAAACATGTAATCTTTCTAAGCGTAACAACCAATTCAATACGTGCTCAGGCATGCACAACGTAGCAGAAAGAATAATATCATACTCTTAGGTAATTGATTTTCCACTGAAGTTGAGTTTTAAAGTTTACCCATATGAAATATGGCCGTCGAAATGCGTCAAAAAAGAAAAACAATCGTGAGATGACAACATCAGGGATAATTATCTGTAGGTGCTTAGCATTTTTACAGTTATTGTTGCACCGTTGTAGTTAGAGCATCTTACGTTAAAGGTTGGAACATCGACAGAACGTATGCGGTGAATCAATCAGCTGGGTCAAGGATCACATTTATTCGATAGCTCATATATTCATCTGTGTATAATATATCCACTCTCAGGAAAATATATTGTCTTTGAAATGTGTGTAATCTGGAAATACATCTTAGTTGTGTCTTCTGAAGTCAGCATCCGACATGTTGCCACGAAGCAAAATGAGCAGGACTGCCAGAGTTCTGGTGGTAATGAATCATGTAATTATGGGGGCTAACCACACCAGGGCAGATGTGAACCTACTTTACTGTACAATACTTTGATCTATCTGCAGCCCCCCCCCCCCTCCCGCACACACATATATACACACACAAACAACACTGCGTAACACAGAACCATTCTTTTAAGGCACTTAGATTTGGGGCAGTTGGCATGTGCCTTCCCTCTCTACGGCTAGGTGATAGGTGCCGAACCTGGTTTGAGGCCCGGTTATTCCGTGATCACAAAACACAATGATTTGGTGCTGTTTTGATGCTACTTGGCTTACATATGTACAGTTACTGATCTGGGACAACTCCAAATACAGTGAATAGAGTACTGGTGCTGGATTAAAGAATTAAGTATGGCATGGCATTGATTGTTGCCAATTTATCACGAAGGAGGCGGTGAGATCAAAGTCAGATCACTATCGGCTCGCCATCTGACCTTGATCTCACCGCCTCTTTCGTGATATATTGGCAACAACCATTGCCACGCCATACTTATGGTTTCAAGTTGAAAATCCACCAAATTTGACGTCACAAAAGGGTTTACCTGGCCTACTTTTCACCCGTTATCCTCCCTCATGTTTATGCCTTCCCCGTTTGCTTGCGTACTCTCTCCACTGCAGAATGTACCGTATTCGAGATGAGCGGAAGCCTATCTGGGGGACCCTAAGCGTAAGACATAAGATTTAATGTAATTTTTTAAATTCTAGGTTTAAAAAGCCAAATGAATTAACAAACGGGTCATTAGTGGGAAACCTTGAACTGAAATTACCGTCATGAGGCATTTTAACTCTCAATCTCGAATCGTCTAAGATGCATTACAAGTTAGGGGTTGGGTTGGGTTGGGCGGTGGGGGGGGGGGGGGCACTGTACCTTTTGGAGCAACTATTCATCTATTCATGTACCTTTTTTTCTTTCATATTTTAACTAAAACCTTACTAATTATATCTGAAATCTAAATAAATGAGCAGTTCTATGTAGATATATAAATTGCTAAGTAAAGCTAGGAAATAATAATAATAATAATAATAATAATAATAATAATAATAATAATAATAATAATAATAATAATAATAATAATAATAATAATAATAATAATAAAATACACATGTCTGATACCCTCTGCGGCTGGGACCCAGCTCGAGGCATTCTCCCAACCCCTAGTAGTTTCTACTCCACACAGAGGAAACCAGGCATGTAAATATTAGACCATAAAATTTATTATTTTAAAAACCTTAATCTAAGTCATGTAGGCCTATCTGGCGCATAAGAAACACATAAGATAAATATAACTATGTAGCATGTAAGAAATTTTTGACATTTAAATTATTTATGATGTAATAGAGAGCCAGAACGTATTAAAATTGGAGAAGCCATATTTCAAAACAAATTCTGGATATCTGTAACAAAAAGTGTTAAAATATTTTTTCAAAAGCCTTGCTTCATAACCTCTTGATATAAGTTTATTGTAAGTAAATTTAACTCTAAATGCAAAATCTATAAATTTATCCGAAACACGACTGAAACGTAATATTTGAGATAAAAAAGTATTATAACCCAATTTCACCGAGATATTACTATCTGGAAAAGGATAATTAACAATTTCAAAATTGAAATCATCTATTTTGTGATAAATTTTAGTCACGAAACTATTATCAATTATCTTAATATCTAAATCTAGAAATACATCATGATAAGGATCGACATCATTGCTCTTTAAAGGAATTTCTTTGGGGTAAATTTTATTAGCAATTTCGAAGAAATTTTCAACGTTTGGGCAAGCGATATCATCAATATATCTTGAAATGAAGGACAATGTTTGGCCAGGTGAAAATCTGTTTTCATTAGATTTTGCATGAATTCAAATTCAAGCCATGTTAAATACAGATCAGCAAGTAAAAGAGAGCAATTACTACCCATCGGGATTCCATTTATTTGTTGAAATATTTGACATCCAAATGTAACAAATGTATTATCTAAAAGAAAATGAATTGCATCTATAAGTTGTCCTATACGTGTAAGATTTCCAGTTATTTTCCTTCTTCATTTTTTCTGACCAAAATGATGTTTTATTAAAACCATTGATATTTATATATTCGTGAGCCGAATGTTTGAACATTTTGATAATTATTTTTTCCAATATTAATTTAACTTTTTGAAGAGGTAAATTAGTATAAAGTGTTGAAAAATCAAAAGTATGTATACTCTTAGCTTTCAAATTTTTGATTTTTGAAATAAATTCCATAGAATTATTTATACTCCAGAAACAATTGATACCTGTGTACCTTTGAATTGCAGAACAGTATTTATGAAAATGTTTTCTGATAGTAATTAAACAAAGAGTTACTTCCACTGATAATTGTTTAGTGCTGCAATTAGATGCTCCTGCTATAAATCGAGATTTATAAGGATTTTTATGCAGCTTAGGAATCCAGAATATTAAAGGAAGTTGATGATGTTTATCAGATGTTTTGATATTGCAATTTTGTAACATGTAATTTTCGTGAAAATTTGATATGTCATCTTTATGTTGGTGCACTGGTAAGTAAACATCATTACCTAAATTGTTGTTTATACCTAGTTCTTTTTTTAAAACGTCAATGTAATATTTTTTACAAATAATTCCAAAGTTGTTACCAGCTTTATCTATAGGACAAATGACAAATCTTTCATGAAAGTCTTTCAAATAAATAGAGACCTCTGTCTTTTTAAAAATGCTTGATGCAAATTTCTTATTTTTTGCTTTGAGGGCGAATAATTTATCTTTAATGACTTTTTTTACATTTATTGACCAACCTTTAAATTCTGAAACATTTTTCTTTTCCATTCTTGCCCATTTGACTGAGAAAATCTCAATGGATTCGCATAGAGATTTATAAACGTTTTGAAAGTTTAAGGAGTGACTTTCTCTGAATTTAGTACCCTTTTTCATTAAATTCCTGAGTTCTCAATTATGTTGAGATCTCCTGTAAAAACATGTTTGTGAAATGAATCTACAAATTTACAGTACTTGTCATTTGTTAAACAGTCACACGTATTATTCACAAAAATATTAATATCTGAAATATTTAACAGTGTATTTTTATAGTTTAAAATTGATTGCCTAATATTTTTTCCATATTTAAAGGAAATAATTGGAGGTTTATTATATTTACAATTAGTTGGGATCGTCTTTTTTACAAATGGAAATTTGAAAATTGATTGAATATTAAGCTGGTCTATAATTTTATGTATGAAAGTTATACTACAGAACAATCGGTCAGAGTTTCTTATCTTTGTACTTGGAGTTTTCTCAATATTGAAGTATAGGCATAAATTATTGTTTTAAATTCTAAAGGTGTATTAAGGCCTACTTCCTCATTAGAGCCAATATGTTCATTTAATTTAAATATATCTCTACTTGCCAGTCCTCTGAGAGCAATATATAACAAATTTCTTCCTTTTCCTATTGTCAAGGAGAATAAGCGAACTGATGGTGAAAAAGTAAAATTTTGTGAAAAATAACATATTTAAAGATGGAGCACTTGTCCCAAGAGAAGCAGATCTTAACCTGTTGACTAAAAAAACTACCTACTAAGAAATGATGTGTTGAATGTGATACATGTGTATATAATATACCAGGAAGAAACCTTGTACTGATTAAAAGGATAACAATAAAAATACATTTGTCAAAAATATAACAAACTTTAATCCTTTCAAGAACACATGCACATGAGCAGTCTGCAGTCTGAGGAAAAATGTTTTCCTCAGACTGCAGACTGCTCATGTGAAGAGCTTCCAAGCCCCAGGGCTTGGGGCATGATGACTAGAGCAGACTCTGCAGCCTTTACACATACATAATAAATGTTTTTACCAATGAAAGCACCAACCCTGGGAAAGCAGACAATACGTTTGACTAGTAGAGATCACATATTTGACTAGACCAAGTCCCAGGACCTGGGTGCATGATGCAAGAGCATCCAAGCCCCAGGAGTTGGGGCATGATGACTAGAGCAGAGTCTGTAGCCTTTACATATGTATTACATAATAAATGCTTTTACCAAATAAAGTACCAGTCCTGTGTATTAAAGCAGACCATACATCTGACTACACCAAGTTCCAGGACCTGGGTGCAGGATTCAAAAGCACCCAAGCCCCCCAGGACTTCAATCAAGATGACTAGAGTAGAGTCTGCAGTGTGATCTATTATAAATGTTTTTTTGTCCTAATTATTAAAAGTACCAGAAAATATCAGTCAGTGTGAACAATATATTGAAGAAAAAAAAAGAAAGAAAAAAGGGCATTTGCTCCCCCCCCCCTCCACCAGGCTGTGACAGGAATCATTTGATTGTTACCCTCCCTTACCCTATTGTTGGTTTGTCCATGGTGGTAAATGGAAAAAGGATAATCCTCAAGTGGCTTTAAAACAATCAAGTTGACATCCCCCCTCCCTCCTCCTTGTCAGTACTTAAGCAATGGACCATACATTTGGCATATCAAAGTCACGAGGCGGTCAAACCAAATGAGCCAGCTGATCATCCCAAATGTGGTGAAATGATCAAAGAAGCCCTTGGTGCTGATATCAGAAAGTAAAAGGCCATTGCCATTTGAGCAAAATAACACCCATTTAAAGATTAAAAAAAAAAAGTGATGCGGCGGAAAAATCTCATGCGCGCGGAAATGAGAAACAAGTTTGTTTTTTTTATTTGGCCTTAGCGAAGTTTGTTTTGCGTGTGGAGCCGGAGGAATTACATGCCATAGCGGAGGTAGGCCTACTATAGCAGTACTACTACTCACTGACACAGTGTCTTGACACTGGTTCAGTGGACACGGAGTACATATGTACTTTAATTCCTGCAACATCTATTATCAATAATGGTAACTACCATGGTAACGCGGAACAAAAAGTAAAAATTTCCTTTTAGCGAAAAATATTTTATAAACATTTGCTGTAATTACTTTATTAAATAAACTAAACCAGCGTACACTTGTATTTTATTAATAGTGGTGAAATAGAAATCCAGGGCTCATATGGGGTGGTAATTCAGTGGTTGGTAAGTACAACAAAAAGGAGAGTCACTGTTATCAGATAGTGTATCACGGCAAAGAAAGTGCTATAACGGGGCAGCTTCGTTTTCACTCCGTCTACTATATTATAATTAAATAAAATGAGCTGAGCCGTGTCGATTATATGCTATCCACGCCTACCTATCTCCACTTTACCTTTCTTTTTTTTAAGGAAGACAGATTCGGTGCAGTTTGTATATGGGTTTCCCTAGCTGGTTCGAGACCCGGCCATTTCGTGGTCAAAAAACATGTAAGCAAATGTAAGAGTACATTATCAAAATATGCATATATTTGTTTAAGAATAAATATATTATAAGTAAAAAATCAAATTTAGTGCGATGTTTCACTGTTGTGCGCCACAACAGTATTTTAAGCTAAAGTCAAATGAGGGAACCATTAAATAATCTTCAATATGAAAACTGGGTAGCACCGAATGTAATTGAAGCTAAATACACACACTGGTGTAATTTATTTCATTTAGTGAATTTTAAATTGAAAATACAAGAAGATGGATACAAATAAGCATTTTGATTTATTTTCAATTCCAAATATATCAAGTTGTGCATCTTAAGATATTTTACTGACTTTGGAGTTTCTGATTCAATTAATTTTTTCTCTTGGTTTTTCACATATTATATTTTCAATAACAATTGGGGAGTAGGCGACGCCTACATTTACCCCTATTACAAAAATTGGAAAAGGACAGCGAAAAAAGAGAGTAGACGCACCACGGGACAAGACTTGACATGGACGAACATATAGAAGGATGACAACTGATTGACTCCACATATTTTAAGCATACATGAGTTGTGGCCCTGAGGAACCCGTGGCAAGCGTGTCAATATGAGATATGATACCTGCTAAGGGAAGCGATTCCCATCTTGTATAAACTTTATAGCAGCTTCATCAATTTCGATTTTGATAGTATTTTGACACCGTTCTGGTCCATGGAGTAATGTTCTACCAACAGAGCAAGTATAAAGAATAACTAGGTTTTAAAAGACGTTTTGTGTGCTGTATACAATGGGCTTTCTAGACAATTGTGAAAGATATCCTCATTGCTAAATCCACAAGTACAAGATGGAGATCATACTCTTCGAATTTTGAATAAATCTGCATTTAAACTGCTGGAACCCATGCGCTACTGAGCCAGTATTAAAGTTTCTTTCATGTTACAAATATAGCAAAAATCATTAATCTTTGGTGTTTGATTTTACTCAATTCAATATTCAATTCAATAGTTTATTTCCACAACAAAAGTTTTGTACAAATTATAGATACAACAAAATAATAGGTGTGAGGATGGCTAGAAGGCTATGCCTTGTACCACCATCCAACAACTGAAAATAAAATATGTGTTGGGATACATGTGCTTAAACTTTGTTAATAAAGATTAAATTACAACATTACACATAAGAAACATAATAATAATCAAACAGGTTTTAAGTTGACATAAATTAAGTATATGAATTATAACAATTTCTCTATAGTACAAAAACAGGGTGAAGTGAAGTAAAACTCTTAACAAAGACAGTTAGAAGTATACATTAACTAATCTGTGTTCTGTTCTTGTGTTCTATGCGGATATATGTGCGCATTAACATCAATATTTTCATCAAATAGCCAGTACTTGAGTTTATTCTTAAAGGAATAGACAGAAAATGCATTTTTAATTATTTTCAGAAGCCATGTAATCTCAGAGTAAAGATTGAAATGTGAAACGCACATATCCACTAGCCCAAATCCCCATTTGTATCTTAAGTCTTCAACTGGTCTATAGATTCACTTGTTCTTGTTGTGACCGGCCATTCGTTCCACAGTTTGACAGCATATGGGAAAAAGATTTGTTGAAAGAAACAGTACGCACAGGTATGACAGTTAATTTTGAATGAGAGCAAACATTATATTTACATCTATCGTGAGCTGTTTGAGGCAGCAGATTTTGGGGGTACTGATGTGCAATTTTGTTTACTATTTTATACGTAGGGAATAACTTTTAATTTTGCTTCGGGTACCTTATGTGTCTCATTCAGTTTCGTTATAAATGTGTGCATGACAGGCAAAGCGACATGCATCAGTTACTGATCGAGCGGCTGCTAGTTGCCCATTTTTAATTGTCTGCATTTTACCTAAACAATTTCCAAATACATTACCATACTCCGGAATTGGTCATATGAAGGAAAAATATACAATTTCAAGAAAACGTCTGTCTAACTTATATATTGAAGACTACAAAGGATGCAAACCATTTCCATTGATTGCTCTTGTTCAGACAGTATGTATATGAGAAGATCAGGATAAATCAGATTTTTAAAAGCGCAAGATGTTCGTGTTCCTATACCTTTCGACGATTTTTGCTTCATACATTAAGTTAGGATTGTACCTACTTTTCCTTTTCCTACTTACTATCGTTTCTATTGTCTTGTCCGGATTGAATGCTAGAAGCCAGTGGACAATTCAGAAACAGAAACTAAGATGTCATTCATTTCTTCTGCAGCACTGTCAGGATTATCAACGGTAACGTAAAGTACAGTATCATCTGCAAAAGACGAACGATCGTGTGTATTATATCGATGATGTCATTTACATTAATGAGAGAAACGAGAGGTCCTAATACAAACCCTTGTGGGACTCCAGCTCCAACGTGTCCCCGATTTAATGCTGCACCATTTATTACTACCCTTTGATTCTTATTCTGAAGGTAACTATGAAATCAGGCAAGACGTTGTCCTGCGACACAGCATATTTTTTCTTTTATTATCACTGTCACAACTGACATAAGTTACATTGTAGTACGTAATTTGTCGATTAGACACCAGTGTACATTTTTATGGGGTCATATAAAAATTATATTTGTGTCTAAAATCTCTGCTGTTTTAAATGTTTTATATGTTTCAATTTCATGACGAAAATCGGAAATCCAGTTTTTTCAAACACGTTGTAGATTATTGTCATAATTGGAAAAAAATACTACACTAAAGGTCCAAAAGTGGATTAAAATTTTGCATTGAGTAGACCTTTATCGCACTTTAAAAATTTACACCAGTTCAAATCAGACAGGAATCTACACGTTAATTAACATTTTATATGGGCACCAATTGCCTGAGTGTACGACCTTTTCATATCTTACCGATGCACAGGCAATGCTTTAAAATATAGGAAAATGCAACTAAAATATCTCTAAAACGGTTACTATTACTTGACTGCTACTTTCCAAAATAGGACAAATCAATTGTTATCTCCGTTGACATCCGCACACCACACGAACACGTTCTGATGATTCAACATGGATCAAGCATTAAAAAACATAAAGCAGGACGTTCAACTAATTTTGCGCCTTACTGTGTCTGTTTTGTGCCCAATAGAACTATACAATCAGGAACGTGCTACATCTATAGCACTCCCTTGATTCAATACAGCCTTATTATGCTAACTGGCTTTACGACACGCCTTTCAAACAGTTTTATAAAAGTGCAGCAGCAAAGGAAACAAGTAGGGGAAATCAGACAATTATTGACAGAATAACTTTTTGTCGACCTGGACCTATGTCATAGTCCAGACTGGTCGTTTTCCTCTGTAATTTCGAGTCCCCACTGAAGTGATATTGCTCTCAGCTATGTGACCTATTTGCAAATTAGTAATTTTAAACATTTTTTATCCTCTTGATATTTCACGTCAGAGGATTAACAGAAAATTTGAGGGTCACAGACACACCCCCTCCCGAAAAGCCACATACGTGTTGTAATTATTGGAAAGTGTGCTGATGTGCGATATATGTAAATGGCAGGGAAAAGGCTTATCTGCAGCAATTATAAGTCTTTGATGTCCCAGACTAGGAACAGGAAGACAAATCACTGTCTTTGCATGGAATATATTTATGGAAACCAAGCTGACTAGGGTATGTTTCTCTATAAATGGGTCGGCAGACTACTATCAAAGCCGTAGCTTTTTATTTCATTTGCATTGATTTGGTATTCTTTCCAGGAGAGCAGCATGTGTCATCCCCGTCGAATTAATCTTCTGCGTTAATCAAGCATAGTGTAATCTACCCTAACCCGCGGGACATCAGGACGAAAGTTGTAGTGGCCCAAGTTTGTACCAATTTCATTAAGAAAGGACGTCGTGCGGCTGATACGATTGATATATTCTGTTTTGTCTTGCTATAGTATCCCGGAAGGTCATTTCTGCTAATTGTGCATCTTTCTCATCAAGGTACTGAACGCTCGAGCTTCGGTTACAGGGCAGTGTCCTTTTCAAGCGGTTTCGTGGATAGAAGAAATAAATATTGATTATCCAGCCTGATTAGATAGGTGTACCGTGCCGTCTATTCACTCAGTTTCTTCTATTTGTATTTGTATTTAACGTATAAATAGCAAGACTTCATAGCGCTTCATCTCTCCGATCAAGAGTGATAAGATACAATCAACTCTATACAGACATGATGCATATAAACAGTTTCAGATCAGGTTAAAAGTTCTGTAGTGGAGCGGACCAAATTACGAACAGAAATGGCAATAAAGACAAAAAGTAAATAGAAAGTCCCCTCCCCCAAATGAACCTTTGTATGTAAAAACACTATCTTAGATTTATATATGTACATTTTCTAAGATTATAACTATCTAAGTGCAGGTCTAATCTGGATATGTACAACTTGAGGTGTGACATACACTTTACCTTTGTCAAGATATACATCCGTTTCAGATTACCAGCATGCTCCATACATGCCTCTTTCTCCTCGAATACATCACCTTTTTTCTGAAATCCGAAACCTGCTTCAATAGCCTTTGTAAGAAATTACTCAGAAAATGGAAATTTGTATTGGCATACACGGAGCGTTTTCGTACTAGGTCAAGTATCGCATGGGATAACACGTAACGTGTGGGACAATTCATCCCATTTTATGATGCCTCAGTGGCTGCATTTAATCTCTTGCTTGAATTACTGTTTATCAAGTCCACGCCTCATACCCACGTATATGGCGACATGTACATTGTATCGTATTCATAAAGCACTGGCAGCACAGTGAAGAAACAGTATATCATATACAGGGATATAAAGAGGAGTATGCCAATGTACAGAAAGTTTAAATGAACGGTTATAAAACCAGTTGTCGTTAAGTATTTGGGCTCTGCTGCGTGAGCGACACCGCGACTGTGAAAGCAAGCAAGCTTTCACGAATCTACCGCTTCAAGATACCTCGAAGCTACCTTGATGCCACGTGAATGCTAGCCAGCTTTCACGTCATCTCCGAAGCCATGATCAGGACATAGTACTTCTGGCCTGAGCACGAGATACTTTTCACGCATGCAAAAAGTACCTCGCTTCCTGACCATGCGCACTTCCCGGTTCCCATTGCCGTTTTTGGTCCCACTAAAACGCTGCTGCCCTTAGTGACTGTGGTATTTTCTCTTCATGGATGTTCGATAGTCGTATTCACCGCTATTAGTTTTTTTTTTTTGCCATGTGTTGTAATAGCTCACCTCACTATTTCATTAATATAGTTTTGATCCAGTTTTGTGTCAAGCCATTCCAGCCACCCCCCACAATCATTCCATGAGCAATGATAGCTTGTCAATAATAAATATCCCTATATATTTGATAAATATATATATTATTAATATATTATTATGAATTTATAATTTTTGAACTCTGCCATGAGTCTAATGTTCTTCCTACCTTCAGGCGTCCACTTACTAATTTTTTGTTACGGCACCAATATTAAATACTTTCGTGTAGCTGTGGTTCCGCAAGGTGAGTTTCACGGCGAGAGATGTCTCGAAGGGATCTGAGTGCTTGAGCGCCAGGCAAATTTCACGCATGAAGAAAACCTCGCCGACGAGGAAGCTTTAAAACCGCTTGCCTGAACGCGAGGTCGCTTTAATGCTGCAGCTCAAATCGTGGATTCAGCACATTTTGCACGGCAACTTCCGTGTGTTAGCTGTTGTGTGCAAGAAAACCTGTAGTTAAGCAGCATGCACAAATACTATACAACCATAGCAATTAAAAGATGAAAACTTTTAGTAGCAATTCATCTAGAATAGAAAACAAGTGGCGAAACTTGTGAGTGCACTTGTAACTGACGTAGAGCATTTTATCGCAGATGCAAATGAATCAAAATACTCTATAAACATATGTGCAAATACTGCAATATTGTTAGGGGTCTATAAACTTGTGAAACCACGGAGTTTTCTAATTATGTCTGGTTACCGTTTTATGTTTGAATTTACTTCCCTCCTATTTTAATTGCCTTCGGTGTGACTCGTGAGCTGTATCCTTCTTTTGAAGATTTTATTATGTGCTTAACAGCAAATTACATCTCTGAGTTGGGTTCCCTTCTGTCATTTTGGGACCACGTGTGTTACCATCAATAAATGATAGCACAGAAAACAGAGCACATGTGCCAGTGTCAATAATTCATACTACATAAAAATAGAAAATGTACTGCAAAAAGAGCAAATTGAATCTGCGAATCAAGCATGCATTAGGACCTTTTGACATGATATCACTAGATAGCGAGGATGAAATATGAGATATTCATATGAAGTGAACTAGGAGTTCATTCCTGACTAAATTTAAGCAGAGTTTTTGCTCGATCAACCCTGCCATATTCCATATGTGGACGGTGGCACAGGGAGGCAGCACGCTGAAATACAGGTGATTGATTCAGCTTTACCTTGTAGAACTCGTCACGGACCCGAATCAAGCCACTGGTGATTGTTTTATCGATAACTATTCACACATGGACAAATTTAAGTACATTTAGGTTGTAGGTGTTGGCATGTAGATGCTTTTAATGCCGCTTACTACAGTGCTTTTGACAGTACTTGTAACTATGGATAATCCAACGCACGTTCTGTAAGTTATACATAGACAGTGCGTGTCGTGGCTAACAGAATCATTTTCTATGCATCACGGCAGTGTAAATGATCTGTATCATTTGTCGGTGGTCAGACTAATCCACGATAACATAGCTACCTAAGTGCCTTTGTCTTACGATCGTATCCAAACGTGATCTCTATTAAAGGATATGTCTCCTCAGACTAATAAAACCACGAAAATAATGTTGGTTTGTTATCTTACGACAACCACAACAACGTGGTGTACAGACAAACAGCCTTGAGGTCAGTACTAGTAATTTTTAGCACCAGAGGCCGCCACAAACATATGGCGTAAAAGATGTCATGATGAGCAAAAGTCACAGCACGGAGCAATTAATTGGGATATCATCTAAAGCAAGAACGCAATTGATGAAGATTTGTTTATCTTTTTTTGTAAATCTGTGAAGTACAAGTCTCTGAGATTACCATATTATAAGATCAATGGTTTCATCAGGAGAAAGGCTGCTACGGAAAATTGATAGTAGAGAGATAAAAGCTTAAGGTTGGCTGAAAGCTCCATTTTTCAGAGTACACACAGATTGATTTATAATGTTTGTAATAAAGTTCCATCTAATCGACTACTGTACAGCAAATTATTTGATCTACCAAACAGGAGACCCTACTTTTGATCGGTCACAGTATAGTAAAGGGTTTTGAGCAATAATTTAATTTTGCCTGTTCCCATGCATTTTCTTGATTGAATGAATGAAATGCTTTATTGTCGACCATTTCACAGGCAAACGGTCAGTCAGACAAACGATCAGCGTCAACTAAGCAATGTCAACAGGGGATGCGCAGGCATAGCATCGGGCAGCATCGGCGAACACCGAGCTACGGGAGTCTGAGGAAAGGAGAGTCCAGAAAGAGCGGCTCTCGTATAGTATATAACAGAGCATATGGGCTTCGGCACTCGCTGTCGAGCGAGAGAGTGTTGGAAGCAGATGTGAGACATGCATTTATTCTTAATATATTTATTTACCATCCCTTGGAGGAGGGACGCTTATAGAATTTGCAGTGTTTGTTATTTGTATTTACTACTTTCACCTTTATCAGTATCACATAGTTTCTTAGGTCCATTGAAATATAAAAGCACTTTCTGAAACTTTTTCCTCTTCCCTGCATGTTCTCTCATGCTCAAGTCACATTTTGTGTCCAATGAATCTCCAAGACACCTGTGCTCTCCGAGATGTCATAACATCAAAACATTGTGCTTCAACTAAAGTTGTGCAAGCTATATGTAATTCGAATGCTTGAACTTTCTTTGCCCGATGATATCTCACTTATGAACAAATTCCAATAATATCGATTTGCTTCATCTTGCTGAGCTGTGTGGATTTGACGGTTCTGTCCGGGTAACCGCGAAAAACCGCGGGTATTATATATTTTATATGTATGCATGTATGTATGTATGTACATATATATATATTCTATAAACATATTTATCAGATACATAATATGTGTTCTAGTTATATAAATAGAATATTTAAGTGAATAAAAACATATAAATATAAAATAAATAAGTTAAAAAATTAATATAAAATGAATTAACAATCGCAACATATGCAAAAGACAGCTCAAATATTGCGGTTCGTCTACGAGCAATATGCAAAAGCACATTAAAGGTGTACATGGGACAGTTCTCGGACAGAAAGCTGCAACCACATTCAAAGCACAAAGACGTCTGAGGGAATGTTCATGATCAATGTTTGATCCCATGTCAAGGGATGCCAAAAGATTAAAACTAGTTTGTTTATATATTATACGGGATTTAAGACCATCAAAGACAGCAAAAGTAAAACTGGACCATATAGTGACACTAGCTTGTGCACTCAAGGTCGATACATTCAGTTACGTACATGTATCTGTATGCACCTCCCTGATACATTTGATAAAATGCTTTTCTGTTTGATTCAAGGGCCCGGTGTGGTGTCGTTCTTTTGAATGTGGTGAGACGTGGTTGCTTTCGATTGAGATATGCGTGGATTTGGTTTGCTTGTAGATATACTGTATCTAATGTGTGCGCTTATAGATTATGCAATGGAATATGCGGGTAATACCCGCGGGGACCCGGGTATTTTAATGCCCGTTTTGCAGGTACCGTGTACAGTGTAGTTCAAGGCAAATCTTAATTCTTGTTTACACCGTTTCCAAAAATATGTGAAAGCTACATTGCCATTTGAGAAAAAAATGTAATTGTTATTGATGCTGTTGCTATTGCACTATATATCTACGTTTAGTATGTGCTTCTGGATGGCATTCAATGAGAATTGTGCACTGGTATGGGAGTGTTAGAAGATAAGTGCTGTTAGTGTCGTGGATGTAAGCTACATCGATAAACACTTATGAAAAAGATACTCTTGCCCATAACTAAAACGTGATTAACCCTTGCACATCGTTAGCTGCCTGGATACATTTTATAGCGCACAACCTCATCCAATCTACGCTGTCTCCCAAAGTTGAGCATCAATATCTATTCAACAATTATTGGCAGATTATCATGATGTGCATTCCTATAAAATAGACCAACACGTGGCACCACTTTTTGATAACACTGTATCGAGGAATACGTGAAGATCGAGGTCATATGGCAGTTTTAAAAAGTGTTCTTTTATTTCCTGGTCCTTGTCTGCACCATTCATGTGGTTGTAGAATCGCAGAAACGGCAAACTGTCCCAAGACAATGCTGCACCCGAAATGTGTACCTGCCTATCATGCAGCAAACATATGTATATGTAGAAATAGCATTGTTGATCTCATTTTCTCTTTAAAAAAGTACTTTTTTTAGCTCTTTTCCCATTTTGTTGATTGCTATCTTAGGTAGCGCATAACACCGCTTAGTGTATAACACTATTGAATGTAACGAGCTCAACACTGCTGCAAAGACGGGAGTGCGGTTGCGAACTCGGCTTTCAGCAACCACCAATTGCAAAAGCCATGTTGAGGAGAACTAAGTCTCAAGATGTCAAAACTTTGTCAACGTTTTGTAACACCATGCCTCGTTGCAGTACTTCAGATTATAAATTCATGGTTTATTTCAAATCAAACGATTTAACATCTCGTATGATACCTTTAAATATTTCAACCCTTGCCAGTGTTCCTGATTTTTGACGCTTTGGAGTTTTCACGTCTCAAAGCGGATGATTATCTGCGGATGCGATCCGATGTTTCCGACGGCCAGAGTATTTGCATGGACCTCAGTATCGTTTAAATTATTGTCATACTTTTCCTTTTTATTTCCAACCAAAAATTATGTTCTGATTAAAGAATACCTAATAACAAAAATAGTGCGGAATACTAGATAGCCTAATGTACAAAGACGTTTCCATTTAAATGAAGGTGTCTGTGTTGCATCAAAGCTGGTCTAGCATCGACATGTAAAAGTGCAACACAAAGATAAAGTTTATTGAAACTCACAAAAATGTTTCGAAGATCATATTGTCACACTAAATTCATTAATCAGTATTTTCCACAGAAATCCGAGTTCCCCAAGTCACAAGAAAAAGACTCAGACAGCGCGTGCTCTGCTGACGTGTCCAATTGTGACAGCGCCAATGGTACCAGTGACGACACAGAGGGACGCACAGGTATCTGTACGCCAGCAGCCATCAGTGGCAAACGCTATTTTGAGCAGAATTAAGTTTCAAAGTGTCAGACATTTGTTAACGTTTTGTAACACGATGTCTCGTTGCACTAATTTATATGATAAATTTTGCATGGTTTATTGCAAATCAAAAGATTTAACCTCTATGAATGATACATTTACATATTTCAACTCTGGTCAGTGTTCCTGATTTCTTCACTTTCGGATCTTAAATCAATAAACTATTTCACTAGCCTATATACACATGGAAGTACTACTGTCCACATTGCACATGTTACTCTGTCGAATTTTGACACAGGCTGCATTAGCCCAAACAAATTAAAGGATCTTCAGCGGGTAACTACTCAACATGTTTCGGAGCCTGTACCCGTGCATGTCTCTGCTAGTAGCGGTTTCTTGTCTTAGTTAAATATTCAGCAAAGACAAGCCACATAACAAGGAATAAATATGAACGTGGCAAATGATGAATTAGCTAAATACGTGAAGTTTTGCTTATAGATACGAATGTGAATGCAGAATACCTATCAACCCAAACATAATTACTAAATAGTATACACCAAGTTATGATAAGAATAATGTGACTTACCCCTGAACCAGTATGTACCCTTTTTAGCTATATAGGACACATTAGTCAAACCACTTGCCAGTGTATAACTGAGGTAGAAACAAACTGGGATTATATATTCAGTCCCAGTGATTGAAAAATAAACAGTTACAGTCAGACACTTGTCTATACCTGGAGAATTCCCACTGTAACAATGGACATCCTGTACCAGAAATGTAAAGAAACTTCATGATGACACCTACTCCTCACTATGAAATTCTCCGAGAAATCAAGGTCTATTTAATTGTAAACTCTTAGTTTCCTTTTCAAAAGAATGCATAACCTTTGTGATAATTGAGTAAATCATGTCAATTTTTGGCTACTTGCTTGGGACAGCCTTTGATCGAGTCCCGACCCTGGAGTTGATGTTTCCAAAAAATGACTCAAGTTTGTGACAATTGAGTAAATACTGCCAATTTCTGGCCATGCGTATTGGGTCCCAAGCGCACCGAGCAAATCTGTGGACTCACGCCAAAATTTTGCACGGAAAAAGTCATGGTGATAGTTGACATGCTGGTACTTGAATGATGGTCGGCTAACAAAACATGTAAATTATTGTGATTTTTGTCAGCTGGAGATTTTTCCTGGGTTTTTATGCAGTGTAATAGTATATGTGAATCTCTCGGGAAATTCAAAGAAATTAAGTATAACTTTCACTTAACTTTTTAGAATCAGAGAGTCTTAACTGAAACATACACGTCAATTTTTCACATTTCAGGGCAGTCAAAGCATCGCCCTAAAGGATCAAAACACCACAATGTAAAGTGTCAAGGAGACAGAATACGAGGAGAAGGTAGACCAGACGTGGAGTCTCTAAGTTCAGCGGACTCAACCTTAGGGCCACGTCAGAAGAGGGCGGGAACTACTACTGCTAAAGATCACGATAATTTAGCTGGACCTTCGTGTCCTCACAAAGTGGCTCTGGTCCATCCTCAAAGAAGTGGAGAGATAAACTCTGATGAGGAACTAGGAGAGGAGTCCCCTTTAAATTTAGAAATGACTGGTCATAGAGGTCGCGCAGATGGGGAAAAGGCCCCACCGGAGGGTGTTAATTCCGCAGCACGCACCAATGATATAGACAGCGATACTGGTTCGTCAGAGCCAACGAGAAGTCGATCTCGTCGCTCGCGTGGACATGGAAGAAGAAGAGGCAAAACACCACGTGGTAGCAAGGAAAATGTGCTATTAGAAACCGATCCTTACCACGATAGTTGCGTGAATGATACGGACTTTTACGAGTCAGACTGCGAATCACGGGAACGCAATATTCTTGTTTAAGGGAATGGAAGCTTTTCAAGAAATGTAAATATCATAGACATCATCAGTATGTCATAAATTGTTCGCGGAGCTAATGCACACGTGGCTTCAATTATATGCTCTAATATTTTAAATATAAGAGTATGTCGTCAACGGAAGACCGTTCACTCAAGGTCAAAATACGAAAAGATAAAAAAATGATTTTCTTTGTTCCAAAAGACGCTATCCTCCATTTTCCCATTTTTTTTAACTCTTTCAGTGCCCCGTTTGACACAGCCAACAGCTTTCCTCGGCGTGCTTTGGGCGTAAAAAGCCGGAACAGCATCGAGAAACGTGTTGCCCTTGAGCATGCTTTGGTCACTACGCTGTTATATCTTTCAGTGCCAATCGCGACACTTTAAAGGAACTGCTCTGGATTATAGTAAGAGTGCTGTATTCATGTTAATTGTTAAAATACCTTCGATTCAAGTACCAGCATGCATATAGTTACACAGAATATAATACCCCAGGTCAACAGCCTTCTCGATCTACTTTGGGTGCAATGAACCCAAAGTACACCTAGTAAATCTGTGGACTCAGTCAAAATGTTTGGACGGAAAAAGTTATGGTAACAGTAGGCATGCCGGTACTTGAATGAATGGTCGGCTAACAAAAAAATGACTCTACTTTGGTTATGTTAATTTAGAGCAGATTGACTTTGTCAAAATTGACAATAATCATATATTATTAACACCTGGTGATAATGTGCGTGGTAAGCATGGGGGCCCACTAACTCCCTGTTTCTTTCCAAGGCACTATGGATAAAATTCTGTTTGGTCATACAGTGCAATATATAAGCAGTCAGTCCCAATAACGTGACAAGAGTAATGTAGACATTAAGCAAACATTACAGTGATTTGATGTCAATTCTACATAAACTGCCTCTTTATACAATTTTTATTTTATTGATCTAAGGTAGGAAAAGGACATAAAGATCTCTTCGGTAAAATGGCGATTATTTTCAATCATTTTCGAGGCATACAAGTCATATCAAGAGGGATGTGGGAAAAGTTTACATGCCGCTGACTTCCATACATTCAAAAATAAATCGGAGTCTGAGCTGCTGAACGGTACTGAGCTCCCCCTGCAGCTCAATCTTAACTAAGCTGAGTAAAGGTGAGCTAAGCATAACTTGCAACTCCCGCTGATAAAACATGGATTTGAGCGACACAGATACTTGCGAAGTATATCCCACCACGGTCAAGGTGGACCTAGCGTATGGTTTTAGAGAAAACTACATACACAAACATTATGGCATAGCTGTATCCTAATGTTTCCCATGCTAACATGTATTCTGATTAGTCAGTGCGTAATTTTGAAAATTTGTAAAATATCAGGGAAATGTAAGTAAGCCAACACCACCAATTCAATACTTGTGAGAAATTGAGTCAATGTACATTCCAAAAAAATGTAGTCACAACGCCTTTGTCCTGCAAATTAAAATTAAAGAGTACCCGCAAGTATTCCCATAGACATTCGTAAAGCAAGCAGTCTCGGAGAAGAATATCTTTCAAACGTTCTTCTACAAAATGAATGATAATAATGATGATGATGATGATGATGATGATGATGATGATGATGATGATGATGATGATGATGATGATAATAATAATAATATTACCATATGAAAAATGTGGTAGAGCCATGCCAAAAGGTATATCTCCAAAAAAGTTTTAAGTGGATCATGCTTAAATATATAAAACGGAAAGTAATTGTAATAATCGGTGACCATTACTTATCAAGATCAATATCCAAATTCATTCCAATTTTGAATCCGTCCAAATATGACGAGTAAACATGAAAATGACCATTTACATACAAGTTCTGAATATTCATCAAGCCATGCATCTGCCTTCAACTCCAAACAGACAACATCTTATAATAGTAATGACTGTCATGAAGAAAAGAAGCGGACAACAGTTTTCGATGATGTCAAAAAGACTGTGCTAAATTACGTGTAATCAAGATTCAACTATGATCAAAGATCTCAGCCATCAAACAAGCCATGTCAACATCCAATTATATCAAAATAGACATACACTAGACATGAAGATAGTATGGAGGAAACATATCTCTCCTGACTTGAGACAGGTACTAACTAAAAGTTAGTAGTACTTTGAATAGATGTTATGCACGAAACTCTCACTTTAAGTGGCACTTTGCTCCATACATATACCATTATAAATTGCTGAGTACAATTAATGTTTGCTCACAACCTCATTTATATAACTGTTCAAACCCGCCTTATATTTGCGTAATAAGGGCTCATTTTAAACCGCAAATTAAACAAAAATGATTTTTTAAACTTACCTACTGAATATCCCTGTTTTAACAGTTTATCAAATAAAAGCGTATGGCGGAATTCGAAGTTGTAAAAATTAGAGCATATTCAAACAAATGCAACCAACCGTGACACAAAAATGCAATCAGCAGGTCCAATAGGAAATCACCATAAAACCTTGATAGAGACCTACCCACTGTGTATCCCAGGCAGGTTTGCAGAGGACCTGGCTTTGGGAAGTCCGAAGTATAATTGTAACCGGATGACAACAAACAATCGATTATAACGGCTCATCTGCGCAAAAACAAACAAATATATCATAGGTGCTTTATATTTAACCAACAACCGTTATATTTTTACTGAAAACATATAGTTTGGATATGTTGCAGTTTTTTAATACTTTTCGTATGTGCTTTCTGCCACAAGAGGCCAATACACCCGTCGCCATGAACAAGTATTTTTTCTCTGCTGCAGTTACATTAAAAGCGACACTGGAATGATGCCAAAATCTTGAGACTGTGATCAAATTATTTTTCCATCGTACTTCGGACGTGAACCCGCATGGAATAACCTCCAAAGTTGTACGTGCAGTTGAGCGTTACTTTATCGTTCTCCCAGGTGTGCAAATCAAACATTATATTATGGCGTTTAAATTCAAGTTCTCTGTTGTCATTTTAATTGATTGCATATGTGCAGACCGTAGACCCAGTAGGTCATACGAAGCCAATAGAGTTCAAGTCCAATTTGAAAAAAGGTCCAGTTGTCTTATTGCAGCTTGTTTCACCCCTCCCATCTACATCAATGGTGTTTTTCTCTATGAAATGTTAAAATTGGAATCCATATTTATTTTCGATCATGTGGAACGGTATGATAATGGCCGTGAAAGGGTCCCATTAAAAAATCATAAGTTGAAAGAATGTCACACGACTTCATTGACGTATATGTTATATTTTCGGAACAGATGGCAATGTTCATAATATTTGTAGCTTTGTAAAAGCGTGTCAAGACAGGAAAGGAAAGGGACGAAATCAAATAATAAGTAAGAAATTGCCCCTGGTACGGGTGCAGTTTATTTTGCGAATGAGTAGCAAATAACATCCTTAAACTACGATTCTATCATTGTTTCCCCAGTTGTTAAGGCCATTGGCCAATGAGATTCCAAAATTGCGAGTTATAGAAACTCGGCAACCATCTGGTGTCTAGGACGTATATATTATACACAGACTTCCTTCCACGCATATATAATGACTGCCTGTATACCTGATGTTTACGACTCCTTGGTATCCTGCTAACCTGTGCCAAGCACTCACTCATTTGCTTTCTTTTCTGGATCTTTCATCATATATGATAAAATTACCAGTAGTGATTGTATAAAAAGTTTCTTGGTTTAAATACAGGATTTTGTTTTCATTCTTCAAATTCCTTTGACAAAGAAAAGGAAAGAGAAAATAACGACAAAATAGTTCAACCAAGTGTAAAAAATCATCTGCTTCACAAAGATAAAATGAGGACAATTATTTCCTGTGAGTGATCTTAGAATACACCGAGCAAGATGCCATATCCATCAATATTAGGAATCAAGTAAGTTGTGATAAATTTCAAGCACAAATTATCGAAAGTGGACTCCCTGTTTGCAGTGCAAATTTAAGCATGGAAAAAGATGTTTGACAGCATCCATTGGAACGAAGAGTAAAACGTGCATGCCTCGTGCACTGTGCAAAAACAGCAGCGGCAATATCGGCACCGCTACCGCAACAACCCGAACATATCCTACCTTCACCTTATCCGTTCAGGATTAGCGTCCCACGACATCGCCACCCTGGTGACAAAACGAACTGCAGAGAGCACTTAAAAAGACACACTTGCTGGGTTATACGGGTTACCTGAGGTATACTGGTCTAAAAATGCCCAGACCTCTCCGCTTCCTATCTATGGAAAGACCTGCAGTGCCCGTTAAAATGCCATGTACATTAAATCAGTCACTAAGTTTCCTTATGTAATTCTGCCATGTAAGTAAATTCAGCAAAAAGTTGCATTGTGGATGGCGGGGGTGGGTGGGTGGATATTAAGCGGTGAGACTATTCATGACCTTATCACGTAAACAAGATGAACTCTTGGATAAAATCCCAGATTATTCAGCAGAAAATTCTGATCAACTGGCTGCAACTGAAGCGAAGTTACCTAATCCGGTGAGCCTTGGTCTGCTTGTGTACCTCAAAAATCGTTTCCAGTTCAGGAATTTAACAGTGGACCAAACAGATCTTTGCGTCAAACATAATGACAGGAAGTACAGGGGACACTGTTTCGTTTATTACGACAGACTGGTTCTCAGGTTTACGGCTCTGGTCACATACGTGCAGCGTCATTTGTTGACAGAATTTCAACCTCCCATTTGAAACAGTTGACCTCCCGTTTCCACTATTTGATGTTAAAGTTGAACACAGTGTTTACTCATAGTCCAACAGTATTTGCGTGTGTGATGCTCTTGTAACAATCACCGCCCCAATGAAAAAATTCTATAAAAAAAAAGTTCCCACCGGCACAGTGACTGACCAGGTCAAGTTTCCTTCGGCAGGGGGGGGGGGGGGGGGGGGGGACTCGAAATCCTGGATTTGTAAATACCACGGAATGTGGGATCTGATTAACATCCTTGTTACAAAATAACCACCCCACTAAATAAAATATGTCTATATTCATATTTGTTTTATATACTTCAAACATCACACAGACTAAGTAGGACAATAAAATATATAACACCGCTCTCATTTAAGCTGATAAACGGAACATATTGTAGATGATTGAAAATGTACGGAAATAATTTAAAGTCCAATCGTGAAATAAAACACAAAGTTCCTTGACTTAAGGAGACAAAGTCCACCAGAGTAATCCAACCACTTGTAGGCCTTCTCCAAGTACATCCGTAAGCTGTAACTGAATATAAATAAAACTCCTTAAGCTAGTATCCGTATCAGCCACATACAACTCGTAATTGACAACGAACAGCTCCACCACCTAACAATTACATATTAACTCCAATATAGAAAAACTTAATATCAGTCCTCGTAAACCAATAACTACATAATCTATCAACCTGATTCATTATAAAGACACAAGTCCGATCACAATCAGTATACATTAATATTGTTCTGTGAAATGAAAGAGAAGAGATATTCACTTAAGCTGTTTCTATTTTAACAAAAATCCAAACCGGTATTTCAATTGAAGAAATAAGTTTCCGACGCGAAGATAAACTCACACAATATATGAAACATTTGTCTTCTTTTCATCACCAATACATGTATTATTATCATAAACCTATTCAACACACATGAGTTCAGTTCACACAACAAGTAATCAATTGTACACCTTATATTATCATGGTATAACACAGCAGCCCCACTTTAAGTTGACCTCACCTTTGACCTGACCTGACCTTCAAAAAGTCAATCTAAAGTTGCTAATTTATGCACATCAAAACTCTCTCGTACCACTGAGTGTAGACTTGCACAAGTCCCTGGTGCATGTCCCTATTTTCCCATCCCGCGGTCCCACCCAGAAGTGCGATACATTTTCCCCTCCACAAAGTTAACTGAATAATATTATGCCAACTACACGGTGTTATTAAGTAGGTCCTACTATTATTTTTTTTTTTAACTTGTCGACACTGCCGCCGTGTCGGTTTCAACAGTAGCAGCTATTGAGTCCTGGTCAGTTCTAATCCCATTATCATTGCGAGTGGAAAGTGGCCTTCGATGAATGCATGGCTAGTCACTGGCCACTCAAGCGAGACAAAGCTGACCGTCTCCCTCCGGCTGCCTGGACGCGCTCTGCCTGACGCGGTGCACTGCAATTAATCCTTCATTACACAGTAGCTCAATTAACAGCTTCTGAAGAGGAGTGCGTTATGACCGCTCGCTTGTCTGTGCGATAAGAAACACAGTGCAGACCGCCCGGCGCTTATCATTCTGGAGTCAATGTTATCTGGTTATATACACGTTCCACGCCAATCAGCTAGGTAAAGCTACGACGTGTGTTTACTTAAAATTTAATTTGGCAATGAATTTGATTTTAAATAAAATACGGAAGACAGTCCAGTGAGACTTGAGCAAGTCTACACTGAGTGTACAACCGACATTTTTATCACGGTGCACACACAGGTAATCACTTTGCGGACTTGGTCCGGTCCCAGCATACAGACATACAAAGTTCACAGGTTCAAACTTGAGAATTTCACGAGAACCAAGAAAAAAATTCCGGGAAGAAAACCAACACATATTGGTTACCTATCGTAATTTAGAATAACGGAGGACACGTCGAAGCGACAAAAAATACATTGGCTGTCATACAAAATATTACCAGACCCGTAAACCCAGTCTATTCATGGAAATTTGTGCGGAAAAGTATTTCTTATCAGTGAAAGTGCTTTCTTGTTTTAATCAACGGACAAAATCTGAGTCTAAATGCGTAAGATTTCTGCAGTCGATCATTTAAACTGAAACTTGTCATGTATACATTTCTTAGGACGCGAACCTGGTCGCCTGAATGGATTATTTTACCTGGCGGTTTTGACCAATCGATCCTTGAAACCCATCAAAGCCCGTCTCAAAGCATTTGACCTCATAATAGTTTGTGAAACGTTTTTACCTCGGGATGCACTCCACGACATTGCAAACAAGTCACTACGAATAGACTGTTGCTTTTGTTTTACATGAATGATACTTCGCAGGAGAATTCCTTACCCCGTCTCGCTACTTTCCCAAAATGTCAGCTAATACATACTTACGTCGCACAACTTATTTTAACGTGGTTAACCAGCACATGTGATTCAATTCATTTTTCGCAGATCTACAAACCTCTGATCTCGATGCTCTATATTACGGAAAGGATTTTTGACTTAAAGACTGGATGACGGGGTTTGAGCCTAGCCATGATAGAATAGACTTCATTACTCCCCATCCAGTGATTGTACGGAATCTGTGACCTCCGTCGGATGCAGTTCACCCATGATATCTGACGTCGGCATGGGAATCCACACAATCACTGGATGGGGAGTATAGGCTGTTATACACCTTGTTCATACCAATCATTTCAAGGTCCAATTGAACTGAATTCGCCATCTGGAGGCTCAATAAGATTTTTCCTTTTACACCTAAAAAGCGAAGTATATCCCGACTTTGCACTTTCGCTTATTCGCAATTCATCGTCGACCACTTTCGGTCTTTGACCTGAAAATTTTAATTTTACATGGAAAATTTTAGTATGATAAGTATGACGTGCCAATATGGTTTCCATTGTATTTTTTGTTCTGGAACTGGGCGCAATACCCCCCCCCCCCCTTTGCATAGGCTATGGTTTCCCATATCATCCCCTTTCATGCTGGGACATCAGTAAACCCAACCCCGCGGGCTACAACGATCCGTATTTTTGACCTAGCCACCAAAACATGTCCGTGATCTTTAATTCTGGATGTATTGAAGAGATTTATTTCCGATATTATTTGCTTACCAACTCTGTTTGCCAATTGCCAGTAAATCTGTCGACCACCTTTCTCACATTAAAATATTTTATGAAACGTGCTGATTCAAGTTTCAACGTATATGTTGTTCTTGAACCAGGCCTCTGTGCGAACCATATCCATAAGTTTGGACCAGAATGACATAAGAGTTTGTGACTTGAACACGAATAATTACTGAACTATGCCATGGCAACCAAAATGCAATTTGTGGTGGTTTATTTCACCGATCAACATAAGGGTTATTCCACATTATCCATGTTACAGTGTCATGGACTTGTGCATAGCAAATCAAGGATATAATCATCTACAAATTGACAGAGCCTGTTGACCATATGCCCCTTTATGAAGATACAAAGAGACACTGTCTACCTATATATTAGTCTTCCAGACAGAAAAATGCCATCGCCAGGCACTTTTATACCCCGCTTTAGCCTTTATCAGAGGTGGATCCAGTATTGGGGAAGGGAACTGTATGTATGCCAGCCCCACTGAGAAAAAGATTTTGGCGCTTGGGTGCTGGACACGCCAGCAATATACCTAAGCCACAAGGAAATATAAAGCCAATGCTGCCTTTCAATTTTCTTGCAGCAATACTAATTACAATTTTTGCATAGGCAGACTTTAACTCTTTCAGTGCCACGTTTGGACTGAGTATACAGCTTTTCCGGCCACCAAAAGCAGACCGAGGAAAGCTGTGGATCTGAACCATTCTCATGGTCTCCGCAACTGTGGGCTGCCTCTTGCATGAAACGTCCATTTACAAAAATAAAATCTAGTTTCGTGATGTCAATTAAGAGCACACCGAGGTTTGTCTAAATTGACGACAAAAGAGTTCTTTGGTTTACGGCATCTTGGACGATGGAATCACTGATAAAGTGGTTTGTACCCGCCCAGAAGGTATGATGTGTTTGCTTTCATAGGCGTGACAGTATTCAGAGAAAAAGGACGAAGATGAATTTTAGCTGGTTGTCATTTAAGCATCTTAATATTATTATTATTGCTAACATCATCATCATCATCATCATCATCATCATCATCATCATCATCATCATCATCATCATCATCATCATCATATTGAGCCCCTATAATTGGAGAAATATAAAGGTACATATACATCTCAAAGAAATAGACCATGTTCACCAGCATCACAACATAAATGCAAAGATACATAATAATATCACATGGTAATGAATTACAAACAAGCAAATTCACCAGGTCAGAGAGACGACCAGATTAATATAAATGTATCATATAAAACAGTCCAACCAGAACCAACGGAATGATAATGTATGCAAAAGCGCAGTAACGCTTGTCCCTCAATCAAATCTTCGAAAGGATTTAGACAGGAGAAACGCCAGTTCGCGAAGTTCACCGTATGGGTGGTTAAAATTCTCTTGAAATAGTATGTAGCAAAGCGGATCCACAATGCCGCTATAGGACACATTATCACAAATATCTGTCTTAAATAGTGTACACTTTTGCCCCCAAAGTATGCTAATAGCAGATACGCCTGAATTCAAGATTCTATCTACTAAGGACCTCTAAACAACTTGTTTGGTAATACAATACTGAGAAATCAGATGGACCATAAGATATCGGAGCGGCGATGAAACACAGAAGATACGCTGTGCTAGTGAAATAGTGTCATGAGCAATTTTTTCACCGACCTTAGAGATATTGAATGCCACAAGTAAAGAGGAAGTACGTTCCCGTTTACTCAGACCTATTCACTTTTGTATGCTATACCCATATTTAACTATTAAGATAATAGTGAGAGACCACACTCACAGATTGCAAAATTTTGATATAAACTTTATGCTATGACATCGTTTAGGCCAACCTTTATGCCCACAGTGTTATTTAGAAATGCATGACAGATGAGTCTATCTCAGCATCAAGTACGTGTTTCAATGGCGGTACAAGGCTGTCTATTAGATCTGAGGTGAGAAAATGAGTCCAAACGCATGCCTTGAAAAGTAATAAGATAATGTAGGGCAGGGGTCAGGAGGTCACATTGAACTGTACTATACGCATAGTTTGGAAATGTTAGGCCATTGCTTTCTAAGTAAAGGTACAAAATATAATTATGAAAAACACCATCATTTAGGCTTGCCTGGCTTGTTCAAAATAGTTGCAACTCGTAGTATCTTGCGGGTGATTTAATAGACAGGTACATATGCATGTCCAGATCAGCTCAGCAGTTGAAAAAAGTCACTGAAAGATAAAAATATGGTGAAAAGAGGATTTGGAAAAAACTCGCATTATGCACCAGATGAAATACTTTTGGAAATGTGTTCTGAACCCTTGGTGTACGTAAATATTATCTTTTTGCATGACAAAACAACATATATTTGGAGATGCAAGACCAAAAAAAATCCTTTATTAAAGCATTTTCTGTATTCATCAAAGTATTGAGAGAGAACATTGCATGATAAAAATATAAAATTGAATAAACGTTATGAAAATGGAAGAGTGTCTCAATTGTAAGTTTTACAGCTCACAAGTATTTATTATATTAATGTGATTGAATTTATTTTTCGATATGCTATTGAATTGAGTTGCTGTGCACCTGCATTTGATTTCCTCACTAAAACATGAAAAGGAAGCAGACACAAACAAGCAAATAAACAAACAACACAAAAACAAACATATGCCGTAGCAATGATTTTTTCCTGAGTGGTGGTCAGCAGCCTTGCACTGCTAAACCTTAAGAATGCAGTACAATCAACTCGAGTCTGTCGGACATGCGTTTTCTGACATTTATATCCATGTCAATAGAAATAACAGTGTAAGGCATAATTTTAAGAGGGTAGGCCGGATCAGGAGATAACATGATTCCAAAGCGCGACCAATCTCATTGAGTGCCTCGTAGTAATAATATTATGTTATTAATCAGCAGTTTTAATATTGGCCCAGTTACATGTCCGAGGTCAGCCATATTGGCCTGAGGCCGCAGGCCGAAGTCCATTATGGCCCACCAAGGACCTGTAACTTGGCCAATATGAAAACTATTGATCAATGATAATGTTATTAATTGACTATGAACAATAAGACAACACATCACATTAACGTTAAATGGATAAAATGTCTGACCAGAGACCCAAATTTATTTGCTCCATTTCTCAGTCCTCTGTTGCGTGCAGTTGCCAGTTGCGTGGAAATGTTATGCCTCTGGTATTGGCCGAGTAGTGTGGTAGCCGAACCCAATGTTAACGTGTTAAACCCATGCTACGATTGTGAGTTTATAAGAAGGTGGAAACCAGCATAAGTTAACTCGTACAAGCCGAGCTTTTCTTCATAGTGGCTGGGTTTTATCTGCATTTGCTGAGTTGACGACATCATACATCACAGGCCAAGCGTATTGATAATATATTGTTCATAGTCAATTTATAATAGCCTGTGTACAACGTAGTTATTATTATTATTATTATTGTTATTATTATTATTATTATTATTATTATTATTATTATTATTATTATTATTATTATTATTATTATTATTATTATTATTATTATTATTATTATTATTATAATATAATGGGTGTAGCCCCAAAACTGAGCTAAGCTTGTCTCCAAGGAAACACTATTAACGGATTGGTAATGCCACTCGAGAACCACGCTATTTATCCAAAGTGAAAACAAAGTGCACAACCATTCACTTGCGCACTAAGTTCACGAAACTTCGCCGCCCGCGCAAAGAA
The DNA here is from genome assembly GCA_964020975.1 of Hermodice carunculata. Lineage (NCBI taxonomy): Eukaryota > Metazoa > Annelida > Polychaeta > Eunicida > Amphinomidae > Hermodice > Hermodice carunculata. Next base: position 11,943,159 of record OZ026619.1, on the reverse strand, counting down.
CTGAGAACACAGATTTCAATTGATGATTTATTTATTCTCGATTTTGTATATGTGTTTTACATAGAATTTAATTCAACCAATTTAAGTTACTTTAATTCAACCAATCGCCATAGGTGGTTGACGCGGCACCGTATTTGTTCCCGGGCCAGGTCTTATCAATGCAACCAGCCAATGAAGTCACCTGAAGTTTTGATTAGTTGTTTGTTCTCACAGGTCGCTTGGTTAGTGGTCAACCAGAGCCAACAACTGATCGGAACACATTTAATCAGCACTTCAGCCACAGCAATAACGATTACGTATGATATCTGCCATTACGACCCAACCCACAAGGAAGTGCAAAGAAGTTTGTACTTTTCACGCACTTCATTTGTTCCCAGCACACTTCTGTGGAAGTGCTATAGATAGGAATGTACTCCGAATACGCATCTTTCCTGCGTAGTGCATTTCCTGTGCACATTTTGAAGTTACAACTGTATATTAATAATGAATGCACTTCTATGACTTGATAATTGACGGGAGTGCACTTCTAATGCACTCATTAAAGTTTGCTAAAATGACTGAAACGATCATGTACTTTTGTGCACTTCTGGGACCTATGCATTTGTTAAGCACAACACACAGTTGTTGTGAGGGCACGTAACTATGAACCAGAAAAAATATATCCGACTTTTTGTACATAATATATGGTACTTTCAAATTCAACTCAAAGTGTGCAGGTAATACCTATTGATCACAAAAGAAGTAAATATTTCATTTCAATATGTCAAACTATTTTTTAAATGTTAAGGTTATATTTGTGTTATAAAATGAGTAAGGCATTATAATTGTGTAAATTTTAGTTCTTCAAGACACTATTCGAGCTCTACAGTGAACAATATTCCTCGGTGTAAAGGGTAATTATAACTCTTCCCAGTATATCGAATGATGTATGGAATCAAGCAGCAAGCTGGAACATCTGTATTTATTGTTTTCCGTATCATACACTCGGTTATGCATTTTCCATGTTTACTGATTTCAGTGTATGGGCAGGAAGTGTTGCATATTGCAATTCGGTTCCAGCTTCGTCAAGGAAGTGGAGTGAACTTCCAGCCTCCTTTAAATATTTGCACCTGCACTTCCAGTACACTTGCCTACAGAACAAATCCAATCCCAACCCCGGCAGCTCGCTGGCTTTGCTAGCTCGATATTATCATTATTATTATTATTATTATTATTATTATTATTATTATTATTATTATTATTATTATTATTATTATTATTATTATTATTATTATTATTATTATTATTATTATAATAGGACGAATAGCGGGTGCGCTGGACACGCCTTATGACCGATCCGCCACTGTTTATTTCTTGTAAATGGGTCTGACGGTCTTCTGCCGAATTTCTGGCCATTAAACCTACATTTGTGGCTTCCGCCTGAGTGTCATGTAGCTCTAGAGTAATTTACTTGCGTGATTCGTCGTACATTTCGATTTAAAACGACAATAAACTAGCGTGAGGGACAGTCACCATATTTTCATACAGTGAGACTTAACATTAACGTACTTTATCCATTTAGGATGAAGAGTGCGAGTTGCACGCGGACAAATCAAAACCATTACCGAACACAGACACTTAAATCATTATAGCAATCCAATCAAGCAGAAATTTGACATACCATTTCGACATGCTACTGGCATGTATTTCTGGCCAGTGCCCGATATAAAGCCTGCAAATAACTTACCGTCCCGTGTGCCAATCCAGAGCGATTACATTTGGATCTGAAAATATTTATATATTATAGGTAATGGTATATTTTATTCACATCTCTGATATTTCTGCCTGGTCAATGAAACCAGAAAACGCAAAAGCCTCTTAGAGTATTTTTTCTCATAAAAGTATACTAAATGGACATACATAGAAACAAGGAGAACGGAGAAAATACTACTTGTGGTTTCTTGATAATGGCATTAAGACTAATTAAAAATTTATGATGAAAGAGATTATGATTTTTTCCCTGAAAATTGTCAAATTTCCTTTAAAAGAATAGTGCAATTCATGCCGAACAACTTCTGCTATGTACTTGTTCAGGCATGTAGACATTCATGAAAAGAATAAGTCATAAACACAACATACAAAGTGAAAAGCACAAAATAGATCCCAGTTCAAAAGATAGAAATAAATAACAAATAATGGTCGTGTTTAGGTGTATTTTTGATTGAGGCGTACATAGTCATCCTGTCAATCTACGTGTAGATATATCTTCCCACAAAACAGCGAATGCTTTAAGAGGTGCTCATCTAACATCAGAGGTAGAAATAAAATCCTACATGTTTTACATTATTGCCCGGCAGGCCAAACCAGTCAATCATCTGTGAACTATGGTCAGGTAATTACCTTTTATAACTGTACATTAACATTAAGGGCTAAATTTGTTTTAGGCCTACTTTAAATGAATGAGAGTGTTTTCCATAGTGGGAGGATTGGGATCCCGTAAAACTGGTTTAACCCACTGCCAATATGTTGGTAACCTGTTCCAAGTCAGGTAGAAGATACTCTCATTCGTTTTAATCTCATTACTGTTGGTCATGGATCCTTCTGACGACGAACACTAGCATGTCTTACTATTTCGTAAATGATCCTGAATCTGACAAGGTTAAACTGGTATTTGGTTTGGTCTCATCACTATCATTGAAAACTGTTATCCACTTCTCTTTTCATGGAACCCTTATATATTTGGTAACAATTTGAACATTCAGGCATTTTCTGCACATATTGCAGTGCAGTAAGTGTTCCAAGTGTAGTGAAACTGATGTTGTTTTTTATAATTGTCTGATGAATATAGTTTGTTATTATGAAGGTCATGTCAGGTTGGCTCAAAGTGTTTAATGTACTCTTTCTCTGTCTCTCTTTTGTATAAATAATTAACATCTAAATCAACTGACTGACAAGTTGAACTACGTCTTATTATAAATGAAAAAATTTAAAACTGTTACAGGAAAACAGTTATACTTACACTTACCTTTAGGAACATTTCAATCTTGAACATTTAAATGTCCTTTCAAAAATACTTTTGGAAACCAACTTGAAATGTGACTGCTATCCTTACAAATTTTGACTATTGTAATGCATTTTTGACTACGTTTTAATGATTTGAAGCCTAATGTCACTTGCTTCTGGCTGATGTTTAACATTTGAACCAACGTACTTACTATATTTGGAAATTCAAACACTTTCCTTTTTGAAATACTCTTAGTTTATCTCCTTTAAAACAACATCATATCTTTAACTACATGCCTAAAACACATCGAATTATATAATCATGTTGTTTAGATTCTTATTGATGGTCATTTTAGGCCTAGAGGGCTTTTCTGATGGATTGATGTTGGTGTTGGTGTCAGTGTGTGGACTTATATGGATGATGATCATTGTTGAGATGGTGGTTGCAAGTAGTACCTTTTTAAATACTGAATTTTATAGACATTTTCAACAAGTTAAGAACCTCCGCTTACAAATTCTTTGATGTGATGCAAATTTTGGTCCCTTTTCATAAATTGTATGGTCCTGTATGTGCATGAATGATACAACTGTTCAAGCCAATTTACTGAAATAGGCCTATAATTTCAAACAAAACTTTTTGCATTCTGTCATGTGAAAACTAGATAAGGTTTTTTCCCCCCCTATGGACCTTTGCACTTACGTTTTGGTCTCTTTTGGGTAAATACGAACTATATATGTTTCAGCTATACATACCAAGGAACATTGCCTTTGGTCGGAATTGACTTGGATTTGTTTCATTAGGACTACGGTTTGGATATGGTAATCACACTGTCTAAATTGCTCTCAGCAAAGATATTGGCGTACACTTTCCGTACCTAATGTCTGGCGGAGGAAATCTAGAGACTCGGGGGAAAAAAGCCGTGGATAGTCGAGTGGTAGGATCTATTTCCAGGTGCTTCCCAGGTCAAGAATCGAACCCGCGTTGCAGAGGTGAAAGGAGAGGAGCACGTTGGCGCTCAGCCAACTGTGCACCCGGAAAGACATCAAAGATGGAATGTGCAGCCTAAACCCAAAGTGAATTGGCTTCAGTTACCAAAGTACTAGCGCTTAGTCGTGAAAATGCTCCGGTTGATAAAGGCGACAGCAAAGCAAATTTCCAGTCATGTGCTGAAAACATATAATAAGTCGTCGCATAATATAACCGCAGGTTGGTACTTGCATAGTAAAACATTTAAAAACAGTTACTGTATCATTCAGCTCTTGAAAAATCCATAACCCGAGCAAATATTAACATATTACTTTTATAATGAATGAAATTAAACTTGCCTGCTTTGCATATTTATACGGTAGTCCATGAAAGATTTTCGGCTGTCAATGATGCAGTTATCGACAACCGGTATTCACAAGATACTCCTAAAAATCTAGCTAACGCTCTATCTAACACTCAGATGGTACGATTCCCGTCAATTGAAGGCTATTTTAATTCCCATATTAAAAAAAACAACTTTACATTGGTTTAAATTCATTTACATGGGACATAGAGACTTTCAAAAATGAAAAGATCTTATTTTTAGAACATTTAGCCATGGATAAAGTTACAATTTCGCTCTTGATGCCACGAAACCAACAGGTGTTTGCCATTTCTTTTGTTCTCTAGTTCTTCTCAGAAATGGCTGGTTGGATCCTCTTCAAACTGGTGAGGATATAACTTGGGTAGTATTTTACTGTGTACGTTTAAATGGTTACCCCATATCTTTTTATTTTGACTTAGTGTGACTAGCTCGTTTACTTTCAGGGAAAAATAGAAAAAACACTTCCCTAAACCACTTAGACTATTGTTTTGAAATTTTATTTTTTTAGCAAGAGTTTAATTTGCCTGAGACATGATGCTGCCTTTTTCTTTTCTTTTATGAATCTTTGTGTCTTCTATTTTTTTTACTTCTCCCAAACCGCAAGGGGGATTTGCTTCGAACCCAGAAGAAATGATACAGGAGCTTGCCTCAATATTAATCAAAGTTGGCCACAGCCGATATTCTCCCATTCCTAAATTTAGCGAATTGCAAAGTGATATTGGTAATGATCATCATATGATGTTTACTCTAAACCCGTTGGTCAGATTTATATCAAATACAGGGGACAACACACTTTGCGTATGGTATTGCCTTTGTTTGCAGCATATTTTTTTTAAGTGTTGTGGTGATCAGTAAAAGAGATGTGACAGAGCAATAGTGAAGCAATTAGCATTATAAATCAACAAACCCCGCAGCTCATGCTGTTCAAATGTTAAAAGATTATTAAGCATAAGTCAACTGGGCCCATTTTATTCTCACGCACGACACCGCTCAACCCAGCACCATGTTGAGTGTGGGTTTTTGACGAAACGTTTTGAGCCGACAAACGGCGCCACCTGCAGGTAGTAATTCCACATGATAGTTTATGACTGGTATCAGAAACACAATCTAATCTGGGATGCATTGAAGTTAATAAGATACATAAAACATCTTTCGAAGCGTAACAGCGGCATGGATGCACCGATCTCTAACAAATGCGCTATCCTTTTGGTTGGCAGAGTATTGACCAAAATCCTATGTTTTAAACTGACAATGTACAATCCAGAGAAACCAGGAGAATGAGCAAGGTTTTGTTGTTGGTGGTGCTGACACCTGTCTCGATCATTACGTGCTCGAAGGTCTGTGAGAAAAAACAATATATAAACTAGCAAAGAAGATTTGCCTCAAAGCAAATCTGTCTGTGTGCCTACAAAGGAAACTTGTTGCCATACACATTCAATGTGGAATAGGAAAATATACATGAAAGAAAACACGCAATCTAAGAAAAATAATACAGCAGAATAAGGCTCTGGGCTTGAAAAAATATGCAAGTAGAAAAAAATATCAGGGAGAAAGAATGCTTGATAATACAGAATGGCAGGTGCCAGCCAACAAACAAATATACCTTCAATTGCAATTCTGATTCATTTATAGGTCACTGCTGATACTGCAGCAGGGACTGATGACAAAATAGTCACCATTCCACAGCATAACAGTGTCATGCCTGATATGAGTATAAACTATAAATCCTATTAATGTATATATATATATATATATATATATATATATATATATATATATATATATATATATATATATATATATATATATATATATATTATTGACTGCTGATGACAGATCATGGCATGTTGTAAGCCTGATCTCTCACATATATGTACACGCCTGCTATTGTTGCTCCTAATTTTAATTATTTTCACTTTTTAACTGATAGGTCCACAGACTGTCCATAGAGTGTAGCTTTAATGATGTCAGAGAGTTCAGCGCTGAACCAAATTGATGATGGACAAGCTTAGGATGTGAAGTCGGAATGGCACATCTACGTAAGATAATTTGAAGATATTCAACACGTAAATTTGATATTTACAAGTCCCCCTGATATGTGTACAAGTCATATAATCCAAATGTTACAAGGTTGTGGTTCCCTGAATGCGTCCACAGCACACGCCCATGGAAGGACGCTTGATTGGCACTTCCACCGTTAATAGTCTTGAATATATTTAACTGTTGAAGTGTCCTTAATTAGCGTAAATTAAAATTCTGCAATTTCTCTTTGCGGTTTGTTCGATGCGCCTGCAGGACAAACCTATGAATACAATTTGGAATAACGCTTGTATCTAGAATAATTTTGAAAATATTAAACGTGGGAACTTTTGAAATGCCCTTATAAGCATTGGTTGAAACTCTACAACTTCTGTTTTAGGTAATTGGATGCGCATGCCGCACAAACCTATAAATTTTAGTTGGAATGGCACCCTACCTATATTAAGTTTGAAAATATTCAACATTTCAATTTAAGATGTTCTGTAATTAGCATAATTTAAAATTCTACAACTTCTGCTTGTGGTTCATTACATGCGCCTGCAGCACAAACCTATAAATTGCAGTTGGGACGGTACCTCTACCTATCATTGTTTTGAATATATTCAGCATTCAATCCTCTCAAGTGCCCCTAATTAGAATAAATTTAAATTTTACAACTTTTGCTTGTTGTTCATTGGATGCCTCTACAGCGTAAACCCATAAATTCAAGTTGGAACGGCACCTTTGAAGATATTCAAGATTCAAATTTTGAAATGTCTCTTACTTGCATAATTTTCAAAACTGTCACTCCTGTACAAAAATCATTTTATTATTTTTATTATTATTCAATCTTCTCAAGTGCCCCTAATTAGAATAAATTTAATTTTTGCAACTTTTGCTTGTTGTTCATTGGATGCCTCTACAGCGTAAACCCATAAATTCAAGTTGGAACGGCACCTTTGAAGATATTCAAGATTCAAATTTTGAAATGTCTCTTACTTGCATAATTTTCAAAACTGTCACTCCTGTACAAAAATGATTTTATTACTTTTATTACTATTCAATCTTCTCAAGTGCCCCTAATTAGAATAAATTTAATTTTTGCAACTTTTGCTTGTTGTTCATTGGATGCGTCTACAGCATAAACCCATAAATTCAAGTTGGAACGGCACCTTTGAAGATATTCAAGATTCAAATTTTGAAATGTCTCTTACTTGCAAAAAATTTTCAAAACTGTTACTCCTGTACAAAAATGATTTTATTATTGTTATTATTATTATTATTATTATTATTATTATTATTATTATTATTATTATTATTATTATTACTATTATTATTATTATTATTATTATTATTATTATTATTATTATTATTATTATTGTTATTATTATTATTATTGTTATTATTATTATTGTTGTTATTGCTATTGTTGTTATTGTTATTGTTATTATTATAATTATTATTATTATTATTATTATTATTATTATTATTATTATTATTATTATTATTATTATTATTATTATTATTATTATTATTATTATTATTATTATTATTATTATTATTATTATTATTATTTAATTGATCCTCCAGAATTGGGGAAATATAAAAGTACATGTACAGCAAGATAAAAAAAACATAATCACAAGCATTATAACATAAACGAAAAGATACGTAATAATATCACATGGTGATGAATTACAAACCAGCAAATTCACCAGGTCAGAGAGACGACCAGATTTATAATTGTACTATGTAAACAGTCCAACCAGAACCAAAGGAATGATAATGTATATAAAAGCGCAACAATGCCTTTTCCCTGAATAAAAATTTTAAAAGGATTTAGACGGGAGAGAGGCCAGTTTGTGGAGTTCACCGTAAGGGTTGTTAAAATTCTTATGAAATAGTATGTAGGGAAGCGATTCCACAATGGCACCAGATGACGCATCCTCACAAATATATGTCTTAAATAATGTGCACGTTTGCCCCAAAAGTATGCTTACAAGAGATATGCATAATTCCACATTTTGTCTATTAAGGACCGAAGCACACAATTTTTATGTAGGGGGGGGGGGGGGGAGGATAATCATGCCACGTTTGGAGTTTCTACCCATGAAAGGCTTCAATGAAATGTCTGACAAATTTGTTCGTAAAGAAAGAAAGAATGAAAGAAAGAAGAAATGTCTGTGTTGGAACACACATATTTATTGACACTGGGTTTTGACAAACTGTAATTATTCACTGCAATTCCTTTATTATATATAACCTTGGATATTAGGGATAAGACTGGGCAGTTGCCGCCAGTCCTAACAGTATGCATGAGGACGGCTTAATTGTTTAAGCTCTTTCCAGCCCAGCGGATCGCCATATCAGCCAACGGTGCTTTGTAGGGCCATGCCATGAACGGTGAAAAAGTTTATTATCCCAAAACTATTGCACGGGGGCATCACAACCAAAAACGTCCATACCAAAACATAAGTCTGTCTCACCAAGGTTCTTATCCGAGGTTCCTCATTACGTGTTACTAAACCAAGGACCGCATTTTTGTGTCAGTTGCCTCAGAAATGTATGGCGACACAATGTAACCTGTTTCAAAGAAGTAACTTCGGTTTTTCATCGTAGCATTACAACGTAAAGATATGCTATGGTATACGTGTCCCCTGTGCAGCGAAATGCTCTTCTGTATAAAATGAAATATTTTTGTCCTTAAATTACATTTGAAACCATGTCTTTTTCAGTTTAGGAATATTTGTGCATAAAGAAAGCATGGGCCATAAGCTTGCAGCCGTTGAGAATCAAGTCAAAGCAGTTTCCTATATATGTAGTTATGTTATCACAGATATGTAATATATATTGAATTCATCTATCCAATTTTTCCGTACATGCATACCTCTGTAACCCATCAGTACATAATTTCCCCCATCCATCTGTCTATATAAATGTAGATAATTGAATTCGAATTGCTTTAAAACAGTTGCGATAGTTATGATTATTAACAATAAACACAAATATACTGACCTTCGCCACTTTTCTGATATTTTAATCTATGTAAAGTGTTATAAAGTATATCATGTATACTTTATGTGAAAGATAATAAACACTACTCTTAGCTTTTTGCACTTCTACAAAATGGCTATATATTTCAATCCAACCAAAACCACAAATATAAAATCAAGTGACCCCCAAATACATACATACATACATAAATACACACACACATACATACATACATACATACATACATACATACATACATACATAAATACATAAATACATACATGTGACTACTTGATTTGTTGCTGTTATTTTGGTTGTGGCTGGATATGTATATATACTAGAATATAAGATCTGTCAGCTTGGACGCAATAGTGAGAGCATGGAGTACAGAGCGGCAGCAGATAGTGTCTCGGATGTTCTTGTTTTCACGCCGTCTTGCCACCACAGTTGGCCACAGTGAATTTGCTTTTCTTTGGCCATTCTTTAAAATTTAAAATAAATGCTTCTCAATTCCAATGAGAAAAGAGATATAAGTTTTCGTTTTTAAGGTGTATTGTTGAGTTTCCGGCAAGTTTGATATCAAAACGTGAATGTAAAATCTTGATCAACGTCAGCCTTAAGTAACGGTGACCGAGCAGAACGGATTTTTGCAGTGGCAATATTCAAGCCAACCGATACGTTGCCAGTGCCAGGGCGTAAATCTTAAGTGTGGGAGCCTTTCACAATGCTTAATCCATGAATCATTCTAAGTTATTGGCCACTTAATAACTTCAACATGATACCTGCTATTATGCAGAAAGGTATTATTGTAGCGGCCAGGATAATTGTTTCAACCCATCATTTAGTTACCGACTAGGAAATTAGTCTTGCAGGGGTTTCGTTTTCTTTCCTCAACTTCGTACTCAAACAGTATTCAAGCCATTTTTGAGTAAAAACAAATCAATCCTCGCTTTCACAGCTGGTGTAGGAAGTCCTGTTTCATTTGTTTTCTTCTCTGTCGCAAGGTGGACATGCTGACCGTGCGTCTCTTGTCTGATGAATAGCTCATAATTGATATGAAATGGCATAGCAAGTTTAGTTGAAACACAAATTGCTAATTGCTAATATAAAAATCCAGCTCACAGTTGCACTGCAATGTAGGTTCATAATAGCATGTACGTCTCCCTCCCACCGAGATGTACCTAAGTACGAGGGTAGACCAGGACGTTGTCGCCAAAAGCTGTCTTAACTACGCCTAGGAAAATTGGCTTAATTTGTTTAAGTCATCTAAAAGATCACAGTGTCAACTCCCTCTCACGTTAGTTTTTTGAAAATATAAAGTCTGTGTAGAATTTGCCAGGGCTTTCCTTTTCTGCAGCTGCATATCTGGCTGTTGTATTTGTGTTTTTTTTTTTTTTTTTTGTTGTTGTCCAAAACCACTTCCTAGTAGTCACTACCCTATTCCGCAGTCCGAACTCTTTACTCTCCATAAGCTAAACTGCCCCTGTCCAACTTATATAAATAGAAGTACTATTGTCCATATTGCACACGTTCCTCTGTAAAATTTTGACATAGGCTGTATTAGCCCAAATACATTAAAGGGTCTTCAGGGGGTAACTACTCAACATGTTTCGGAGCTTTTTACCCGACAATGCTGAGACAATGACTCACTAAGGCGCACACGTTTCTTCATTTACACCAGGCATAAAACATGTATCCCAGCAAGGCCTATTAACGAAGAACATGTGTAGGTTTACAGTGACCAAGCACCTTCTTTCCATACATTTGCCAGATGGGTTCATCATTTTACTCATGGCCGGAATGCTGGTGAAGAGAGACCATGTGCAGCACGTCTGTGACCGGCAGTTTTACACAGCAATAAGCCTAATAGACACAAGCATAATGCTCCGATGCTTATCTTCAGAGCTTGAAGGTAAACTACGCAAGTGACCATGTATTTATACATGCTTCAATAGGTGTAAAAGATTGGACCCTCATCCGTTGACACCAAAACTAAAGGAGAAGAGGGTGGTGGCCAGTCGCAAGAGGCTGCAAAATTTCGAACCTAATGGCCTAACTAGGTTATATGATGTTGTCACGGGTAATGAGTGCTGGATCGCTTTCTTCACCATGAAAGATAAGCGTTCTAACAATGTTTGACAGACAGAAAACGAACCATGTTCAGAGGTCCCGAAGACAGGTTCTCGTTCAAGAATGAAAATATTTATAATTTCCTTCAATTCTCATGGGTCCGTTGCTGTCGATATCATGTGAGACAAACCTATAATCACTGCCACATATTATATCACCTCACCTTTGTTGAAAGTCCTCCAGCACCTATTCGAATCCTGCTGTATCACGCAGTGTTAGTCCTCGTGAAGCCCGCATAATCGAGACTTACCTGCCTGAAAGTGGTATCACTTTGGTGGAAGTTCCGCTTTACTCAGCCGGCTTGGCTCCACGCGACTTCTGGTTCTTCCTAGAAAAATATAATTAAAGATTATTGGGAGACCTTTCTTGCAGAATCTAAGACCTGGCTGAAACCGTCCATTTAGAGAGGAGAATCAGTCGTATTTCCAGTGTCGCCAAGGGGCAGGTGAGCCATTGGGTCATTGGCTGTTAAGGTGACCTGCACAAAGACCGAGCCGGGGGGGGGGGGGGGTTCTTTAAGTGCCACAGGGAAGATTTTAATTGCACGGATTTAGAAGAGGTGCGGTGTTTAGAGGACGAGGAACGTGTATCATGGATTTTGGGTTTGAAGGGTAGCTTCTTTGGAGGTAGGAATGGTAATAATAAGTACAGGACTACCTGGTAGGATGCTGGGTGGGGGGGGGGGGCAGTGATAGAGCGAGATAAGAACAGGGTAAATTAGAATTCCAGAGTTCAGGGAGGAAAGTGAATGGTGGTAGCCCTCATAAGGGCTCCCATGGAGAGTCCCGTGGGAAATGCCTGAGCCTCAGAGGCGAGGGTAGGGTGTGTGAGGGAAACGTGTTTTTTCCTTGTCTTTTATTTTTTCTAACACAAAGCACAAGCAATGATTGTCGGAGGATAAAACCTTGACCAGGTGCCCACCACAGCTGTGAGAGAGTGTGTGGTGGACCCCAGGCCTCGGCTCTGGTCCCGCAAAACATGGCAGCACATGTTGTTGAGAGTTGCCATAGTTTCCGTCGCCTCATCTCCTTTTTTTCCCTCTCCTAGGCCACCTGTCTCACACAAGACCGCGGCAGATAGCGGAGAGCCACAGAATTATTATTATTATTATTATTATTATTATTATTATTATTATTATTATTATTATTATTATTATTATTATTATTATTATTATTATTATTATTATTATTATTATTATTATCGATGCAAACCTTAATGCGTTGTGTCTGTATCGTACGTTAACTTCTTTTAGACACATGTGTTGTCGATTCCCGATGAATGCAACAATTATTATGATAATAACAAGAGACATATTAAAGAAATTTTCTAATGACTGTTGTATACCTTAATAATGTTTATTATTCAATTAATGATAATTGACCATCTCTATGCTGGATAGCCTGCTCAGTCGAAGGTGTGCTAATCGATATCTGAGAATGACAGCAGATTATGTTGACGAATTATTGCTTCATTACGCGTTGTAGTTCTTTGCTTTTCATGGAAAAATGTACAAACTTAATATTTTTTCTTGCGGGAGGATCCAGGTTAGCTGGGTTTTTTTAGATGTCGATATTTGCCAATGCTTTATCACAACGTTTTAAAAATATCAGTCAAATAAGTTTACTTTGTTTTTGGCAGCGTGAGAGATACGGGTTTTCTAATTCAATCGGTCATCAATCTGAATACCGAAAAAAAAAATGGCTCGTCCTGTTTTTTATGATCGTGTGACTCAAATAAAATACTGTACTATTGCATTCTGTCGTTCGTATTATACAGATTTAGTGACAGTTTGTTAATAGGAATCCTTCACATTCCTGTAAGATACTTTTCATATTGAAATTTACGTCGACCAAATGTATGTGAGAGAAAAGTACATTTCATATCGTCAGCAAACAGGAGAGGAACAACATGTTGAGGATCATTAGCCATAAACATATAACGGAGACAACCAACCCACGTACCAGGAAAGAACATCGCGGAACACGTTGATGGCCTGTGTCATGGGTTTAAGAATAATTGCGCGATTAGATTTAATCACACACACACACATACACACACACACACACACACACACACACACACACACACACACACACACACACATATACATACATACATACATACATACATACATACACACACACACATATATATATATATATATATATATATATATATATATATATATATATATATATATATATATATGTATTTATATATAATCCCTGACAAGAGGTTTTAGCAGCGACAACAGTAACACCCATATCTTGTTCAACGAAAGGAAAAATAGTGATGATTTTACTGAGTCACCATTTAAATATCAGCTGGCCTGATGTTGACGTCCGGAAGTAGTTTGGACAAGGTTTTTTGATCTCACATTCGAAAAGTACGAATAAAATAAATAAAATGGTTTGAATACCATAATCGGTCATAGTTCAATCAGAATGTCTATAATTACTGTTCATGATATCGGAATTATATTTGCCAATTAAGCCCTTAAAGTTCTGTCCATCTTTGATAAACCATATTCATTCTACCCACGGAATCCATTATGATATTGACGTTGGCTATCTATCGAATTGATGTTTTTTGGGGGGGGGGGTGGTTTTGTTTGTTTGTTTGTTTGTTTGTTTGTTTTTTGAGGTAGTGTTCGTATTTTTTCGTAATAGCTCCTGAATGTTTTGTAATATAATTTACCTTCTCCTAGATCTCACATAATTATTTTCGCGGATATAAAAAGGGTTTCATAACTTTATATTTAGCACAGTAAGTTTTAATGGGAATGTATGTATGATGAAAGTGTTTCCAAGTTAAGAAGAAACTTTTACGCTCGAGTTTAAGTCATTTTTATCTGAAAGAAAGGTCCAAAAGAAAGGATGGTCTAACAAAGTCTCCACAGCGGACATTTTTCTGTTGTGCTCCGTATGTATTTTTTTGTCACATCTTGCTCACGATATACAACGAAAAGTCCATTATGCTTAAGTCTGTTCTTAACACTTGCTGTTGCTAGATGTTCATGCACCACAAGTTTTTCATAACGTTGTAAATAAGTGTTTATAGTGACATTGGAAATACGTAGTTTCAAAACATTTACCCTCGTCTGTGAAGTTCATAGTTTGATGCATGGATACCGATATTATCTGTGCCGTGTTTGTAATAACTTGACGTCAGTTCTGCTGCTGCATTTTTGCGTGGTCACCACAGTGCGACCGATATATAATAATGATTTCCTAAAAATTCAAATTATGTTTCTCTTTTATGTGTATTATCATTGTGTATTTTTTGTTGAGGCTGTGAAGAACATATACGTATGTATGATATTGAGTGATATCTTTTAACTTGTTTTTGATAGATTCAGATAGTATTGACGCTGCAAAGTATCGCTTAGTGTCGGTACTGCATGTACAAATGTTATTGGTTGTTTGTTATTAAATGGCCTTACGCTGTAATATGTAATTCAAGATATTTTCCAAGGGCGCTGGCCTTTCCTATACATCACACACACACACACACACACACACACACACACACACACACACACACACGCATATATATATATATATATATATATATATATATATATATATATATATATATGTATATGTGTGATGTTTAGGAAATCATCATTATAAATCGGTCGCACTGTAATGATCACGCAAAAACGCTGCATCAGAACTGACGCCAAATTATTACAAATACGGTATGTGTGTGTGTGGGGGGGGGGGAACTTTGCTTTATAATTATTCCGAAGGTTCAGTTTATAACTATTTATCATGCTGCAAATTGCTATAAATAATATGTATGTGAATCAGTGTGGTCAATTGATTCAATCTCTTGTGGTTTAAGCGCATGTTTAGTTTAGGTCATTTATCGCGTATTTGTCCTCGCGTGCTCAGGAGAGCTATCGTAGTGCAAGTGCCCTGTCCCATTAACCAAGGAGCCTAGGGAGAACATGAAGAAGGAGGGAAAACTTAATTTAGCCACGAATATTGTTAGGCTACCATTAATTTTCTTCATCTTAGTCTAGTCGATCGAAAATATAAACAGTTTTTAAGGTACCGTGGTTAAAAATCTTTATCTTTGATCTATAGGTATGCATGCATTTTAAGTTGCACTCGTAATATAATGAAGCAAATTTCTGTATTCATCTGGTGAAATTTTATGACGTTACCTGTAATTATTCTTTCATTTTTGCGGCAAACAGACCTCTTAAGAGTACATGCGACGGGGAAGATTTAAGTTCATACAAAATTAAATCATATAACCAATTAGAGGTCGGTTGAACGAAAAATGTACTTTCTGTGGGTTTTCTTTTTGCACATCCATACACTTTGCCCTACAGACATTCAGTATTTGTACCACTTGTGCAGAGCTGCCCCAGACCACAAATACTGTCAGCTGTTTTCTTACTTCGACATCATCCAGTTATCTTTGTTATTTGTGTATGGCTTGTGGATACCAATATATCAATAATATGATTTGTAATTTCCATAGGCAAAGACTATTTATAGCATATATTTCACATCTATTTTGCCCAGGAAATTTTCTAATATGAATGTTTATTCACTCAATATTGCTCGGTTTTTTGACCTGCAGGCAGGCAACATATAGATCTTAAAACTGGACCTATTGATGATTTTGTGATGTTAGTTTAAGTGATATTAACGCTTAATGCTAACCCAAGAAAAAGTAATATGTATTCGTGCAGATATTGTCAAAACTCGCGACGCTACAGCTCTTTTCGAGACATTTTTGTTTGGAAACTTCATCAGATGATGACCTTGTTGTACCCGGCCCGCATACTATTATGCATCTATCTGATGGATTGGGAAGAGTATAGACCTGTATGTCCCACAGTAACTTCTATTACTTCGACATCATGATCTTGAAAGACTGTATTATTTAACTATCATGGGTGGAAATCAATTTACACAACAATAAATTCTAAAAAGGAATTTTCAACAGACCACCCGACTCCCCGCGTTCTTCTACAATTACAATCCAATCTTGATCGTGTTAAAACTGTCTGTATACAAAATATCTTTATAACTGGTTATGTTAATGCTGATGCTGACTTTATCGCAGTACCAGTGGAAAAAAAAATATGATTCTCTCCGCACGACAAATCTGTACGGCAAACTTTCTTGTCCTTTTTTTTCTTGTCTTCAGAAACCTACTCCAGATCATCCTCCACCCATGTACCATGGTCATGAGCTTCAGAATGTGCCTAAATGCAAACACTCAGGTACAATTCTAAAATCTTATCTAACATGGAGTGCCCATATAAAAAAAATCACCACCAAAGCCCCTATAACGAAGGGAAAAAGAAATTGAAATGAAAAAGAACAGACAAGGAAAGAAAAGAAAGAAGACTTCACAGTGTCGTCTCGACAGGGACACATAAGAACACAGACGCTCGTAACGTGCAGTCACTCAAGCATACGTGCTTATGTCGGGGGAGGGTGGTTGTGTGGGTAGAGAGGGTGAACCTGGAGCATATGTATGTGCAATAACCCACATAGGGCCGTATCTGCAATCAAGTATTGCGTGTTCATCTGTGCAGTCAATAATTCGTGCTCATAAGATGAGAGAGGGTGGGCCTACAACCACTACGTCGTCAGACAGAGCTCCTATACAGAAAAGGCTGGAAACGAGGCTCACATCTGGACCACCATCCCACTTCACGTTTGACATGATTTCTCTTTTTCCTGTAAATACCAACAAGGTGCAACTCCAACTCACCAGTTTATTCCAATACTATTTTTACAGGTATATATTGCATTGATAAACCATTGGTATTGACAAATAGCCATGGCAACTTGCCTCTAATTGTCAAAAAATATCTCTCAAAAACCATTTCGGGCAAAAGTCCGACATTCTAATGGCAAATTCAAACGGGTATCCCATCATGAATCAAGTCCGTTCCGTAGCGTCAGCCGTATGGCAACTGTTCTCAGTTTTCAATCAGACCATATTCCTTGATCCACTCACGTTTGTATCCTGTGTTCATTTCGCAATCATGAAACATGAAAAAATGATTTTTCCGCTGCTCTTCGTATGTGTCGCTCCTCCTTTGTTTACTGCGGGGAAGCTCTCTTACTCACTTGGACTGACATTGGAGGCCGGGAAAATGGCGACATGATTTCTGAGAATGAGAGATATCATTTACCTTTTGGGTATACCAATGCAATACGTGTATGGGAAAAATTCTATGCCTTTACTGACTTACTGTTAACCATTCACTCAAGGCCTGCATACAGAACACACATTCTTTACAAACATACAGATAGAACAGAAAGAAAAAAGAAAACTCGCTCACTCAGTCATTCTGTGAATCAACGTTCACTCACCTTGCAAAACCACAGAAAGATAAATAATGAAACAACACAGCCTCTGATGCTTTGGATAATAACTCTATTGATAGGTACCAATATAGAAGTTATCCGGCCTTCAGACCCTGTGCTGTCTGAAGAATCTCAGCCAGCACGAATGTTTTGTTGGAATAACGCAGCATTCTTTTTGCTGAGCCGCCCAAATATGGACGCAGGCTTAGCTTCTGACGACAGTATGGCCAATCCGAAACCAGAATAATTAATTACAAAATAAGCTCACTCATCCCAAACACAGCAAAGTAACGGCCTTGGTATTTCTTTGTTTCCTTACAATCTTAATATAACTTCCACTATTATAAAATTAAAACAAGGTATTTTTGAGTGACTTTTTACTTGAGAGGTTTTTATATTTTGCATTACCGAAATAGTGAATACTGCCTTATTCAAAACTAAGAATTAAACCATAATATAAATATCCATATAAACTAATCATGACATATGTATCAAAACCTTTTGGTGTCCATAAATTCGACCATACCCACACTGATATCCCAGCTGATTTCTCGTTTTGCTACAAAGACTTTCAGCCAATCAGAGCAGCTGGGATGGCAGTCTGTGTCCGGACAAAATTATGGCCACAAAAAGCTCCCCTGCCCCTGCCCCTGCCCCCTATATTACTAGCAAGAATGCTTGACTGACTGGACGTTTCGAACGCCTGTGCATTGGAAGCCATTTATTGCTCATTTTTGCGACCCATTTTACAATATGACAGTGTGATCTGGGATGGATGACGAATATATTTTCGAATATTTACAACTGTCTGCGGCCGGTACAGTTACAGGAGCAATGCGCACCATCTCTAAGGGTAAGTTATATGAAGAAACTGGCTGGGCAACAAACTGGCTGGGCAACTGTCGGAACAAAGACAAGTGTCGAAACTTACCATGGAGTGGTAAACGTGTTTACAGCCTAACTCTCAGTCATTTGTATTCTGTTCTTCAAAACACCTCAGTAACCGATGATAATCCCTGTTAGGACACCAGGAGTCGGTGTGATTCGATGAGACGTTTCGACTTTTACTTTTTTGAAGATAGAATATTGCTCCTCGGCAAATCCTCTTTTCCCTCGACGATGAAATTGTGGAATTTCCACCACTTGATGGTCAATATTAACAGACTTTGTACCAATTTAAAAAGAAAACCTCAAGCCTCAAGATATGCCCCTAAAACACTCCGACATTATTTATATTGATAAGAAATCCCTTTTAACATTCCAGACCGCGCATGGGTCACTGCCCGTTGAAGGTACATCTTTTTCAAATGGGTGATAAGGATTCACGAGTTTGTTCATGTGGCTCTGCTTCCAAAAGCAGTTAGCACTATGTTTTTACTTGTCCTCGATGTTCTGTCACTTCAGCATTGAAAACAATATATTTCTATTTTTGTCAATGCAAGAATTTGTGGAAGAAAGTAAACGTTTTTTTCTGAACTGGAACAAACAGTCTAATGGCTAGAGTACTGATAATTCCATGTGCCCCGCTGTATGTATATCGTATTGGTCGTACCCATCTTCTCCTTGTTCTGCTGCTGTGACACCACTCCTTGTGTATTTGCTGTGCTCGACGAGTGGCGGCGCAGTTGGTGTTGTGAGTCAGCATTGTCTTGTGATTCTGTCCTTTGTAACCAGAGACATTTATATATGCCATTTCTCTGGTTCCCAGTTTCAGTCACCACAAAAGGTGAACACAAAGGTGACACAAAGTTATATTGTGGAACATTGAGTTTGTAAGTCTCAACTCGTGGTGCCTTTCCGGACACACCTGCGAGACATTGCAACAGCAGTTCACTGTGGTTTCGGTTTTGTTTCTTCTGTTGCAGCAAAACCCTCATTTTGACAGTTTTGTAAGACATCTGAAGCTTAAATCTCATTGCGTTAGAACGTATTACTGAACCCGATCCTTCTATCACAGTGTACCAGGTAGCACACAGGTTTCCCAAATCAGTTTGGTGTTTATCAGTCGAGAGTTACAGGTTCCAATCAAACTTACATGAATTATAACTACGGAATTTGCATAGATGCACTGTACCTCAATCCTCAAATATATTGTCCAATGGTATATCTGGTTAGTATATCTGTGTGTTATCACGCCCATTTTGCTTTTCCGCTTTTTCTTTCTTTCTTTCTTTCTTTCTTTCTTTCTTTCTTTCTTTCTTTCTTTCTTTCTTTCTTTCTTTCTTTCTTTCTTTCTTTCTTTCTTTCTTTCTTTCTTTCTTTCTTTCTTTCTTTCTTTCTTTCTTTCTTTCTTCTTTATTTCTTCTTGGTAGACTTGTAAATGCAACTGTGCCAAATTATGTGGAGCAAAATTGTGGCGAATCGTGTAAATGCGGGAGGGGGGCACAGCAAGCTTTATATTTTAGATATCTTAAAAAAAAACTGCACGAAATGAAGTTGCTATTCAAGCTTTTAGCTGTATATATTATTTACTGCTGTTCCCCCAATATCATTAAATAAACGTTATAGAATTTTAAATTGATTTAATTATAAAGCATTTCAAAGCATTGATCTTGAAAATCTACAAACCAAAGGACTCAGCTTTAAAATTAGGTATAGTGTAGCATTTATTATTTCGGGTGATTTGATTGGACACCTCCTCGGAACCTGGCATCAGCACTAGGCTTACTACTGCACGGGTGGGGGAGGGGGGAGCAAAACGTTGAAAAAGGGCAACTTGCTTGGCGTTTTTGCTTAACATCGCCAAGGTTAAATAGGTCTTTGGACATTTTTGGGCTTTTGTGCCGAGATATGCCTAGGTGAAATAGTGTTCTCGGCGATCTCGGAAAAAAACGTCGAGACCTGGCGAGGTGAGAACTGACAGGAAAAGGAACTTGGGGTTTTTAGACAGAAACACCGAGCAATGCCATTATAAGAATGGACAGTGAAAGGAACTCGGCGTTTCTCGGCAAAAACGACGAAAAACGCAGATGTTTCCCTTCCTGTTACTCGTATCCCGGCGTTTACGTCGAGAAATGCTGAGGTAAGTATGGAAGGTAATATACCTGGGCATTACTACGCATTTTAGCTAAAAAAAGAAACAGCCGCGGTAAGGAAAGGAGAGGATATTTTCTTCGCATTTCTGTCAAGGAAAGAGACAGACACTTTATTATTCTGAATTGCTCAGTATATTCATACAGAAGCACGCTGACCTCTTCATTTTCCCCCTGGTGAACCTTGTGGATTAAATTGAAGTCCAAATATCAGACTTGTTATTAAGATGCAGAGTCAAACTAGAAAAATTTGAATTGCTTGTCAGCGAATCAGTCTGTGTGCCCGGAAAACTTTTAAACATTGTCTATTCAGTTTTTATTCAACCCCTGCAACAATAGCTTTTTCATGCGGCTATGTTAAACACATATAAATTGCAGTTGGAAAGGCACCTCAATCTGTTATAGTTTTGAAACTGTTCATGATTTTTTTTTTTGTATTTACCTAGCTTCCAAAAATCAAACTGCTTCAACTTTTATTCATGGTTCATTGAAGGCAGCTATTCCACAAATCTATCAATTGAAGTTTGAATGACACCCCAATCTATAACATTTTTGAAGTTATTCAAGATATGATTTTGTGTATTCACCCGATTTGCATTAATTAAAATGCTATAACTTTGGTTCATTTTTGATTTGATGCAGCTATGCCACAAACTCGCCAACTTAAGTGGAAATGGTACCGCTATCTGTAATAGTTTTGAAGTTGTTCTATATTAAAATTTTGTGCATTTGCCTTATTCACATGAATTAGAATGCTACAACTTTGGTTCATGTTTCATTGGATGCGGTTATGTCACAAAGCTACAAATTGAAATTGGAATGGCACCTCTATCTATAATAGTATGGATGTTTCATTTAAAATTGAGTTTTGTGTATTCACGTAATTTGCATAAATCAAAATACTACAACTTTGACCCATGATTGAATGCAGCTATGTCATAAATGTATAGATTGCAGTTGGTTTGGTACCTGTATTTATGATAGTTTTGGAGATATTCAACTTTTGTGTGTTTCAAGTGTGCCTATTTAGCATATTTTAAAATGCTATAGTTTTTGCTCATTGTCCATTATATTGACAGGTGGCACAAACCTGTGTGTACTACTTTAAATTTTGAGTCTATCTGTAATACGTTGGAAGATATGGTATGGAGTTTTTAAATATTTTATTGCCCTAAATTTCTGCATGATATTTTGAACATCAGGATTGTTCCAAACAAAATGCACAACTTTACTGCTAGGTCTATCACCATGGCAAGTTTGGTACTTTTCGGAGCAATAGTGTCCAATAAAAACTGACAACAAAATTCACACGAAAATAAGTAAGTTAGTAAATATATAAATAAATGAATAAAGAAAGAAAGAAAGAAGGAAAATAAAGAAAGACAGAAAAACAAAAACAAAAAAAAAAAAGAAACAATAAAGTGTTTGAGGAAAACAAGAGGTCTCTGTGCACACACACACTTAATTACTACAACATTCCTTCAAAGTCATAGCGAAAAAGAATTGAAAAAAAAAATACATATAAAATCAAGAAGTTAGTTTTCCACATCCATTTTCTTTACCATGTAAGCATGAAGCACATAGGATTTGAGATTTTATCAGCTGCTACAGATATGAATAAATTATGTAGTTCTGCACACGATGTACATGTTACATACATGTAGTCATCATATTATGTTCGATGAAGCATGCCATGTGGGGAGACTGCTCAATTTCATGGTGATTCCAGGTGTTTGTGATGTGTATTGTTTTTTCTTTTGGCAGAGTGCAGGTAAATTTACATTTTTTTACCTAATGTTTCTACATCGATACAAGAAGCGGTATCAGCATTTCTGGATAAAAGCACAAGAAAAGGATATGTACAAAAATGAAATACTAGCACTGAAATATACATGTATCATGTATCATTGAACTCATTTATTTTGTAACAAAGTTACTGCATCTGTCAATAATCCATGATCAGAGAAAAGCTGGGTTTCAATATCCCTCAGAGAGTAGAATTCATGCTAGTTACCAGTTAAATATTAATGAATAAATGTGCTATATGTTCAAGCATATTAATCGTGTATAGATATATTTTTGTTTGACACAAGGTATGTTGAGGAGGTTTTTTTAGGAATAATCATGTAGTATTACATAAAAATGTACACACACACACACACACACACACAAACACGAACACACACACACACAAACACGAACACACACACACACACACACACACACACACACACACACACATATATACATATGAACTATGACAGCGCTCACTGGCAGGAATTTCCAACCAAATTGTTCAACTTAGTTGTTAATTGTTGACTGCTAAAATTCATGTGAAAATTCTGTGCACAGCTCCTAAGTAATCACCTCCCCCATACTTGATCTAACAATATAATTGTTACTCTTAGTGCCCAACAAAGTTTAAAAGAAGTGATCAAGTACTTTAGCCTTCTGGCAAAAAGGTCGAAAAGTACCGACGCTAGAATTAGAAGAGAAAGACCTTGGCACTTCTTGTCGTGTTTGCTTCGAAACTGCAAGGTCCTTTCCCTGCCTTTATTTACCTCAGCATTGCTTGACGTTTTTCGGCAAAAATGCCGAAGGATTATAAATTATATCGGCATTTCTCGCCAAAACGCCGACAACGTGACCGTTTCTCGATGCTTTGTTTCCTCCTGTGTAGTCTAATATCTTGGCTTAAACGAACAAATTAAAATCGGGTAATACTCAGTGATTCATGATGAAATATTCATATTAATTAATGTTATTTACATTTACATATATTTATGAATAAAAAGTATTGATAGTTTATGTGTCATATATATATATATATATATATATATATATATATATATATATATATATATATATATATATATATATATATATATATATATATATATATATATAAATATATAATGGTTTCCTGTATTTTAAAGTATCCACTTAATTGATATGACCATGGGGATGAAAAAAGTATTGATTTAATTCAATCATTAGAATATGCTGAACATACATATATCGAGAGGTTATATTCTTGTATAAGAATACAGACACAAGAATACATGAGAAACCCTGTTTGGAAAAATATCGAGGTACAAAAAAAAAAAAATACTCCGTGTGTAAATATATTAAATGTAGCTGGTTTGCCAGTGAACTGAGCTTACTGGATGCCTATCCGTTCTTCGTTCATCATCGTTGTAGTCGCACCTGTCAACAATTTCACTGTCTTGACCTGCTCTGAAACATTGTAGGCGGGATCCTCCTTAGTGGCGGGAATGTATCTTATGTGGGTCTCAAGTACATTTATGTTATAACAAACCTGTTACTCTGTCACATAGGTGGTGGTACTCCATTCTGGCTTTACCTTGAACTTTAAAGGAATGTACTTTAGGTGTATTTCTACCAAACTTTTTCACCGAAACAGAATATTCCAATTTGCTTACTTTGATGAATTTTCGATTTGAGTCACATTTTATAAGTGTATACTCCACTACCCATCATTATTATTCATTTATATAGTATATGAATGAATTAGCCAATGCAAACGGACATATCAAGGCTACTTCTTTGAACTTTGCCTTACTTTCATGAAACATAAGTATTAAAACCCGTTGGTGGGTTATGGAAGATAAGTATGTCATTTGGAAGAAATTACCATGTAACGGGTATAATTCACTGTGTATCTCGACGTTTCAATTTTTTTTCTGTGCAACTTTTTTAATGAAATCGTACACAGACACAAACGGGGACTGTTGATCGAGATGAACAGTCCAAGATATATCCTTGACCCAGATACTTTGTCCAGTGATCTGTTGTAATTCACGGCACGTACTTCTGTCTATGTACAGAAGTACGTTCGGTGAACTACAACAGATCACAGGACCAAGTATCTGGGTCAAGGATATGTCCATGGACAGTTCATCTCTAGGCTATAATACATTTGACAGAAAAACCTCACTTGGATATATTTATATTCAGGCTTATCAAACAAGCCATGCAATAAGATAAGTACATCAGTCAAGTATCTTGGAGATAATACAAGTTGGTGATAGTAATGTTTCCGTAAACAATTCAAAGCTGATCTTTAAGTTCCCCTTGTTTTGATTTGTCCCACAAAAATCTCACACGCTTGAATGATATTTATTTTTTTAAAACCAGGTCAAGTTCCAAAACATCCGAGGTAGCATTTTTGCTAATACATTCCACCCTTAAATCGTTTCCTCTGTGCATAATATTGATATCAAGAAATCTCATACCTTAAATCTCCGACTTGATATAAGTATGGCGCTATTAAGGTCAACTGTGGCGTACATTCA
This sequence comes from Hermodice carunculata, assembly GCA_964020975.1. Classification (NCBI taxonomy): domain Eukaryota; kingdom Metazoa; phylum Annelida; class Polychaeta; order Eunicida; family Amphinomidae; genus Hermodice; species Hermodice carunculata. Next base: position 11,917,990 of record OZ026619.1, on the reverse strand, counting down.
TTCCCTTGCCTTTGAAATAGAACATCCATTTTTACAGACACAATTTATCAAAAAGAAAACAAAAGGATAGGCTTAAATATCTAGTTTCGAAACATGTTTTATACTCAGCTGAGAATTTATGATCATCTGAATTTTCATGAGACTGTCAAGAACCTAAGGCGTAAGAACATTTCGATCTGCCACCAAAATAATGACGTGATCATCTCGAAGCCATAACTTTCCTATGCTTTGAATTCTATGTTATGATAACTCGCATGGGCACATACTAGGCTTACAAAGTATGTAATGAAGCGAAAGAGGCCAATTGTTGATGCATCGGGTGATATATCCATATACAATTAATACCGTGGATATACCTTGGTGCTTTGATTTTATCCCACGAGACCTTACAAATATGAATAAAGATGGAGAGATATATCCTGTAGCAACACTAGGTCACTTGGTCACGTATCTCGGTTCACTGAGTGTTCCATGTACTATTTGTGCTTGTGGCATTTTGGTCCTTTGGCTCGTTGATGAAACCAAACAGGCATTTATTAGGTCAGGTTTTAGTTTTTAAAATGAAAACTAGGTCACTAAATCAAACATGTGGGTTAGTAATATACACCACCAACTCAAACTTGAATTGAGCTCAGATCATCTTTACTCAGCTTTTCCTAGTGGAGTTTACGCTGTAGCAGAAGATCAACTCAGCGCAGCATATGTATGTACCACCAAAGTATTGTTAGTAGGTACGAATATATTGATAAATTAAAAAGTGATTAAAAAACGAATGATGCAGGAACGGCGTGTACTTTGGCTATTCCTCTACAAAATGGATAGCTGTAAGAGCAGGTAGCAAGCTTACAGCGTCTTGGAGTGGCGAGGCTACATGTGTATGTTCAGGCTGCCCGATCCCAATTCATATAACCCCGGTCGATAAACTTGGCCATTTGCAAAATGCTGCAAAATAACTGGCATGGTACATATTAATGAAACCCACTGGGAATTAAACAGATAGCGATTGCCACTGCAATAACTTTACATTTGACATTAGAAAGGTTGGACTGAATAAGACTTCACATATTAAGGTTAATGGAAACCTCTATGTACTATTAGCCATATATTAAGCTTTGGCTGACAGTAAAAAGCCTCAGTGTTGCCTGTGTAAACTGATAGTGTGTTTTACGTACTGTGTGTCTTGGGAAATTTACTTAAGTCACAACGGTCTATTCTGTTGACCATTAATGTCAAGCGGTTGACGTCTGCTTGCCAGATTTGTTTACCCAAAGCAACTCCTTGCAGCTGACTTCATTGCTTCACCTGCCGGCCATAACCAGGCCCCATCGCTGCTAGCAGGGCAAGCACGGCACGTCCGTATACGTAACCTATATACAAACAGAAACACATCTCATAATTGGTTCACCGCCATGGTGCCTTCGCTGAAACTGTGTTAATAGCCTTTTTCCGGAAGAAAAATTGCTCTTTTGTATTCATATTGGAAGCGGTAACTAGTTGGCTCACTTAATTAGTGGTCACATTACCTTATTGGGCAGGTTACATGGAGGCATATATATATATATATATATATATATATATATATATATATATATATATATATATATATATATATATATATATATATATATATATATACATAGGTGTAAATTAAAAATCCCTTGGCTTTCGTCGTGTCCAATTTTTCATTTCAGATTAATTTCACACGCAACAATTTGATCGGGCGCTTGACAGCAGATGAGCTTTATTGACTAATACATGGAGACAATCGCTATGTCTTGCTTCGTTAGGCCATGCCTTGACTCCCATGCCAATCTTGCAGGCCACATAGCAGAGTGATAAACAAGTAACCAACACGACGCACGCAGTATCTACCCTGACCCTACTCGCTCTTCTATTGCTGGGATGTAAGGGGCATCGGGACAGAGATGTTTACACTTTTTCGAAGTCCTAAAGACAAATCAGCTATTTTAAATTTTGCTGTGTGTGGCAGTGTAGTTCGCACATAGAAACATTGAAAAGACATATTTAATTCAATGAACATGTTAAACGGACTTATTTCAATGAAAGTGTGTCCCCTGTGTTATTTCTTCCGATTTGCAAATGTGTGATATGGTGCCAGAGATTCATCTGTCAAGCAACTATAATGGTGGCAATGATGCAAATGATGACGATGATACTAATATCTTAACAATCCGATTTTATTTCAGATTCTTTGCAAACCGATTGCTCCAAGTAACATTGTTAAAAGAGTCGCTGGTCGTACGCACTGGTTATGGCGTTTGCTTTAGCTAATGCATCAGATGCTCTGGTAGACAACGCAGCCCCAAAATGTATATATGTATATATATATATATATATATATATATATATATATATATATATATATATATATATATATATATATATATATATATATATATAATGTATTTGTGTTTTTTTGTCCAAAACCACCTCCTAGATTCATTACCCTATTCCGCAGTCCGAACTATTTACTCTCCTGTGTTATTTCTTCCCATTTACAAATGTGTGATATGGTGCCAGAGATTCATCTGCGAAGCAACTATAATATATACATTTAGATACACATACAGAGAGAGAGAGAGAGAGAGAGAGAGAGAGAGAGAGAGACACACACACACACACACAGAGAGAGAGAGAGAGAGAGAGAGAGAGAGAGAGAGAGAGAGAGAGGAGTTTAAATTGATAGACCGATATGTTGGTGAATAGGCAGAAAGACAGACAGAAAGACAGACTTATACTGACATGTGGCATACATGATCAAGTGTCGCGATGCAGTCCATTTCATAATGACTGCTGTTTGGGGACCATAGAGAATATCAGAAATGGGGCTTCATGGGAATGCATTATGCTTTATATGAAATGAAACTTATACAATGTCACATTACATAGTTTTGTCCTGACTGAAATATGTTTTTTGCCCACGAAAGACAGACACAAATATAATTCGCTGGTTGCTTGAACTGACACAACTTCTTTTTGAAGGATTAGGCACCGGCTTCATGAAGGGTGCTATTAATGTATATGGCCATTGCATGTGAACAATTTGAACAAAATGTAAGATCCTCTATTTTCCCAAAGATATGCACAGATTAATGGTCTCCTGTCAAGTAATTCTCAATGTGTACAATTTCATGATTTGTGCACTGGTTATTACTCCTTAGAACGTCATCTCAAATTGCATGCTCGGCAGTTGAAATCCGAAAGCCAATCTTATGAGATCACCATGGAAATATGTTGATTTAGGAAATTTGACTGGACTTCAGGGATTTCCTAGACAAAAATCCTCATGGGGATTCCTCTTGTTCAGATGATAAGGCTGATATCATAGTTTGGGTTTTTATCTGCTACTAAATATCGTTACATCCTTGCGTGCGAATAGTAAACGAGTTGGACAGGTGAATCAATGTGCAAAAGACTGAAATTTTGAAGCACAAAATATTTTACAAAGGCAACTGTAACAAGGCATTGGCCTGTTAATGCCGCCATTTGTTACAGGAAAAGATAGGCTCAATGTTGACAACACATATAAACAAATAGTTGAACATAGATCCTCGTCTATACCAGCAAAATTTATTTCGCCTGTTACCAATCTAATTTTGCATATATGACTGAAAACATTAAAGTGTTTACCATCATGAAATATAAATGAAGCCATACCGTAAGTAGCGTGTCTCAAATATTTATGTACATGCAATTTTTTTGTGGAGAAATTTAAGTCCTGTTGCACACATAGCCGCCGCGCTGGAGCTCGTATCTATCAGGCATGGCAAACGTGCGTATGCTTTACGATACTTTGCTTACCCTACGTGCAAAGACAGCGGTTGATACACCTGCCTACCTCGATAGCCAATAAATGGGCGTTAAGTTTCACCCATCGAGAATTTCTCCAATTTTGTAAGTTAATGAAGTGAAGATAAACATGCATTATTGAGAAAAGCCCTCGAAGGAATGAATATTTCGTTCCAGCAGACGCAAAACTAGCCGCACAAAACTCGAGCGCAGGGCAACCATGCGAAATGACTGGTAGCAGTTCTTGTGATATCGTTGTATTCATGGCCATAATGTATTACCCTTTAAGAGCAAGTTCGATTCCGTGGCTTCCCCTTATGTTCAATGATATTTTTGGTTCAATAAAGATGGATTTGACACTGTCAGAAGTGATTGGTTTGCATGAAACATGTTCGCGACACCCAGTGTGACCACCAGCACACAAGGCTCCCTGCATAATTGCTCACCTAGTTTTTTTCAGTGCAAATGCGCTTTCTGCTTCATTTGATCTGTTTCTCATATGGGCCCTTTATCACACCGAATTCAATCGCCAATGAAGTTTGTGTCAAAAGCACACGAAGCTCCCCTCTATTCAGTCAAGTTTCATTGCGATCATCGTCAGTGCTTTGTAAAAGCTATTGTACAGCCATTATCTTCCATTAGCAGATAAGAAGCAAAGCGGCCAGATGACGTGTTGCAATAGTTTAATTGGAAAGATGAAGGTAACATCGAGTGCTAATGCCGAGAGAAAAAGTAAAGGACCAATGAGCGTGTTGTAGGAAGTCAGTGGATAATCACGCCTCAGTTGATCGGTGTCAGCCCTATTAGTTGCCAGGCCCTATTTGTATTCCGCTACTTGGACCTGGATCAATGGCAGCACCCACACGGCGGCAGAAATAATAGGCTGATCTTGTTCCCTCTCACAAAGTCTAATCGTATCTTATGCACGCCTCTCCCTGGTCTTCTTTGTAAGGCATGTTTGAGACATTACGAGGCACGGGTCTGGTTACCTGACGCGGTCATCTACGCCAGCCATGGGCAACTTATTAGACGCAGCTTCACTTGCCGGGCAGCTGCTCGAATGGCACCAGGAGCGACCACGGCGGCCAGGAAAGGTGCATTGCTTTCTTTGTGGGCATCAAGCATAAAAGAAAATGTTGTGAATGGCCCACTACCAACAGTGCTAGTCTTTATTTGTCCCAATTATTTACTGGCATGGAGCATAAAATATTCTTCAAGGAATGTTTGTACTCACAGAAACACTCAGGGACATACGCATTGTGACATTACAAGTGGATGCAGGTGCTTTGGTAGGCAAACACGCTAATTCTTCTATGTTTCGGCATTGATATTTCAATTTCTCTGAGTAATCTTGGGGATCTCAGCAGCGGCATTAGCAGGCAATATGTGGTGGCCGGCTCTCACATGTTACGTTTTAGCCATACTGCAGCACGCTGTTGACTGCGAGGAGACCATACAGTACTCCATGGTAGAGGAGCTGCCGGTCGGCAGTAATATAGGCAACGTGGTCGATGATGCTGCACTGAGAGCCAGATACGACGCTGCCGTTCTCAGGCGACTTACCTTCAGCTTTTTAGATAACAACGGGCCACACGTGGAGTATATGACAATTGATAGCAAACAAGGATTGCTACGTACCGCAAGGAGGATCGACAGAGATACCTTGTGTCCCAAAATGACAACATGTGAAATAGCATCAAACATAGCTGTTCGACCGTTCAGATACTTTCAAATTATAAAAGTTAAAGTGGTAATCATTGACACCAACGACAACGTTCCTACCTTTGAGAAAAAAAATGTTCGGTTAACGCTGTCAGAGACCACCAGCCCCGGATTGGTTTCTGTTTTACCGTCAGCTGATGACAAAGACAGCGGGGTGTATGGCATTAAAGGATATCAACTATTGCATCATTCCTCTCCGTTTAAAATCAGAGTAGATACTGCTAAGGCATCTGGTGCTATCAGTTTGATTCTTTCAGGGAATCTAGACAGAGAAAAAAAGGCAAGTTACCACTTTGTGTTGGTTGCATATGACGGTGGAGCTCCACAGAAGTCGGGATCTGCGCTCATTGATATTGTAGTGTCCGATGCTAATGACAATATACCACAGTTTGTAGAAGATAATTATAAGGTAAGCATATTTGAAAATGCCACAAAATTCACAACTATCGTCAAAGTAAGAGCAACAGACTTGGATTCAGGTCCTAACGGAGATATAGTATATTCGTTCGGGAAAGAAACGGCTACAAAGCATGGCGATTTATTTGGTATTAACAGAAAATCAGGTGCTGTGTTTTTAAAGAAACAACCTGCATATGAGCTAGGATCTATGTACAAATTATCCGTAATTGCCAAAGATAGAGGGCCACAGGCCGTGCCCGCGATTACTGAAGTTGCAGTGAAAGTTAAAGACGTGAATGATCACGCGCCCGAGATTAGCGTGACCTCACAGACAGCTTCCGCCAGTGTTGAAATTATGGAGGATTCTGGGAAGGATACCTTTGTAGCACATGTGTCTGTAAAAGATGTTGATGGAGGACAAAATGGAGAATTCGATTGCTCAGTCAATGATAAACATTTCATATTATATCGTTTATATAAAACTGAATTTAAAATTGTGACCGCTGGCAATCTTGACAGAGAAACGCGTGCCAAGTACACTTTGGAATTTGTATGTCAAGACAGAGGGAAACCTCCAATGATAGCAAAGAAACATGTCCTAGTAAAAGTATTGGATAAAAATGACCACGCTCCAGTTTTTTCAAAGTCGTCATATTTTGCAAACCTTAGGGAGAATAGTCCTGTAGGATCATTTGTAGTGCAAGTAAACGCAACTGACAGAGATGAAGCAATGAACAAAAAAGTAGCTTATTATCTTGTTGGAGGCAATAATGATAAATTTGCTATCGGAAAGTCGTCAGGAATTGTGACCTCTAGGGTCCATTTTGACCGAGAATCTGTTCAAGAGGTAGAGCTGCTGGTCATTGCCACTGACAGTGGTGAGCCCCGTTTCACTACCACATCATCCCTCCATATCACCGTCACTGACGTCAATGATGAAGCTCCTACGTTTTCCCAAATGGATTACGTCTTTGGAATCGACAAAACTCAGCCAATTGGAACGGAGGTTGGGCGAGTATTTGCGTTTGACCAGGATACCAAACCATATAACAAATTCAGCTACTATCTCTCTGATCACGGGGATAGCGCCGGTACGTTTATCATAGACCAACAGCGGGGAATAATTACGTCTTTAAAATCCTTGCAGTACGATAATAGGACAGCGTATAGCTTCCCTGTACTGGCCGTCGATACGCATAACCCCAGCTTAAAAAGCAAAGCAAATGTAACTATTTTAGTTGCAAATCATAAGACCAACGCCGTAGCTTCTGGTACGTTTCGACCCAATTTAACCATAATTCTGGCTCTTGCCGGCGCCCTTGGGTTAATGCTCATCATCTTAGCCACTGTGATCATTGTATATACCAGTCCAAGGAGACGTAATCGCAACAGAAGTGGTTATCTGTCCGGGGATCTTGTTCGCGTAAGACGGGGGGATCTTGATGTTCTAAGGAAAGACATTGTTTCAAACGAAGCCGGTAAAGGAATACATGCATGGAGCAATGCATGGGAAAGCATGAAGATAGCAGAAGACAAAAGTTTTGATCAAACGTTGGACCTAACTGTGCCCTTTAAGCTTCCTTATGCAGGCGACTGCACACAAGAGGTAAGGAATTTATAATTAAGCTGGTTTCATGGTGTGGACTTTTCTCTTTAAATTATGATTTATTTACGAAGCTATTTGAAACGGGACTTACGGATCGGTTATCTTGCTTAATTTGCATTCCTTGTTGACCTTAAAATCATTATACTTTTGGGTCAAAATCTGATATACTAAAATGTATCAAAGAGATAGTCAAGCAATCCCAGTGAGAAAAATCATAAGGACTTCATTTTATCTATTGAGCTCAACACTGTGGTTTGTGGGTTCGTCTTGAGGGATCCCCCAGCCTAAGTGAAAATTTTGTCTTGGATCAGCAAACAATTCATGCATCGTGAAGTCACGCTCTAGCCACAGTACAGATGCAGCTCTCATTGGATACATTGCAAAAGCATGCATATTTTGTTCAACAGCTAGGTCTTCTCTGGTGTTAAAATCATTAGCGATACGACTTTACAGCCAACTATATCGGAAGAACATCTAATGTAAAAAAAAAAAACATCGCGTGCAGGAAAATACTGATTCAAATTAACGCTCTTTGATTTTGATTTCCAATATAACCCCGAAAGGAAAATAATGCGTGTGATTCAATACATAGACTTTATTAACACGTCAGTGTGATCGAGAATTATACCTCTATAGCGTACTAAAATCCCTGATAAAGTGATAGTATTTTACGCATAACCAACAATTCCAGCAATCGTTCTCCATGTTGTGGAAAAGTATAATTTTAGACTGGGTCATGAAGGTAGCACAAATGATGTTCCCAAGTAGTTTCTCTGTTAAAGCAAACGAGAATAGATAATTTTATTAAGTTTAAAAAACCCTCTGTAACCTTTCTGTTTTGAACCGGATGGAAGTCAAGGTTGATAAGGCAGAAGCTTCAAACTTATGCACTGATCATTTTGGAGATTGATTGGCTAATGGTATTGTGTGCCTTCTTCATACTGGGAACACTGGAAATTTGGCCTAGTTTGTGCGAATGTTTGCTCAACAAAATTCCTATTATCTCAGAATCTCACAGATCTTATGCATTGTCAATTCAATCAGTTTATTTTTCAGAATCATTAAAGGGAGTACGTAAGGTCGAAGCGTGTGTCTTGATATAATATTCTAAAATGCCTTAGCCAAAACTAGAGCTTACTTTTACTCTCCTATAAGCAAAGAGACAAAATAAATATGGTCACAAATTTTTATGCAAATTTGTCCCGTTGGAACCATACATAATATATGCCATTCTGTGTTTGAGGCATTATTGAATTAAGCCAAGTTACTTGTTTCATTAATCAAAGGATAAAAACAGTGGTTTGAGTAAGGGTATTTTGGTTGCTGACGGCGTATAATACAGTTAGGCGAACGTTTTGCCGTCCGACCTACAAATCAAATGGAGACTCCTTACAAGATATTATCCATGAAAATTTTGAACACTTTTCTTAATGAAAAAATCCTTAGACCATAAACTATATGAAAATATATTGTATTATGGTCCTACGGAATGGGTGTCACTTTTCCAATTGTTGTGATGATCAGTTTTTATAGTTTTCTTTCGGTCACAGCGTCATGTCAAAAACAGTGACAATCTGCTCCCAAGAACATGTTGGCGCTGAAATTGAACGTTCGAAAAGAATTACATCAGAGTTGGTTAGGGAGCTGTTCAAAAGAAAAAGAAGATTTAACACAGAGAGCATTATTTAAATATTAAGACAGAGGTCTGGGTTCTGTCCACAAAGTTATGTCCGAAAACATAAATTATGTCAACCTTCATGCTATACTAAATTAACAATTAGCAGGGTTGTATTCCATGACACTGAATTGTACCTTTTTGATCAGCTGAAATATCTACTAATTTGCGTCTCCTCTAATATCCCTGGCTCCTCTTAAAATGTATACTGATCTGTTTTGCACGTAACTCATGGGTAGTACATTTGATATTAGGTCTAATAAAAAGTGAACGGAACATTGTAGTGGGGATAGTCCTGTAATTTTAACTTTAAAATATATGTACGTTTTGTTGTTCATCTATCCATCAGTTTGAAAAATAAGTAGTGTACACATTGATATTTACACTGGAGCTGTACTGTGACCAACAAAGCCAACAGAATCTTAATAGGTTTCCAACAAGCATTTGTAAGATAGCTTATTTCATACTCAAAAGAACTCAAAATCAATAGTAATATTGTTTCAAGCAAAAATCATACTATGGGGTAAACTATTACATTTAAAATGTAATAGTTTACCTCAAAGTACATTTATCGAAAAACATAAAAAATGAAACAAAATATTAGTTTCGTAAGTACATTAATTGAATATTTTCCAGGCGTGGGGGTGTAACAAGGTCCTTTTCCTTGCTTTGCTACTTCTAGTTGTGTTGTTTGAATAAACTATAGGCAGACAATATCCAAGTTTGGTTGAGTGAAGTATATTGTTTCAATTAAGGCAATGAAGATCCCGAGCCACGTACTCTGAGGATCTACATAGACAAGTCGGCTCAGCTGTGGCGTGATCCCACAAGGTCTTAAGATTTTGTTAAAGATGGAAATGACGCATAGTGGCAATAAAACAATTAAAAGAGTGGAATCTTAGGTATGATGACCAACTAAGGAAATGTTTGCTTTCACACTGAAATTAGCATAACCCAATATGGGTATCTACCAAGTCCCTACCTGAATATTCCCAAATAAGGAGAACGTATGAAACAGGATAGGGGATTAAATGTTTTCACCCATTTTATCGGGGTTCAGGTGGACAAATTCTTCGGGTGGGCACACGCCAGGCTTACAAAATATAGTAACAATAAAATACATTTACCGTTTAACTGGAAACTTAAAATAAAACTTATGAAAAGATATCGAGCAAAAGTATCAACAAAATTATCAAGAAAATTATCAAGTGACATGCTCAAGGCATACCTTGTTACATATGCCCCCACATAAAATTAAAACTTGGCTTACGATGTTTAACAAAATTAAATATTATCAAAAAAATTATCAAGTGACATACTCAAGGCAAACTTTGTTACAGGCGTAGAATGGCAAAGACCTACCAACTGATTCAGCATTGGATACTAAATATTTGTTTATGATTCTCAACCTGTCAAAATCGCAATAAAAGCAATAAAGGTTATATTAGAAATTACAACAACCCAGGTTACGTATGAGACTTCCTTTTTTTTAGAAAAAAAACAAAACAATATGTGCTTTGTGTGTCATCCTGGTGCCAGGTGAACATTATCTCTGAAATAGACCTTAGCCAGTATTTTAGTACCACTTCTTCTCATACCTTTAACAACCACGCTTACTTTCGTCCTGCAACGTTTTGCCGTTAATTCATGGGCACAGAAATGTCAATCTGCGAGCTTTATATTTGGCACGAGTGGTTCGTATATGTTAAAGTTCACCATAACGGAAAGTCCTGTGCACAAAAACATTACTTGTATATCGTTAAAAAAAATGACGTAAACTCTGTGTATATTTTGTTCACTGGAACATTTCGTATGTTTGGCATTTTGCAACACATATCGGCCATTAAGCTATATGTACAAAATATGATATCCCAAAGCAAGGTGCCTTTGTCAGATCCCCGATGGTAAAACGGAATATATTCGGAAAGTTTGAGATTGATAGCAGTTAACAGAAACAGGGAAATTTGCGCATATCTGAAAACTCTATATTGAGTTATAAATAGCCTTGATGATTATCTGTCTGGACGTTGCGTATATGCGAGTGATTATCCCTGGTTCTGAACAGCATATTATATTTTCAAATTTGTTAGCATTTAGATAATATATATTCTTTAAGCTTATTGGGGAATCAACTTTTAGGTCCAATAATTATGAGGAGTGTGACTGAAGCATTTGCCTGCTAAAAATGTGAGTTATGAGTAATCACATCTTTTTATTTTTTATTGTTTATTTCATTTATAATCTCGGCAAAAGTCAATGTGCTTCGAAGTAGCACATCCATATATATATGTATGCTTTGTGATGAGACATTCCATTCAAGTAACAGCATGCATGCAGTTACCACAACAGAACAGAGACTAAATAATGGCCCAGGTCAACAGCTTTCCTGTGTATGCTTTCAGGGCTTTGCGCCCAAAGCGTTGCGAGAAAACCTGTTGACTCAGTCAGACCTACAAATTGGAAGCACTAAAAGTATCATTGCATCCGCAGGAAACAAAATGGTCAATATTTAATCTTAAATCAGTCCATTTTGAAGGTAGTCAATATTTTCGACCTCTTCTGCGTAAAATCTTGAAATCAAAAGCATAAATTCATAACCATATGCTAAAAGCTTGGATATAACGGTACTAAGATGCGCACCTTTGTCAAAAGTGCTGAAATATATAAAAAGAAGATAAATCAAGTAATCAAACAGCACAGCAGAGAAAGAGAGAGACAGAGAGACAGAGAGAGACAGACAGAAAGACAGAGAGAGAGAAAGAGAGAGAGAGAAATAAAGAAAGAGAGAGAGAGAGAGAGAGAGAGAGAGAGAGAGAGAGAGAGAGAAAGAGAGAGAGAGAGAGCTACCTTAATGGTGCCTCGCGTATTGGTAAGCTGTCTACTGTAAAGGCCATCCCATATTAACACTAATGAGACAGATTACCATACTATCAAGTTTACAAAATAGAACATCATATCAAAGTGAATCAAAACATTTTTTTCAGCATCTAGCGAACCAATATGCAATGGTTAGTCAACAGAAAGAAAATATAAGACTACATCATGTGAGGATGCATATCCTATCGCAGTGCTTCAGCCCTTTCTGAATCCGAACTGGGATTTGACAGGCTCATCTGGAGGGATGAGATGCAATTTAACAAGTTTTAAGTGAAAGGAGCTAAGCGTGACCGGTCTATAACTTACAACATCGTTGGGATTCAGAGTAGGGCTTAGTTTAAACATATTTATTCCAACTGGATAGTACATCGAGATGTCACTAGTCGGGGGTTTCTGCACAACATGGAGTGACACACAAATGTATATTACAAAACACACAGGACAATTCGTCGCTACCAAAGAGAAGAATATGCGCTATTCTGGTACTCGCTATGTGTATAACTCAGGTGGGCGCCGAGAGCAATAATAGGGATGATGGAGTTGAGAAGTTTAATTCTGTAAGTTAAATACTTTGAACAAAAGAATAGAAAGCGTTGCAGATCTTCAGGGTTGGATAGGTACAAAAGCATATATGTTGTGCGATGATGCTGACTTTAAAGAGATAAAAGTTAAGTCTCCAGAATCCTAAACGTAGATGGGTATGACAAATGTTGGCAAATCTGTGTCCGTGGGTATAGTAAACAGGAACATTATCCACTACCAGTAGGGTAGCTTTCAGTTTTGATTTGACTATTTGGAGGAAAATTGAGTTCCTTAAATCTGAAGGTAGATTGTTCCACAGTTTAATAGTGTCAGGAAGGAAGAATTTGTCTAAGCAAAGAGTTTTGTAATTAAAGAGACGCATGGAGCTCCGTAGTGAAGGTTTTGAGCATTCATAGTTGGAGGAATTAGTTGAGACAGATAGGAAGGTTTTACTTGTGATAAATTTTGTAAAGAAGAAGTAACTTAGAGTATTTCCTTCTGCTGCCGAGTATTGTCCAGCCAAGCTCGCATAAGAGGTTGGCATTTGCTGTGAGTCTTAATATACCTGTACATATTTTGGCAGCTTCAAACTGTATGGATTCAATATGAATAGAAAGGCCGTGAATACAGTTGTCAAAGCGCACACAACAACATTCAAGAATTGGTGGAATCATAGTTAAATAAAGTTTAATCAGAGCTTTGGGAGTAACGTAAGCACGCCAGGATAAATATTACTAGAAGTAACTAAGGGATGAGTGTGTGATTTTGCCAAAGGTATTTCAGAGTCTCCAAGACGAACGGATGGATGGTGTGGTTTAAAAAGTTTGATTGAAAATGTGACAGAAAAACTTTAAAGCGTTAGAGATAATACGCCACAACTTTCGCCAGTTATGTATAATGGAGAGATTAATGTTCAGATAATTCGAAAATTCGATTAGGTCATTAACAATTTCAAGTAGACCGGTGTCATCGGCAAAAAGTCTGACATCACATGTAAAAAGGTAAACTAGGGCACTGACATGCACCAGGAAGACAGGAGGACCCAAAATGGAAGCTAGGGGCACACCAGCTTCAATAGGTAGATTAAGTTTGGCCAAGGATAAGCACTCATTGGAAACGATTTGGGAGACAACTATCAATCCATGCCATAAGATTATCAGAGATGGCGATTTGTCGAAGCTTAAAAAGAGACCAAACCTTATCAAACGCCTCGGACTCATCTAGAAACACCAGTCTGGCTTCTTTGGACTGTTCTAGGGCATTGTAGATATTCTGAAGGATATATACAAGTTGATTGACAGTAGAGTCATTGGCCTTAAATGCAAAACTTTTGATAGTGAGTAGGTAATTTTGTGTCAAGTATTCCTAGAGTGAGACCAGTCGTTTAAACACCTTTGAAACATCACAAAGCAATGAAATAAGACGGTAATTGTTTTGATTCTCACTATTGGCCTTTTAAAACACAGAACATATGTTTGACACCTTCCAAGCATCAGGAAAGAAAGAAAGACGATGAAAATTTTAAAAGATTTTTGTAAGTGGCTTACAGATCGATCTTTGGTTTTCTTAAGTAGTGCATTCCCTATATAATTTGGGCCTGATGCAGAAGATAGTCTCAGGGATAATAGGGCTTTCTTAACACTGTCTTCATTCACAATAATATTGTGTAAACGTGCCTCAGTTCGGAACGTGAAATCTAGCAGAGGTAGGGCATTAACATCAGGATGTGTTTTAGACTGGCAGGCAAAGTATCAGTTAAAAATTCACTTCTTTCTCTGATACCTGATACGATCTTCTTATCGTCCATGATTGGGGGTATATCTTGGTGAATTTTGCATCCCAGGACAGACTAGGATAAGCTCCATTATTTGTTAGGATTAACGTCTTTTTCATCAAGTCTAAGCTGAAGATTAAAAAATTTAGAGGAGACAGATTGCCTTATTATGGTTACAACTTTATTGTGATATTTTTGTAAAATTGGTTTAACCTGTCAATCTTAACGTAAAGGTCGTAATTGTGGGGGCGGGATTTTGTTGGATGTTCTCTTGCAGCGTTTCCATGCACGATTATAACGTCAAATATGGTTTTTAATGTCTGCAGGTATCCAAGGTCTGTCCGTAGGGCGAATGGAAACTTCCTTAAAGGGAATTGAGTCCTTTGTAGTAGATAGAAAGAGATTAGATTAGTATGGTACGGCTTTATCAATAGAATAAAAGGCAGCATGAGCAACGTTCCAAGGGGCTGTAGAAAGGGCAGCATTGAGGTTAGCTTTATTGAAGTCTCAAACTGATCTTTTGAAAAGCTTTTCCTTATGAAAGGCAAGGGAGAAAGAGCAAAAGATTACACAGTGGTTTAAATTTGAGTTTGGGGTAAAGGTTGCAGAGTCCTGAACAAGATTGGAAAACCAGTAATGATAAGATATAGTAAAGTATTCGAGTATTCACTTATTCTAGTGACTTCATTTATAAGTTAAAAACTATTGAACTGATTATTCACAAGGTTGACAACAGATAGCCTAGATGGCTGTCCTCATGTTGAGGGTTCAAATCAGAGCACCTCTGCTTGAAATCGCCAGTTACTATTAAAATGTGAGAGTTGCATTCAATAGCCGAAGAACTGGGAAATGCCAAAAGAGCGGAGAAATGAGTAACGGATTTCTGCAGGCTGGCCTGATCCGGGCATCTTACGCATGGTATAGAAGAGAGAATAAACGTCAGAACCCCGCTACCTCTTCCAGTTGTGCGGTCAGTATGATACAGAGGTCGGAAGTCATCGATGAGATGGGGTTGATCGAGGTTATGTTTATCTAGCCATGTTTCAGATAAGCAACAATTCTAAATTTACCTGATTGGGCCAAGAGATGAATTTCGTCATGTGTACGGGTATTTCGTATTCTGCGAACGTTAGCATGAAAGAACTTCAGGTGTTTGTTTGAGTTAAGAGTGGAGCAGAGTTCGCGTGAACGTCTATTGAGGACAGGAAGAACGTGTAAAGGAACAATATGATATGTTTTACACAGGGAAAACACAGAGAAGTGTGTTTTTATGTGTGGAGAAGCCAATAGGAAGTAGGGACATATTATATGGTTTTCGACAGGTGCACCTGTATGGAACTGTACCAAAGAAAAGTACATACGGCAAAATCACAACTACTTGTCAGAAATGTGATATATTGCACATCCATACCAGGAGTCAAAAGATGATGCAAAGAAGCACCCAACACCTTATAATTGTTTCCAATGTTTCATTCGCATGAAAGCTTTGGATAGACTGACAAGAGTCAGCCATTTTATGATCGTGGTTTAGGTTACTATAGTAACATATATATATATATATATATATATATATATATATATATATATATATATATATATATATATATACATATACATATATATATATCCACGATCCAATCCAATAGTAAATCCTGAAATAGCATAAATAAAAGGTTATATATTTTTTAAAAAATTGGCCCTGATAGGCTGTTTATTATATTTTCATAAATTGCTCCAAAAGTCTCGGTAGGGATTGACAAAAAATCCTTGGAACCGCTCCTTGATATGATATTTTTCTTCTAGTGTCCGTTGACTTTAATGTGGTAGGGCAATTTGCATATTTGTGAGGCGATATACAAATGACACAGGTTGAGGGAAAAACGATTCTGAGAAAGTCGCGTTGAAAGAAAATGTTGCCAATTTTCATGCATTTATGGATGTTATACGACACATGCTCACTTCTTCTGTCCTGTGTTTTTACTATTGTGTGAAATATACTTGTAGTTTTACCTCTGTGATCTTGCCATAGACTCATGACTGTGCAAGCAATGACATGGTTCCTTATCATGCCCATGCAAACAAACCCCATGTACTCAACAAACTCTTCAGTGTAAACAAAAGTTTTGAGCTTAATTTCCTAATATAAATTTTATATACACACAACTGACTTTTTACGAGCTTGTGGTTAAAACATTACACTTTCCAAAAAAGTATTAAAAAAGGAGTAGAGGTTATCCAAAAGTGCTGGCTTCAGATCTTTCACCTTATGAAGGGGCGGGTTAGATGAATTGCAAAGCCTTAATCACGTATAAGTAGCGGTTGCAAAAGTGATAAATGATTAATGTGTGCATAGTATGTGGCAACTACGATTATATTGCGAATGACGGTTTAAAAAAAGCACAATGATATTTACCTCGGATTTTTGAGCTTTTGTGAGACCTATAGGACTTAATGTTTCCATTTTACAATGAGGCGTATTTATACAGTCATGAAAAAATATTAAAAACATGTTTACATTCAAACACACATTGTGTGAGTTAAATGACATCAAGATTCGTGTGTACTGGTATTACGCAAATATCGTAACACTATTAGACAGTCCAATTCAAAAACACACACACAAAAAAAAACACTCGACTCTGAATAATGTACCCGAAAAAGACAGTGACAGTGAAAGTATTTTGTAGAAAATAGGATAAAACGATGTTGGCAGGTTGAACAAACTAAACAACCGGAACGATTACACCGGTTTGAAAATACCATGATTGATAGCACTGAAGCACAGTTGTAAATGTAGAGCCAAGATCTTAAGGCAAAGCATTGGACGTCGAAAATGTTAAATGTGCGGTATATATCCTGCCTGGATAGGCAGCAGTATTACAGCCTAGATGTTTTATAAGTTTATCAACCGGCCATGTTAGGATATCTTGAATATATCATTAACTAGTTTATGTATTTTATTTTGTTTTGGAGTGAGATCAGGACCATTGTTCAAAATGTCCTCGATACAATCTGCAACTTATGACGGAAAAGCGCGGTCTCTTATTTTGTTTTAGTTTAAGCTCATTCCACGACTCATATATTTACCTCTGGTGACGTAATTTAGCGTGTAAGTATGACTATCGATAAGTTCCTGACAGTACTGCCCAGACATTTCAGGAAACTATTTCTTCATATACTTCCATGCTTCACAAATGCACCACATTTAGGCTCACACATGTCTGAGACATGTTAGGCGCGAGCTACCAGTGAAATTTTGGATAACTCGTTTGGTGCCACCTTTCAGACTGATTAGACGATTTCCTCAGGTGGGCGCAATGCGCCCAAAGCAATGCCCCAAAGCGCCACCAGAAAAGCTTTTGACCAAAACAATTATATTCTATGTAACTTTTGGCATGTTGGCACTTGAACAAAGTGTCTTTTTGCAAGGAACGTGAATATGGCACCCTTATTAAATTAAGAGCGGTCCATTAAAAGTAGTTTAGCTTAAGTCGCAGTTGACACTGAAAGAGTTCAAATACATTTGGAGGAGTACAGACAGCCTCTAGGCATGACTCGTGAATGAGAAGGTTAATAGTATCGAGTCGCTCTTCGACTTGTCTAAAACCATCTTCACGGCTTATTAATATTTTGGATGCCGACATAGTTGGCAAAGAGTGGAGCTCATCATTCAATATCCGTCTTGCGTAATCATTCTCACTAAAAGTTTCAAATTTGGGATGGGAAAATGTGTCAACTCTCAAAAATTATCATTTGGCTTTGCCTTGATATTTACAAGAAACGTAATTTCAGTGTGAATATGCAGATGGTCACTCATATTCAAATCTTTATGACGAGCAATATCGCCCGAATCAACATTGTCAGCATCATGAAAGATACATAAAACGTTGTCAATCCAACGAAAAGTATCAGGTCCAAACCGAAAGTAAGTGCAGTTAACAATATGTAAGCAACATATATCAGGTATGAATAATTAACCACAATGAACTCATGTGAAATGTTTTTGTTTTAATTATATCCAGATTTTCTGCATCATTTCTTATCTAATTACCTATTAGCATGAAGTCTGGCGCACCCCCCTCTCTTTATCTTAATTGGAGCTACTGTGCATATTGGTCTGTAACAGCATGCAAAATGTGCAGGGTTGCAATGAGCTCCTCTAAATAATCCCTGCAATAAAATGGCATGTAACCTTTTTGGTGATGTAAAAAGCATTTTCACAGGGGTCACTTATGTAATTGACATAATTCTATCACCCGATGTTTCTATTTCATAAGTTAGGATCAAGGATAAAGATAGTATAAACACACTTTACCTAATTTTGTTAACAAATATGTTCAAGATAATTAGACTGCACTATTCGATATCCGGATTCGCCCTCCAACTATTTCCTCAATACAGACATGACATTACAGAGAAACAAAACGTTATAGAAAACATGGAATATCAAACGTATAGTAGAAGTTAACAATCCCAAGTAACTTTAGTCTTTACTTGTCTGCTTATTCAGGGAAAATAGGTTTGATTTATGAAAAGATGAATTTAAGCACACACATTAAGTTATGAAGTTTTAATTTAGGATACAGATCATAAGTATTGAGCTCACATAACTTACAGATCAAGGAGTATGCTTCAAGATAAAGCAATCGAATAAATACTGTAAAGCATACCAGTCACGTACACATCAAAATGATGTTTGGCAAGTCGGGCTGAAACACAATCTGATGTGAACTCAGTGAAAAAGACCAGGCCCTGCGGCCTAAATTGATTGGATTCTTTTTGCCTTAAGAAATGCAATTTAAAAGTAAATTTGTGTGATAGTATGTTACAATAATTTAATTCTAAATGTACACCAAGCCAGTAAGACGCAAAAGACATTTTTTGTTCTGCAGCTTCCAATGGTAACATTGAATTATGCCAATACAAAACAAATATTAAAATAAAACAATCCAGTTGGCAGAGTAACATGCCAGGCTTTTATAGTCATTGCCTTCTTCTGACAGATCAGATTCCAGCACGGGTATTTAGTCTGTATTTAACAGAGCAACAAAAGCCATATAGTCATATTTCAGCACACAAAATCAAATTTTATTCATTTTGCAATGCCGTTTGCCTTTAAAGGGGAGACAAATACAACGGCGCGTGCATTGGCCTTGTTAGTGTAGGTAGTGATGCGGACAGAACACCAAAAAGCAAGGCGGGAAAATTGCACCACCTCATGATTAATTTTGGACACCGAGGATATTTACTTTGGAATGCGTCGGTTTTGTGCCTACATAGCAGTCATATCGAGATTAATAGCGGCATTACCATACCAGAAAGAAGAGACCAAGGCTGAGCAAATTTGTTGCTGTTGTAGCAGGAAGTAGAAGACAGACCGACATTAACTAGTTTTTTCAACAGCATTCATTCGACAACAGGCATTCTAATTGCTGGTTACTAAATGCTAACACATGGTGACAAAAGGTTTTTAAAGGGATTTGAAGAGATGTTTGTGTAACTTTTAATTCTGGGCTATTTAAAGGTAAATCTTGTCAGGTTACTGGTTCCACATTACGAACGTAATAGGTTATTTAAGATGCTTGCTCTTAATTACCATGCATATGATATAGTGGTACTGAAATTGCCACTATGTCTCTGTTTCTGTATACAGGCCCATTGATGTATATATTTTTGGTTTTGTCAATTTGTGTAGTTTTTTTTACATGTAACAATAAATATTCTAAGATTCATATGTAAACTGTAAGAGGGGTCTGATTTACAGTTTGAAAAAGGATCATAACAAAATTTGTGGCATAAGAAGCTTGAAATTAACGGTCATGTGAAGACAATAGTAGAGCTAAGGTAGCCATTTTTTTCTTTTGAAACTAATTTTTTTATGTAAGTGGAATTTTAAGGGAAAATTTACATTGGTAAATTTCCATTTTCGAGCTCATAAAGTTACATTCAATTTTGGAATATTGCCAAACAAAAAATGGTCACTTAAGTTATACTCTTGAGTGAGGCTTTCCCAAAATTACCAAGTCTTGTAAAAATATTATAAGATATTCACTACCAAAGCTAACAAAGGAGAGTTGCTGACTTTAATTGCTCCCAAAGACATCTGTTTAGGCCATTAAGAAGGATGGCGAGTTCCTTAATCACCGTCATAACTTTGACCTGCACACTTACAAACAATACAGTGATTCTAAACAATCACCTATGAAATAATCCGCTCACCTGTAAAAACACATCCAGCAAGCCTTTGACTGTGAATGGTTATCTAAACATTACCATTAGTGACCACATCTGGCAGCCGATTGACTCCATAAAGCTAAGATTAGATGTCTTATTTGAGTCTCACGTGCAATTTACAATTCTAAAACAACAAAATGACATCACAATGAATAAAATAGTAGCCGCTCTATATATAGCTACGAGAGACAAAGTAGAATGCAAGTTAAAAGTTCCTTCAGTCGGGTATTTAGCCCAAAAAAAGTCAATCTTTGGCACTAATTTACACTTACGGAGAAGCGATCAGACAATCAAATTTCATTCCCTGAAAAATGATGCCTTTTCTGCAGCATTGTATAAAAGTTTTCGCCAGAGTCTTCAACAGTTCTACGCCCTGGGTCCCGAACTTATTTTTCCTTCTGTATCTAACGTGTCAAAGCTTATACTGAAAGAGGGGCACTTCTTATTCTCACAGGTTTTGCATAAAAGTAAACATGTTACATTAAAACTTTGTGACATGAATACAAATTAGCACTTCATCATCCCAAAAATAAGAAAAGCTCAGTTTCACTTTTTTAAAGGTCTTGGGTAAGCCCCAGCACATTAAAGAAAATTATGAAACAGAAAAAAATTCCAAAAGATATTAAAACATTCTGAAGCGTTTTATCCAAATTAAGACCAAATAATCATATAGAAACTGTCTGATATAATAACAAAGGGGTACAAGATAGGATTTGACTCTTTGTAATAGTGGTGCAGTAGGAACTAAAGAAAATTTCCTTTTCAATTGCAATATTTTTTTAGAAAGCAGCGTTGAAATATCCGTTTTCGGTCGAAAAGGCTGTACTTCCCCTTTTAACATTCGGGGAACACCTAAAAGCAGAAAATTGCCAACCCTCATAGACAAATGTTGCTATGGGGACTGTCGTGCCAACTCCAGTTTCCGATACTTGTTGCTGCAAAAATGTGTACAAATGTATATTAGTCATTAGTGCAATTTAGCAGCACTCTCCAGTTTCCTCAGCCAAAAAAGTCCGTGTCTGCTTTATCTTGTGGTTGACTTCCGCTGGTTTAACTCCAACCCGAACACATCAAGCCTGAGATAACAGCTTTCATCTGATTTATCTGGGAGCTAAGCACAGAGAATCAAGACGGAGTCCTGGCGACCAGGACACTTTGACATTGTAGAGACCCGTAATGTGATAATAATTAAAGAAATGGAGTATTTAAAGGGTACGGGGCTGTGCCAAATGGGTTGAGCGGAGCAGGGTTAACGATCGGTGGTGTCAAAGACTGAGAATCATGCACGAGCAGAGCGTGTCATTTGCACTGCTGGCTACAATATAGCAAATTAAATGGATTCTAATACACCGCTACCATGTCTACACAATATCATGAAAAGGAGTTCCACGTGCAATTGACCACACACGAATGTACAACACAAAGAGAAAAAACACGGAAGTTTGAGACACTTAATCCTACATGCCAACAGCCAATCTCAATTTGTATTTCAATGCTGGCTTCTCATTGCAATGCAAATAATATTTTTGTGCAAAACAAAACTATGCAGACACGAAATATATGTTTTCTTGATCTACTCCTCTCTCTTCTGGTATCAATAGTTGTCATGTCCACGTTAGTTTTCAATTACATATAATAGTATTTTACGGCAATTGCCAATGTCGATTCCACGCATACCTAGGGTTTTACAGTCTCAATTCTTTGCATCCATTTTGCCACATATTACCTTTTTGCCGTAGCTAATTCCGTAAATGCTATTTGTACAAATTACTAGGATTGACCTCTGTCCCGTTTCTTTAGGGATATAGTATATAACAAAAGAAAAATTCCAGTCACGAGAATGTATATACAAACACAGTCAAGCACCTGACACCTTTCTGCGCCGTTTGACATTTCTTCAAAGACAAAGATAATGATTAAGTAAATGGGTGTGGCAGTGTTACCAGTAAACAAAGGTAACATTGGCTACCGTATCACATAACTCCGTACGTAGTTTTAATATCGGCACGAGACGTCAAGATCAGAAATGTTCTTATGGTTATATATCTCCACGGTTTTTCCATTATAGGAAACCATATAACTAAAAAATTCACAAATATATTGATTGACCTCCAGAGCAAAACTGGCTTGAATGTAATAACAATAATAATAATAATAATAATAATAACAATAATAATAATAATAATAATAATAATAATAATAATAATAATAATAATAATAATAATAATAATAGTAATAATAATAATAATAATAATAATAATAATAATAATAATAATAACAATAATAATAATAATAATAATGATGATACTACTACTACTACTACCACCACTACTACTACTACTACTAATAAACATTATCTCTTTAGAGAGGATTGAATGTATTTTGTCACATAAGACACCTTCTGAACTCTTCTTACATTTAAAAGTGAAAGAATACGTACATAATATATTAATAGGAAATCTACCACGTAGAAATTCATGTTTTCAATATCAAAAACTCAGATGTACTAAAATGAAACATAAGACATAGGCCACTACAATTTCTTCCTTTCAATATGATCTAATATAAACTCTCAATAAGTAGGTGATTTGTATTTCGTCAAACTCATGCGTCTATTGTTTCTTATATCTTTATAATGCATTCAATACTTATGAAAATTTAGTATACAAAAAGATGAATTAATCTAGCATAATGTGGCACCAGGCATCATATAATCCACGCATATCATCTTACTATTGAATATACACGTTCGTAAGTACACCTGGGTGAAATGGCTCTTCCTTGGGTAACTATAGTGTGGAATGTAGCAGTTTGTAAGTATACCTGGCTAACATGGTTCTTCTTTGGGTAAGTATGGTGTGGGATATAGCACTTCTTAAGAATGGTCAAGAACACGTGGTTGACATGGTTCTTCCTTGGGTGACTATGGTGTGGAATATATCAGTTCTTAAGAATACCTGTGTGACAGGTCCTTCGTTGGGGGACTCTGGTGTGGAATCTAGAAGCTCTTAAGAATACCTGGGTGACATGAATCTTCCTTGCGTGACTATGGTGTGGAATATAGCAGTTCTTTGGTGACTATGGCATAAAGGAGATGTACAGGGGCATGCTGCCAGTAATCACACGTAAATAGAATCTATGCCCTTGCACACGGTCATAGCCTGCTAAAAGTGTTATTTTCTTGAAAAGGCGATAATATAGCTACCACCAAGCGCGGATCCGATTAGCGACTTGAGCAACCTCTAAATCTTGCACTATTATTCATTCAGTGCCGTGGTTTATAAAATATAAATGTATCCTATGTAATTATCATATTTGAACATTCAATAGAGCGTCTATGCCAAAGGCTGTTATAATTGTTCTAACATAGCCATCCCATCTTATAGGACTTGACACTTGGTGGACACATTTTTTACACTATCTTAGTAATAAACATGCTTCTATGCCTTAAAACAGTTTGAGTATTGAGTGCTGCACTATTAAGTTGTGTACATATGTGTGGTGGGAGGCAGATTCAGTAAGTGACAAATACAATTCTAAACACGCATCAGGACTTTCCAAGCTTGATCTCTGTAGCTTGAAAATAAATTGAATGTCCAGGATCACTCCAGGTTTGTTGTGTGTGGGTCATTACTGTCAAATTCTGTTAGGTATTTCCATAGCCAAGGTGATGCTACATGAACCAAGGTTGCAGGAGATAATTACGCGACATAAAGGCCAGCTGGTACCGAGAGCAGTTGTAGCCTACACAGTCTCCCTGCTCTTTGCTGGTGCACTTGTTTCTCTTTGTTGCGCTGTTAAGAAT
Organism: Hermodice carunculata; assembly: GCA_964020975.1. Lineage (NCBI taxonomy): Eukaryota > Metazoa > Annelida > Polychaeta > Eunicida > Amphinomidae > Hermodice > Hermodice carunculata. The sequence goes on along the minus strand of OZ026619.1, from coordinate 11,893,566 downwards.
GCCTCCGCGGAAATTGGGCCCTACTCTGCCTCTCACGTCTAATTAAAGTTAAGGCGGGTCATTCACACGGAGCAAGACCCCAGAAACTAGGAGATGCTCACCTATTGTTCTCGATTTATCAACGGACGTGGAAAATAATAATAATAAAAAAAAAACATTGCTGAGCACGGAAACTGCTTTACCACTTAGTATGCATACTTTGCTAGATATATTAAACCAGTGTGGACGTAATTTGGGGTAGTATGTTACCTGGCAAATTGAAAGATATTCAAAAGAATTGATCTTTAAAAAGCCCTTTTCAGAGGTGCACAGGATTACGCGACAGAAGAGGGAAGCGAAGCGTTAAGTTAATAGGTAACTTGGAGAAGCGGTAGTAGATGCTAAGCTCAGGCTAATCATAAGTTGGTTCGTTTAACCCTTAAAGCGCTGATTTAAGACTGGGTCAACAGTTTTCCTGGGGGCACTTTGCGCGCAAAGTGCCCCCAGGAAAGCTGTTGACTAAGACTACTTTTTGCTTTATACTAGGCTTGCTGGTATTTGAATAAAAGGTATCTTCATGAGGAATTTGAATCTTTTAACCATTCTATGTTTAACAGTAATGAGAAAACGACTATAGCAGTGATTAGCATTTTAAGGGTTAAGGCGCTACGTCATGTTTGTAACATTGCGCAAAATATGAGAAGCATCTTGATGCATAACTTTATATTGGAATTTATGGCCTTAATAAAACTGGACAGGGAATATAATGTTTACGTAAGCTCTTGTAGGCCATTACATGTACATGTACATGCACTGATGTTTACTGCACTGACCCTCAAAATACCAGGGTAAAAATGGCTTTTTTATATGATTTTGCTTGCCTGAAAAGAGTTTCGTTAAAGGTGTCAGATGTTTCAAGAAAAATCGACTTGTCTGCTGATATTATTTTTCATATGATTTTAAGTTCATTAAAGACTCGCGAAAACGATCGATGGTTTAACATCCTATTAGTCAATGGTTGTTGCTCGTTAGACAGGATTGGCGGTTTGGTGCTCAAGTCACACTTACATTCAAGTATGCAAAATATTTTCCAACACCACTGGTTCATGTAGGCTAATGTAAAAAGCTATATATTTCACATTTCTTTTTCCACATTTTTTATCAATTTTTTGTGAGAGAAAAAGCAAACAACAGTTTAATATAGGACGCGTATTGCGTATAGACCCACGCAGTTGCCTCCTGAAAATTAAATAAATACCAGCTGCTTATTTCAGTCTTCGTGTCAAGTATATCTTTCTAAGTATAATGTACCTATATATATATATATATGTGTGTGTGTGTGTGTGTGTATAATCATGTTTAGGTCGATTCTAGTACTATAAGTGCCCTACCGTGTCAATGTACAAGCCACACCTGCTATAACATCACCCTGGGTCCTTGGTCAACCTTTTTTGGGTTATCCCGATGGCCTAGAGGTCAGCGTGTTGGACTTTGCATTTGGCTAGGCGAGTGTGCCGAAGTGGGTTCGTATCCCAAACAGGTCGACATAAATTTATCGTATTTTTGACTTGTATAAATACCGTATCATAGGCCTAAAAGCTACAGTGCCGCAATATGTGGCACTGTAGCTTTAATGATGTATCGGTACTCTTCCGGTGGTATCGGCACTCGGCCGGTGGTATCGGTACTCATCCGGTTTCATCGGAAATTGCGTTGATGAGGAGTAAAACTTTCTGCAAATGTCGTTCTTAATTTTGCTTTATGCATTAAAATGTACTAATCGAGCCGAACATGAGAAAATTTTTATAGCATGCTCTGCAGACGATATGAAATCATCAACTCCCTCATTCGTTCTGCTATATGGCTTGTTAATATACTTCATATCGTCAACAAAGCATGGTGTAATATATATATAATATAATATATATATACATATATATATATAATATATATATATATATATATATATATATATATATATATATATATATATATATATATATATATATATATATAATCGGAATTTTATAGTTATTATGAAGACTAAACACCATTTTTTACATTCTCGAAAGTAGAATATACGTATGGAGATTGGCCTGCTTGGAAATTAGTAGGCAAACAGCACATTTGGAAATACCAGTTGCCAGCAATACGACGACCTGAAATACTCATGTGCACAGAAGACAAGCTGGGTGGCGTATCGACATGCATGTTTGTCGTTGGGGTTTGTTTAAGTTGGTGTAGCAGCGAGTGGAGTGCAGATCAAAAGCCGTACCTATCTACCTGGTGCCTGCGCCTGGGTAAACACCACTTTACAGATCATGTCAACAATTAGAACAAAGCAAATGAAATAAATGAGCAAACTATTACCCTAGCCAGTCCCCACAAAATGCTTAATGGTGTGCTAAAGCACATCATACACCATCTCACAAACCCCAGCTGACAAGCGTTGCTGGCCTCTTGTGACAATGCCTGCCTAGGGCCATTGCTTTCCACCAAAATGACGTAGCCGCCGCGTTGTCTAACTGGGCGCGCAAAATAACCATTGTGCATGCTATTAAATCTCCGAAGGGTTTTAGTGTTTGATTCTTGACCAAAAGGATCGCCTTTGGTAACATATCAGAGGTTTGGATGTGTTGTCTGCCTCGTTTTTAATAATTTGAAAATGTCCCGTTGATTGGTCTTGGGGATTTAGCCGGTGGGCCACCACGCTAATAGAGCCATTAACCTCAATATACGTCAATGTTCCGAAAGGAGAAAGAGCCCCTTGTGATCGCACCGTCTCAAACATCGTTTAAACTGATGAACTCAGTTTGTTTTTACACCTATCTAATGCTGCCTGTTTGGCCGGGCAGCTCGCTAACAGCTGGCCGTGGGCGGTTACTAGGGGTTCCTTGGTCCATTCACGAACAATTTTGCAACAAAGTGGCATACAGCAGTCCATGACGGTTTTTTCCACACTATCATCATGTGCAATAGAAACTGTAATGTGTCACACTTATCATTCTAATAACAAGGAGTTTGAACAACTAAAATAATATTCCAGTCTCCTTGTTGGTGCTTAGTCTAGGGAGAGCAATCAAAACCAAAGGGCACGGCCGTGGAACTGTATCGCAACGTATAAAAATAAAGATAAGTTGAGGTTTTGAACCGTGGGGTATTTGCCCACCGAAAAAGATTTGCAGGACTGAACACAGTTATTTTGCACCATATGCAATAATTTGATATTTTAATTTAAAGTATTTTATGACATTAATAAGGATTTGGTAATGGATAAGTCACCAGATAATGACAGAAAAATTGCTGTTGAGACAATATTCCGGTAAAAAGGTGGTGGTGCTCGTTAGACCTGAAATACTGGACGATACCAATAGACAAAGAGAATCGCCTGGCATCTCTTTTCATAATCGGTTGGTGCATATCAAGTGGATCACCCAAGACCAGTGACATCTGGTTATTTAGGATTCCTGGGTTAATGTAGTATGAAAATAGTCAACAAACTTAAACGACACGAAATAAATTCCGAGAACGCACTAAAACTATCTAGAAATTACAATGTTGGAAGTCCATGCATGTTCCGGGTGTTCACTGCCCAAATATAGTTTAGGTGACTTTGTTTGATAAATTGTTGATTAAGAAAATGCCTCTCATACAGATCATTTTTAATATAAAAGGTCCAGTCAACTCTCATGACACGGCGAATACAATATCAGCTTCTTCAGGAACACATAAAACTTGTTTCGATCCCTTAACTTCCTTAAAACACCTTATCTTTTTTCTCCAGTCAATTACAAAAGGAAAGTGAATGCGCGTACGTTTGGTACGTCATGCTCAGCATGTCGGTGTACCATAGGAATGTATATGGTTACTTTTAATGATAAATCAGGAATGAAAAAAAATACTGTTATGTCCGCCCTGTCAGACTAATGTTCTGTATAATCATACGAATAAAGATTTTCTATGCATTTATTCAACTGCAACGGCGTCAATACTCATCAGACCTACAAGTGGCTTTCATGCCATTTTATTTAGAACAGGAAAACACAATTTTCTTCGACACTAATCTATGCTCTGTGGTACAAGGCGATGTAAACATATTTTTTCCGGGGACATGGAATCATATTATTTAGATGTGCAAGGTACATGTACTTGGCAGCGACGGTGCCATGTTGAATAAATTGATGTCAATTGAAGTCGAAGACTCTCCTACCCGCTTATATGGCCCTCAGAACCAATAGATTTTAAACACAAACCAAGTCAAATAGTTAATAGCGCCGCGATCTGCTCTGCAGGCAGGTTCCGATCACGCTGTCCCGAAGGAATTGACTCCTTCGTATTATGTTTCTTTCACTAACTGTAAATAACAGAAACAAATGACCGCCTCCTGTGCCGCTGCGGCTGCCGCTCAGCAGAGTACATTTCAAGTGGCTGGAAAATTTGTGTGCCAGACCATTGGTGTACATAGCAAATCGAGGCTTTGGTACAAATATGTTTTGAACATGTATACGTTGATAACAATAAGTGACAAACGCGGAATGCAATATTTACTCCACAGAATTAAGAACCATGATGTATAGTAGCAACCACCTACAAGTTCAGCTTCATGGGGCATGGGGGGTAGGGTTCTGCCTTCACATGGTGGAAACATAGGTGGCAACGTTTAGTTCAGCACAACCGTACGTCCGAGAAAATATCTTTACTCAACCATTGTTAGTGGCATACCTACTGAGGCACTTGTGCGCGTGTTATGTGCTAGGTGTTTCCTATTGTATCGTGGTTTTAATGAGCTACGAGGAGTTTTGTTTTTTTGCATAAATGAGTTACGTAGAGTTTTTTTGTTTTTTTGTGTTGTATTGTTTTTGTCTCTTTGTTTTTTGCTTTTGTTTGTTTGTTTGTTTTTGGGGGGGTGGGTGGGTTGTTTTTTGTTTTGTTTTTTGCATAAATGTATTCAACAAATGTGTTTAACTCATTCCACCCTAATGACGCTTTCTCCAGCTAATATCTAAATGTCGTCTGCTAATTGTATTCGACTAATTTAGGGATTATTTTTCAAAATTTCGGATAAAACTTGCATGGAAGACCATTCCAAATCATATACCCATTGTCAACAGCTTACCTTGGCGCGCTCTGAGTGCCCCCATTACGCCAAGAGCGCGCCAAGGAAAGCTGTTGACTCGGTCTTCTATCAGTGTGCGAAAACGATTTAGCTATTTTCAAAATTTTGCTTCGTTCTTTTTCTATGAAATGAAAAAAAAAAGAGAACATTCTGGATATCAAAAGGAAAATTAACACGTCAAACTTGAGGATGGATGGACCAAACATAAAAAAAATCGGAGGCTTTGTTTTTTTTGGTCAATATGTCAGGATTAAGATGCAAGTGCAATTTTGATTTTATCACAAATAATTAGTGACCTATATCGACATTCATAGGGTAGATGCTTTGCGGTCAACTTTCAATTGTTTATTTAACAATTAACATCACAGACACCCAAATACGGGACATATAAATTCTTTGGAGTATGACGATTACACACATACATGATTTGTTATCCTAACGCAAATACATTTTGAGCTAGGATTGATTAAAGTGGGATTTACTTTTGGTGTCTTACCTGTCTTTAAATCCAACACGGAATGACCAATGATGCCTCTCCTGCAATCTCGTGTGTGATTTTCAATCTGTTTCACGCGAAAAAAGTAGGTCAGTGACATTATCATCATCCGGACATTTTTCTTGGAAAGAGCGGTCCATAGAATTCCGATTACTCAATTTGGTTAAACAATTGTAGAAGTTATGACAAGCAACGTGTTTAGAATTAAGAAGGTCACACAGATTATTAACTAGCAGATGAAAAACTCCAGCACAGATTCATGATTCTCAAAATTAGGAAAATATGTAAGGCCAAATAAAAAATCACGTGTCAAACGAGAAAAGCTGACCCGAGGTGAGACTGCCAAGCAAGTTGCCAATTACTTTCAGAGAAGAAACCATTCTAATTTTCCCAAAAATAAACCAATAGGAAACGCAATGTAACAGTTGGGCGAAGTTATACGCCATGAGTAGTGGACAGATGCGGTAATCACAAGAGCACAACCATGAGGTAGGTGAGATAAGTGACAAAATGCAGGTGAGAGTCAGTTACCAAAAGTCTGGCGCCCTATCATTTCACTATGCGATCAATTTTCTTGCAAACGTTCATGGCGAAGGGTCGGGTAGTTTGCGAGATTTTGCTTTTAAAATCGGGTCGTCCGAAATGTGGGCTGAACAAAAAAAATAAAAAATAAAAAAAATAAAAAAATAATAAATAAATAAATAAAAGCAATGATAAATACCCAATTTTGTGTCCAGGAGTCCCACTAAACTCGATAATATCCTAAAGTCTGGGGCAGTCAATTGTACAAAGAAATCTTAGTTCCAAATTAACTGAGGTTGCTCTTGTCACTATGAATGATGAAAGCTGCAGATGGACATCTTGCACACGATTCATCTACTTGGATTTAATTAATTGAAATGGACATTTACGGCAACACAACAAACGTACTCTCTCTCTCTCTCTCTCTCTCTCTCTCTCTCTCTCTCTCTCTCTCTCTCTCTCTCTCTATTAATTGAAATGGACATTTACGGCAACACAACAAACGTACTCTCTCTCTCTCTCTCTCTCTCTCTCTCTCTCTCTCTCTCTCTCTCTCTCTCTCTCTCTCCCCCCCCCCCCACTTGTTCGCCGCCGTGTGCGTTATTTTTCACGAGACATGTTTCTGCCTCAGCCAGCTATTTAATCATTCAATTTTTATTGTCATGTAATACAAGAAAAATTGAAACGAAGTACTCTCCAATTCCATAGATTTATACGTGGTTTCGGGTCATGCTTATTTTAGAAACATTGGATACTATGTCCCTCAGGATCCTTCTACGGTGAGATTGTCAAGTGAAACAAGATGCACGTGTCTATGTGGAAATTTACAGACCTCTAGTGACATGAAGATATCTAGCTCAAACGATTTTTATGGATTATTGAAGAGCTGACCACATAGATTGTCCAGGGTGCACGACTCCAATCTGAGTGGGTAGATAGAGTAATATAGATCTGGGTATTTGCTCGCTCAGGCTGTCTAAGCACCCCACCACAAATCAAAATGGCAATATGCTGCCTCATGACAACTTATTCCTTCATATTACAAACATATTGTTACCCATTATGCCGCATTTAACTGGACGTCAATAATTTCTAAAGCTCTGTTTCGTCTTGGCGTTGGACATTTAGTCAGTTTGGTGAATTGTATTGTCAGCATTGCCATCTGAGCATCTCCAGCTGATTAACAATTCATCCATAGCTAGGCATATGTACAATCTCTCTTGAATAGGGTTTCAAATCTTTGGAAATGAAGAGCAGTAACCTCTACGAGACAGATCAATAATATATCACACAGTAGCTTGGACAAGTAAATCCATCTTACATTAGAAAGGGCGTTGCGTTACAATGGCCAAGGAACCCAGAAGGCGTTCGTTTCGATCATCAGCGCAGCGGTGCTGTTAGGGGCCATGCGCAAGGTTCACAGGATGTCAACACACTGCACCTAAGTGTACCACAAGCACAAGACAATATCAAAGCCTTGTCATAAGTTATGGAATAGGGGCATTTATAGATAGCGATTGGAGAAAAAAGGCGTAAAGGAAAGCAATACATGTAGGAATCACAAGCACAATCCCAAATTTCTGGCAATGCCAGATAACCTGATGGGAGAGAAGACATTGATTCAATGGCAAACACTTTCAGGTTCATGGCCATAGGCATCCGTGGTTGCTGGAGCGGTTTCTTCCTTCATGCGATGTGAGATAGCTTACTTCTGGTAAAAACTGTTGTCGAGCCTGCAGAACGTAACACTTTTTTAGCTGCGAGGGACATACCACCCACCCCCAGGTTTCATTCGTACATGACAATATAAATTTGAAAACATCTATGATGTAAATAGAAAATTAGATAAATAGAAGATCAAGTCATAATGATGATGATGATGATGATGATGATGATGATGATGATGATGATGATGATGATGATGATGATGATGATGATGAAAAAGATGGTAAGAAACATCACGATGTTGATTTTCCAAACGACCTGTCACATCAAAACTGGTAACATTTATATGTTTTCTCACTGCAAAAGTGATTCTTTAGCTAAAAATGGAACCTAAAGTATTTCTAACACCCTTTCAAAAACACATTTAAAATATATCAAGATGCGTTTATGTGAAAGGGTCTCCTCTTCTTATGCACATCTTACGTTTGCCTTTTGCAATATTAACCTCTGTTTAATTTTATCACATATTAACTAAAGTGTTGACTTTGTGTAATTGTGTTGATATTAATAAAATGGACCCTTTAAGTAGCAGGTCCAAGTTTTCAGGTGGGTTTTATTGATCACGATGACGATGATGATAGTATCAATCGCAAGATATCAATAGGAGAGATCTGGGTTGGTTCTAAATGCACCTAAAAATGGTGCTGCCCATCATGTTCATAGTTGACTACCCACATCTTGTGGTCACTTTCCATAATCCTCACCCTATGGAATATAGCAGGTATAAAATTAACCTCTCTACATGCTGTCAAACAAGTTTTAAACTTTCATTTTATCACATCAGCGTTTAATTGCAGGATGACTATATATGTACTTCAGGAAGATTAGATGATGAATTGAAAAGTCTTCCTGGTATGCAGGGTTGAAACTTTCTGGACTTTTATGTTCGCTGGAATACAATAAGCTTTGCTGACCCACTTTTACACATGACCTCAAATGGCATTGGGTTGCTAGGTGTCACAAATATGCATCATCAGAGTGAAAGGCTGTGTGTCGAAAAACTTACACCAAACCAAATCACCCCTATTGGGCCAGGACACTTATAACAAGACTGGAAGAATCTTGTAATACGTTTTTTGACTGTCATAACATTGTAAAAGGCGAAGTATTGCCGCAGAGCCCCATTTAACACTCAAAATTACAAACTGATTTATCTTTAAAAGCTTTCATAGTGTAAATACACCAGAGTAGATACTTGGATATGAAAACCTAAAAATTATGTAATTCCAGGTAACTCTGTTGACATGTGCATGTGATAACCAAATTTATCAAGCTTAATTTTACGAATCGCTTAAAACACAGGCTCAGTCAAACGGCCAGGTAACGTACCTATTACTTGTAAGCAGATCAGTACGAAAACCCTGCAACGAAAAGATAAGTAAGAGCCAGGATTAAAGTTCCACATTGGCTAAAATTCTGGAGCTATTTGCTCGGTTACGTTTAAGTAAAATCGGCAACAGAACACGCAGTTGCCTTAGTTAGCCTAATTTTTTACTATTTTCTATTTTTAGACCACAGAAATGTATTCAAAAGAGAGAATTTCAGCAGGAAGGCGGTCCCTAGACTGCGGCAGGTGCACCCCGAAGAGAGGTAGTCCATATAATGTCCGTTCCGAGAGGAGACGTACGAGCCAGGGAACCCACACACCGACAAGGAGTGCGCATGCGCGCATAGTGTACAATAAAAATCACGGAGCACGGTCATCGGCTTCCACTGACCGTCATCTTGAGGTATCATAACAAATTTAACAAAATGAATAAATAACTGTGGACGTTTGTCAGGCCTTTTATTTAGGAACATCCCATTCACTGAATACCCGTTTGCAGTCATTGTGTGTAATATTCCTTGAAGCACGGTTCTTGAATTAAACGAGAAATATTAGGTATATTTTTATTTTTACATTCATTTGATTTTTGGTGTATTTTTTTTTACATCGGATGTGAATAAAACGTCAGGGCCGGGGTATGATGATAATCATGAGTCATGCGAAAATTCATAAAAAATCCTCAATCAAATTTCTTTCGAAGGCGTTAGATCTTTAGCATACGAAAAAACTAAATGATTAAAACTAGACAATATTTAAACAAACTAAAGCGTTTTATATCATGCAGCTGACAGATAAAACGAGTCTAATGCACAATTAACGGTTATTCTGGTGACTTGCTAACCATTGGTTTCAAGAGGGGTTAAAGCAAACTGAGCCACGATATTTACATTATAAACGTTATCATGATCCTGGTACCACAGAACACAAAATATTGAAGTTTCTGGATGTAGTAAGAGCTATTTTGCATCAGTTTTGACGAAAACAGATTTTGCTAAAAAGTGAGGACATCTGGAAAGCCGATTCCCCTATTTTACCCTACGCGTATTTGCAGGTGACCACGTAGGTACTGTTAGGCGGTTAGAGGTTGGATTAAATGTGTTCTTAATTTCTATTTTGTGTGTGACTTATTGCAAAGGTATGTTGTATTGTCAGTGAGTTTCTATGCCTGTTTATTTTTGCTGATTATGCATGTTCTTGTAATTTAATTGGTGATCATAAGTATGCTTATGTGAACACTTAAAGTCATTAACTATGATATTGGTGGTCAAGTACAAATGATTAACGGAGCCTTAATTTCTACGGACTCGGGGCATTACATAGACACGGCACAGGCAGACAATTGGGAGAGTGCAATGTGGCCTTGCTGTCAGTAACCGAAAATGTGTTGTGACGTGATGGAAGCCATATTAGACCTGTAGTCATATTAGACCTGTAGCCATATTAGACCTGTAGCCATATTAGACCTGTAGCCATATTAGACCTGTAGTCATATTAGACCTGTAGTCATATTAGACCTGTAACCATATTAGACCTGTAGCCATATTAGACCTGTAGTCATATTAGACCTGTAGTCATATTCTTTTGTTGCGATTGGTTTTTATGTAAGCAAGTTTTATTTGTTTCTTTCCACAGGCTGTCGGCATGGATAGCACACAGGGAAAAGATTCGGACAGCGCATGTTCGGCGGATGTATCTAATTCAGACAGCGGTAATTGTGCCAGTGACGAGCCGGAAACACGTCAGAGCAGAGGTCAGTCATTTGTTTCTCTTTAATTTGATTGTAATGGTAACTGGATGTCAGGGTGAGCACAGATTTTTTCGCCTATTGGGTAATTTTCGATGTCGGTGATTCCATGTAATCGGGCTTATGTAGTTTATCAGATTTTAATTTCCTTGAAAGGAAAGACTTAGACCTTCCTGTATTATGCTTCCAAAATAATAATCTTCTTTTATCAGTTCTCTCGATACTGAGAGCTATTAATATTGTCGTTAATTACAGTGATAACTCCCAATTCAGATGCATTCACAAAAACTTTACCCATTTGCTAACACTTGACAAAAATAAAATCAAGACATCATTTTATCATCCTTTGCAGTTAATTGAGATTTAGCTTTTTAGTTTGATGCAATGTCCATTAATCTGTTACCCTTCTCTGGCCTTTGTTAAGATACCAGTTGTTACATTCAGTGATATGTTTTTGGCCCTTTGCAGGACAACCAGAAGGGTCTGTACTTGAACCAAAAGAACAACTGGGGGCACCACAGAAACAATCTTCGTCACGGAAGGACAAGACTAGGCGATTACAAGCTGATTCGTTGAGTTCTCCGGATTCGGAGATGACTGGAAGCAGTGTCAGTGATAAATATGGCTGCCGGGCGCCTACAGGGGCTTGCGTTCCCCACAGGGTGGCGCTGGTGCACCCACAGAGAAATGGCGAAAAGCCCTGTGGTAGCGATGTGATAGAACGTATGTCTTTGGCCGACAGTTGCCATGTGTATTGCGGCAGTTGTCCCGAAGATGGTGATGCAGCGAGGGGACCTCGCCGTGAGGAGGCGGACTTTGATAGCGATGCTTCCTCCGAATTAGCACCTGGCACTTCTGACCACAGTCGAAGAGAGTCGCGTTGTCGGGAAAAATCACCCATGACCTTCGATAATTTGCAGGCCATATATTATGGAAGCTGTGTAAATGATACAGACTTTTATGAATCGGACAGTGAGTCCAGAGGTCACAACATTGTTATTTAATGAATAATGCCACAATTCATCCTGCCAGTATAAAAAAGTTTAAATTAAAATATAACAGTGAACAGTAACAGATGGGCAGATATGTACATGTATTTACAGATGTACATGTGAAGGTTTGATGTTCTAAATAGTGAAAAAAATACTTTAGCTTGTACATATGGTGCTCAACATTCCTGATTTAGTTTTCAGCATAACGTGGTGACAGCTAATTAAGACTCTGAAGCTGAACAAACAATGTGTCATTTGATAACAGTGTGTGCAACATCTTGACGAGTTTCCGAAAATGTATATTGCTAGCGTGTTCCGTTGCTTAAAAGGGAAATTTTAACCAGAAAGCATTCTGACCATCTGTTGGTAAGAGAGATGCAGAGGGATGTGCAGGAAGGGCCCAAGAATATCTCAGACGTCCCATATTGTATTCAGTATGTCCGTAGAGATACATATACATGCGCGGGGTACTGTTGGTGACAGGCGTGAAAATAGTGAAAGAACATTTTCCCCCTATGCCGGGCTCTTCTACTGTCATTGTCAACACGCATTTTGTGTTGTTATTTAAATTCGCTTCAAGGGAATGACGTTGCTGAATGCTGTAAGGTCCATTGGTTTGAAAGCATTAGGCAGGGGCTCACGTTATGCACCCATGTCCGTTGGTTGCATTGTTTGCGTGTGTGTATTGTGCTTAGGAGGAAGGTAACTTCCGTCAGGTTAGATAACTCCTTGTTCCCAGTATCTGTTTCGTGCGACATGCATGCATTGTGCGAAGCCAACATATTGAAAAATGTATAAAGAACGCAGCAAGTGGGATCCCAAGTATGGAATAACATGTCTTGTTCGTGCTGTTGTGGCCAAACTCATGGCTGAATCCATGGACAAAGGCAATTGTACAGCTGGATACCTGGGCCGACTGCGGGCAATTCTGCTTGTCGTCTAGCAGACTAGTCAAGCCAATAAATTAAACAGTTATTTATCGCTACAAGGTACGTTCCATAAAAATGATAATAAAATTTTCATATTAAGATAAATGTAGACAACTGTGTGCTGCTGTGCATTTCATACGTTTACGGCTTCATCATCTTGCCTCCCTGTCATCCACCAGATTCGCTATTGCGTTTGGCCGTCGTGAGTACGTCAGAATTTATTTTGTGTCAGGGGCTCCTATGGAGGCAACTCCAGGTGAAATTTTTTAGGGAATTTTCAATTTTTCCTTCTTATGTATACTGTGATTTATACAGAGAACGATATTTCGTTACATGTGGATATAACCAGGAGTAAAGGCAATTTTCATTTGGTTTTCGAGGCAAATAATTTGATAGCGTCCCCAATAATTACATCTCATGTGTATGTTCGTATATTGTCAGAAATATTTGGAATGAAAGAATTAAACAAGACCACAATCAGGAAAATAATTATTTCAGCACTTGATGGTTTCTCGTTGTTTACTGCAGTGCGCTGTTTTGTAGCTACATGTAGCAATGGGTATGGAAATTCACGCTCATCGTTAGAACCAGGTATTACGTGGGTGATGAGGTTGGGTTCTCTTCAAGTACATGTGCTAAGTTTACCCATCTCGGGGGTGCGTGGGGTGCGGGGGACATATCTGCTGAAATAATGTTGAAAGGCGTACAGATATACTGAACTGACAACTGTACAAAGCTGATTTTTAAATACACGTGTGAATGACCAAGTGCGCGGTTGAGTAGAAGTGTGGGAAGAGAACTGATTTGGCTACAATTCCTGCATCAAGCCAGTCACAATATGCATACTCCTGACCTCAGAAATTAGGGATTTTGCCTTTTTTATCAGTCACACAGCTGTACAGACCGCACAATGGAAAGGTGGCCCTGGCTCTTGTGGCTAATATCTTAGTCACAGCAACGGACATACCCGTGAAGCTAAATCATACGATATGACGTATGATATTACTAGGCTTGGGAACCTTTTCAGAATACAATGGTCCTGTACTAGACATAAAGAAATATCACAATGTACTTTTCTGGACTGGACCTCCCTCACCGTTAAATACATATTTTCTCCCCACATATACATCGTGCTATAAAAGGTTAGAGTGCGGAATCAGAGGAGTGTATTTATATATTGGGAGGGGTTACATCATGATGGTCGGGTGTAGGTGTTGATTTAACTATAATCATACACACAAAATAATCTTTGGTTAGAGATCCCATTTATGCAGGGGTCGAATTTTCACAAAGTCAAGAATAACTGAGTGAAGTTCACCTACAAAAATGTCGAGAAATATAATTTCATTGAAGTCTTTTAACACATAACGCAAAAACATATCCCACGTTTGTGTCATGTGGGTAAGATAGATCAGGTCATTTCGCAAACTCAGATTATAAAAATTATTTGAAACATAGATATATGCATGAAATATTTATGTGTGTATCTGTGTTGAACAAGTTAGAAACAACGTTTACCTTTTCAGTGGATCTTTCATGAGGTCTTTAGCACTGAGTTTGCATAATAGAGAAGAACCAATTACCCCATCGCTATGCAGCTTTAAATTAGCATTTCACAAAAAGAAACAAACAAAATGAAATTGGAAAAAAAATATTATTATCAAAACATTGGATCCTTCTGTTTGTGATTTTCTGTTCAGTGAATTACTATGTTTTATTGTTAATATTTTATGAATTATTGTGATTCGAGTACAAAGAACTGTAAATAAGTACCCCTGACATTACCGCAAAAATTATATTTATGTTTGATGCAGTGCTGTCAGTAATGTAATAAAATTATACAATTTTTACGGTGTTACTTCACAAAGAAGATTGCCTTCTCCAATTGACCAAGATACAGCATCTGCATTTCATATACCGTCAAGATGTGTATTGCTGCGACAGAAGCAAATTAATGCTGCAACATGATAGTCTATTGACTGCAAACATGGGCGCTATGTTATCCTAGAAGAAATGCCTGGATAAAGGAAGATAGTTTTTCAAATGCGAATGAAGAGTGTTGGCTCATAGCAAGAAGTTAAAGGTGTGGCCACACACATATTATCGCAAGAAACGTTAGCTGAAAGATCGTGTTTCTAAGTGTGGTTAATATTGAAGTCGAATTCCCGCATGCAAACAAGATCATGAGAAGAATATGCGACATGTTCTAATAAATATTGCGGTCAGCAAGGATGTAACACCACATTTAAGGTTAACGATCATGTTATTGATTATATACTTTAAGAAATACGTTATTTCTTTTTTGTCTATTATAGTTAGGATTTCTAGCCCGTAATAAGACTGCTTTGATATTTCTGATTACATACAAAATGTTGTCTTTTTCCCTCAATTAATATACATCCGGTCGCATATGGGATAAACTGACGTACTGTGACGATGTATGAGGTACGCCACGCACTGTGACGATGTATGAGGTACGCCACGCACTGTGCCGATGTATGAGGTACGCCACGCACTGTGCCGATGTATGAGGGACGCCACGCAATGTGATGATGTACACCATGTATATTTAGTTTAAACGTATTTGTTAAATCCGAATAACCCCCTAGTACATCGAAATGACTAATACATGGGTTCTCCAGAACATGGAGACACACAGTATGTATGTACAAGAGACACAGCACAAAACAATTGTTACCAATGCGCAATGTCAGCGACAACACAGTGCAAATATCAAAGTTTGATTACATGTGAGATACAAATTAAGCTAGTATGAGCTGGAGTTCAATATTTGCCCAATATGGGAAAAAGATGTGAGACAAATACATTTTCATAGTCCCAACCAATGATCATTTCCATTTTCATTGTTTAAACCAATGCTCATTACTGTAACCGAATTATTTAGTCGTTAAGGCGCCTGGTTTCAATGATGTACAGCTGAAGTGCATCACAGATCTGGATATTTAAGCAGTTAGAAAGCTTGTTCCTGCCACGGAGAAATATTTCAACCAACCCATCCTTACCAATATGGATTATAAGATGGGGGGGGGGGGGGGCTTAGTCCCAGAACAATCAAAGGAATAACAATATTAAAAAAAATGTTTCTCTGAACGATGAAGTTGGGACAGAAGAGAAGGAAGTGCTTAGTGTCTCCAGTGGGATAAGAACATGCACAGAATGGGTTTAGGAAGGATGTTTAACTTTGTGGAGGTCAAAGTTTCATCTGGAAAATCCTAGGCGCAATTGCGTGTGACAAATATTAGCAATTCTATCACCATGGGGGATGAACTCAGGAACATTGTCCGTGGCTGAGCTGTCAATATTCACACAGATTTAACTCATTCCATACTTTGGTCACAGGCCTTGGTCAGTGGTTCTGGCACTGCCTGGCAAGTCATGCTGCAGTTGTCCTTGTGGCAGCTGCAGCATGACTTGCCAGGCAGTGCTAGAACCAATGACTTAAGACTATAGGCATGTTGGTACTTCAATGGAAGCTCTTTTTATGAAGAATTTAAACATGAATTGTCTTAAATCTAATAAATATACGGAAAAATCAGGGACTGGTGTGGAATGAGTTAACTCTTTCGCGCCAATGCACCCAAAGCGCGCCCAGAAACTTTTGACCTGCACTTTTGTATTGTATGTAACTACAGGCATGCTGGCACTTGAACGGAAGGACTTTTATATTCTATGTAACTACCGGCATGCTTGCACTTGAGCGGACGGACTTTTGTATTCTATGTAACTACAGGCATGCTGGCACTTGAGCGGAAGGACTTTTATATTCTATGTAACTACAGGCATGCTGGCACTTGACCGGAAGGACTTTTATATTCTATGTAACTACAGGCATGCTGGCACTTGAACGGAAGGACTTTTTACATTGAACATGAATCTAGCACCCTTATTATGATTCACAGCAGTTCATTTTATGTAGTTCAACTTTAACCGCAGTTGACACTGAAAAAGTTGAAAAGTAGGCATACCTTAACTCTCCATCGTGGAGACACGGTCTTCTTCTGTTGCAAAATATTGATTTATCAAAGTGAAGAGTTCGCAAAAGATCCATCACCACTAGATTTAACATCCTAACAATTCACATATTTTCTTGAAATTGAATTTGCTTGTTTGTATGTCACTCATGTAAGCAACAGAATGACGTGTGCAGCATTTAACATAATTATGTAGATGTAGGGTCTATAGGTAAATTGAGGAATTGGCGAGAAAGCATCTGATTCATTGCAATATGATTAACAAAATATATCAATATCAAATAACCATAAATAAAAGCGATTGGGTAAAACTTGACATGTTGAATTCTCGTTTCCGTAGGAACAAAAGTAAAAGAAACAAATGCCACGGGGAGTACATACTGCATTATTGGACGGAAAATACTATGTCAGACACTACATTATAGGCTAGGAATATACCTACATTAGAGGTAGGAAAAATTGTATGAAGAGAGTCATATACTGATTTATGGGACGGAAACATTCCATGTCATATACATGTACTACACTCAGAGAAAGAGCAATATATATTTGACAATTTATGGGAAAAAATCTTTTGGTGTAAAGTAGATATTTAGATGAAGCGACGATACATTTCACCCTAAAATGCGGAACATTTTAACGAAAACAACACGGACCTGATATATCAATAAACTAAGCATTATCCCATGCTGCTACTGCTGAAAAATATAACAATATGATGTGTCTGGTATTTGAATGTAATGTAAATTGGATACGCGGTATATCCATGTACACTTTGTGCACGTGAACCGGTTAAAATCTATATCCATGTTTGTGTCCTGGATATCATTTGGCCAAATTTTACATCTATGCACACACAGTGTTACAGAATGACAATGTTAATTTGCCACAAGTCTTACAATCGGAAATGCAAAACTAGCCATGCTTGTTACTGAAAACCATAAATCCGTCATTTGATATATACTTGTGGTGACATTCATCTTGGCACAGCATGTTTGTGTTTGTGTGTGGGTGGGGGGAGGGGGAGGGGGGCTATCCATTTCCCTCATAAATAAAGGTGGGCTACAAAAGCAATACTGCTTCCTGTAATAAGCTTGGCTCGTGGATTATAATTTTTGAGATTGCTGTGGTTTGTTGAGTAGAACCTGCCCAGCCTTCCCCAAAGGTTATTATAAAAACATGACCCCTTGCCTCTAATGGAAACGCCATGTACACATGAGAATCATTTGAGTACTTCATAGGCATGTGCGTCGGGCTTCTGTGTCCCCAGTGACCGCAGGCCCGTCCAGACCCCAGTTGTGTCATATCAAACACTGCCTGGTCTGTGTATCGTGGCTTTGTGTTAACAAGTCTTACCTAAAGGACTTCCATTAGTCTATCGAAGCACTGAGATGCGCAGCGCATCTTCTCAGCCTGTTTCTGATCTACACAATGATCATTGTCACCTTCAATTAGCAGTCTGATATTGTTGAATAGAGAAGGAAAGCTGGAGCCATACTGGTTAGTTTACTTTGCTAATGGACAGCACAGGCATGTGAAAGGAAGAGCTAGTGTGTACTTCTCCATCGTCAGTCATAGTTTACAGTCAGTGGTGATAGGTCGTGCGTTTGAAACAGACCATCTTTTTGTGCGCAAAAAGGAATATCCATCATGCTGTAGACGTATACCTCCTTCACAGTCTCTCTTAAATTGAGTTTGATTGAGCGCCTGTGATACCTTCATATGCAGATAATGTAAGCGGACAAACGCAAACAATCAGAAATATTTTTTTTCCAATCCAAACATAATTCTAAGAGCGAGTCCTTGTCTATTTTTGAAAGAGCAACTGGTCTAGGTAAACGGTGCGTTCTTGTGTTGAAACATTTAATGCTGAGTATAGGGTAATCAAATTGTTGAAGTCAAACACGAAGCAAGCTCCAACGAATCGTATTTTCATGTCTGTCACTTTGTACTGCTGATTAAGTGCTGAGCTGTTGCTGAAACCAAAGGTGTTAGTTAGCCATTTGAGCAGGTCCAAATATACTTGAGAAGAGAGAAAAAGTCAGCCAATCAATACCAGGGACACACCCACTGGGCTCATGTTTTGTTCTCGTGCTAGAACAATCAGTGAGACTACTTACACGGCACCTGTTTCTGTAGAAAGCCATTGCATTTATTATAGTGTTTTTTTTTTCTCTCAGTGTACATTATAGAGCCACAAAACTGAAAAAAAAAATTATTTTCAGATTTCTTCGACAATTCCAATACCATCGCAGCAAAAGTCTTATGAGTTCTATTCGTCCCATTGTAATCTTGAAAAGATATTTAAAACAAATCCCTACAATAACACAAGCACATACATTACAGTGATAAATAGCTTGAACGAGGCATGACATAAGACACAATAGGGCTGGTCCCGTTACCGACTCGTGGCCATGATTTAAGAAGGCAAGTATGACCCATGAGGTTAGAGGATTTAATTTCTGCTCGCTACATAAAGTCAAAATAAAACTCTAAAATCTTATTTTCACAGAGAACCAATGGATAAAGACACTTCTCTAAACTTGTTTCAAATCAGACAACCAGAATCAAAGTTACGTTAAAGGCTGCTACCAGGAATAGGATTCGCGACATGCAAAAAATGGTCCATAAAAAATATGGACCTGAGCTTTAGCCCTAAAAGAAGTCAGTTATGCTCTAGCAGGACTGGGCTGTACTTTACTGCATGTATGGACAATCGATAATTTCCCTACTGGTTACACTTGACCGACTTCAGAATTTTTTTTTTTTTTTTTGGTTTCTTCTTCTTTTTCTTTTTTTTTTTAATCACAACTACAATGTTTGATGTCAATCTCTAACATTTATAATTTATTAGGGTGGAGAAATCTAGTAATGGCCAAAATTCATCCCATAATAACGATATTTTATCCCGTAATTATGACTTTTTTTAATCTCTCCCACGAACACGGATGACGGATAAGTCGTTTTCTCGTAAAACCATCCGGGTTTGGAACCAGTTTCCAAGTAATATTCTCAACCTTGATTTTCTTGTAGTTTCATAATGAATTAAAATTTGTGGCAGAACAAGACTTGTTAACATTCCGCACATTTTAAGCTATGATAAATGCAGATAGTCCATATTTTATCCCATACTTTGTATCATTTACGCACAGAATAACCAGGGTATACTGCTCATGGCCTATGCTTTGACCATATCTTTATTCTCTCTTTCTCTCTCTCTCTGGGTTTTTAAATGCGGAACGTATCAGTCCCGTATTTGGAACTGATTGTAATTTAAGGGTCACACAAACTTTTTCATCAGCATTTGGATCTCAAAGGAAGATGTATGGTGATTTCAACTTATCCCTTGGTGATCGTCAAGGATAAAAAAGATTTTTCTTTTCTATATTTGTACTCCTGCACAGCATTACAGCATCACAATTAAAAACAAACAAAAAAACCAAAACAAAACAAACAAACAACCCCCCTCCAAAAAATAGCAGTTGAAGGTTTGTCGCGACGATGGCTTTTGTAATTCAACCCAGTGGAATCTGCTGCATGAAATCTTCGGGCGAGCGTGAAATCAGTGGTTGAGAAACTTAAAGGCTGCCTTTATAGAGTCAAAATCATAAAAGGGCGTCTTTAAGGATCCAAACGTTTTTTTAGTTTGCCGATTTCCCTTAAGGAGACATATTCCTGGCTTGTGATAAAGGCGTCCGTCTACAAAACCCCGCTAAAAGTACCTCTAATGTTTCGTGTGAAGCTTACAAGAGGGCAGTTTAAGGATGAAATTATTATCATAGAGAATTCAAGAGAGTTCAAGCGTGCATCGCTAGCCCGGTCAAACGTTATTAAAATTCATAAATCATTTATTTCGTGTGTACAAATTATAAAAATTACATACCGTATGAGGCACACACCAAGAGTATGCCGGGCCATGAGGCCCTTCACAATATACTCGTAGTAACGGCCGCTATGTTGAAACAAATGCGAAGGGTGTTCCAGCAAGATCCACCTAACCATTGGACAGGCCGGTGCCATCTTTAAGAGGTGGACGCTCCAGAGCATGAAAATTGCGTCCGGCTTTAAGACATACACGGCCCAGTGCGTGAAATGTACGTTCACGAGTGGAGGTATGAGATCCTTGAAGAATGATCTTATAGGTTGGGATTTTTTGAAGAAACTCTCTTTAAGGAAGGTAGATTTGGACGCCTTTTTCACTCTGCAGAATCTACCAGTATGGTTATCTCCAAGATGGGGAATCCTGGAAATTACCCCTATCTTGATTTTATGAATGAAAAGCTGCCCGAAGTTTCTGATCACAAGCATTTAGGCTTAACGATTCGCAGTTATCTGTGCTGGTCTAACCATATAAAAATATAGAAACTAAGGGAATGAAAATGGTGAATGTTTTTAAATATCTGCAGCTTCGTCTTAATAGGAACGCCTTTGAGATTACTCATCTTTCATTTATAGGCCTCTCTTGGAGTATGGCTCAGTGGTATGGAACAACTGCACGCTGCAGGAGTCTCAACAACTTCAAAATGTCCAATTGGCAGCAGCCACAGCTCTTACTGGGGCCACTTGTAGGACTAGTCATGATTTAATTTATAATGAAACAGGCTTTGAAACATTTTCTCGGCGCCGTGAAAAAAGCAAGCTGATCTCATTTTACAAGATCATGCACGGTGTAGCTCCTTTATATTAATGTAATCTCATTCCTAACGTGGTCAATGAAAGAAACAGGTACAATGTCAGATCTGGTACGAATCTCTCTGTTTTTCAAACACGAACAAACATATCTAAAACTTCTTTCTTTCCATCGGTGGTTCGATTGTGGAATAACTTGCCTGCTGGTGTGCGTAATACCGAAGACCTTACATCTTTTCAGAACAAAAGGGACAAGGGGAAAAAAGTGCAAACAAGCTATAATAGTATTATAGAGGTGACAGAAGGCTTGCTGTTTCTCACGTTCGGTTGCGTATCGGATGCAGCAAGCTAAACTCGGATCTGCTCCAAAATGGTCTTATAGACTCCCCTCAGTGTGCATGTGGAATCGAAAATGAAGGTGTTCATGATTGTTGCAAGTGTCTTTTTGATATAACTCGGAGAAATACACCTCGGAACTAAATTATGTCCATTGCAGCATCACGGTTTCAACATTATTATTTTGGGCCTAAATATTTACCTCCAAACAAACTGAAATTATTTTTGACGCAGTCCATAACTTTATCAAAACAACAGGCAGACTGGGGGCAGCCACGTAGTTCATAATATGGTAAAAATCTTGAAACCAGAAATGTATCGTCTGTGTATATAGTTAAGTGAAAGCGGACTTCATCGCCCTGCCCTGTATCTGGGACGTCTTGTTTCGTTCCGCTTATGCTCGTGTGGCACCGCCACTCTAGCTGTCCTCGTCTTGTGGCGTTCTTCCTAACAGTGAATTGTCATTTAACCTGTAATACGTGACACCTCTTCTTTAATCTTTTTTTTTTTTTCATGTGCAAGAGGGATTTATGTAGGGCCTTGCCCTATTTCCCGGTGGTATCCTTACGGGAATAAAAATATCTTTAAACCAAAAAACTGGCTGCAAGGCAAAAAGATTGATGAGCTGCAATAAAAAAAAACAAACAAACAAACAAACAAACAAAACAAAACAACACCCCCCAAAAAAACCCCGAAAACCTAAAAAAAAAAAAAAAAAAAAAAAAACGGTATGCAAAGGATGATTACGAGGTCTATACTTGCCTTTATTGTTTTAGAAACACACCGGCTCATTGCCTGGTAGTTATTTGCTTAAATTGTTAGATTGCTAATTAGTACTTACACATGTCTAATTATAGTAGCCGTAGTTATTGTAAGAATTTATGCAGGGCAATTTCTAAATTGCCTAATGGGAACTGAATAATGTTGATATTTTGGGAGGTTTTCTACGAACATCCAGTTTGCAAATACCTGCATACTTTATTTCTTTCAAGAGGATTAGAAAATATAGCCAAAGGCTTAGGCATATTCTTCTGTTCATTTAGAATACATAATGACATGCACTTTGACCCGTACACATAACTTTGACACACACACACACACACACACACATACACACACACACACACTACATGTATTTATATATATATATAATAGATAGATAGATAGATAGATAGATAGATACTCTTAAATTGTACCTCATTAAATATATATATATGTATATATATACATACATATATATATATATATATATATATATATATATATATATATATATATATATATATATATATATGTAAAGTGCGCAGCATTCTGGAGGAACTTCAGTCCGCTAATGACAAATTAGAACAGTATTTGCACAGGTTGAATTTACGTGTTGGGGGAGTGAAACCTAACCAAGATTGCCCTGATGATACTGATAAGCCGATTGTTCACGCTATAATTTTTGGATAATTATAGATAATTTTTGGATACCCAGCATTTATATTGATTTCCCACCACAACTCCATACCCGAGTGTCTTAGTAATAATAGTCTCGCCTGCGAGATACGGGCCGCTGTCTGTGCGGGTAAGCGGGGTATTACTGATATTTTGGAAATAAAGAATGCTTGGTACCAGCAGATCGAACTTTATTCTTGCAACCAGATTAATATGCACTAAATGAATATAACTCCGGTATTTGAACACTTAAATTTCCCTAAAAGACATTAAATATGTGAGAAAGGGGTATGTAGCCCTGTCTCTGACAGTGTTATACCCGTGTATACTCCATGATTGACAGCCGTGAACCCCGTGCTTTGTGGCGGGAAATTCATATGCCTGACTTGTAATGTCTGACGTGCAGGACCCCAAAAGCCACCGACAGATCACGTATTGCCAGATTCCGCAGCTATGGGGTGAGGACCCACGTCGTGCGTGCGCGTATCAAACGCAAGTTATCTGGAATAATTCTGACTGAAGATGTCACCAAATTTCGAAGCGGTTATGCTTTCCGTGCCCGTCATCTATAGACACAGTACAAGCTTGTGGATACATGGACTTATGGTGGTAAGTTTCTCGTAAAATATCACGTACCTCAAGACCATGCTGTCATTAAGACTGCCGAGATCGGTTGTGTAAGCGGTCTAAATAGGTAAGTATATAAGGCTGTTGTAATCCTCAAGGAACTTTAACCATGATGTCTTTGTTTACCGTATACAAGCCAGTCAGTAATACAGCAACTGAGGACTACCACATACATCAGCTTACTGAGGTAGTTATTGGAGTCTATAGTACAGCCCATATTGAAATCCATCTTCTTGGAACTATGTTGTGTCTGGTCGGGTTTTAGATCTAAATTTATTTTGAGATTCTAACTTGTGTTCCAGGTAACTAATTTATCTCTTCAATGCCACAAAGGTCAGATCAAGTGACCTTAAAAGTATATGTGTGCATTTCTTATTGTACAAGCTATGAGTGTAGGGGGATATATCCAGGACCAGGCGCCCAACGCAGCTGTGACAGATTGTCTGGTGGACCTTTTGCCTCAGCTCTGGTCCTGGAAAACTTGGCAGCACAAGCCGATGAGAATTACCATGGTTTCCTCCTCCTCTCCTCTTTTTTTCCTCTGGGCCACCTGGGTCACACAGGACCGCGGCAGAAATGCGGAGAGCGACATGAGTATTATTGTATTATTAGTACATTCATCAAAACATGGTGTTTATAGCCAGAGTCACCTTGCCAACGTATCTATGTTTCTAATAGTTTGATCATGTTTTTTTGTGTTTTCCCATGTGCATTTGTCTCTTTGTGTGATGTATACTTTGTTTAAGGTCCGTGTCGCGAGCCCTGTTGATCAGATGTGTGGGCAATATTTGCAAGTTTGCCCATCGCTGGTACATATATCTAAAGTCTGCTAAATCTTAAATAAACATAATGTGGTCTGATTTTCGTTTGTAGTATCTTCCTGTTCTGACCTTTGATTATAGTATTTAAACCAGTGATATGTTAATATGCATTTCTTTTCTTTGACTGAGTGTTCCAACCGCTTTGGATGACTGCACACTTCAATCGCTCTATGAACGAACATGTATCTCTTTATTTATGTCATAATGACCAGGTCAATCAGTTCTACAGGCCAGAAGTCTGCTTTTCTCATTGTAACATTTACCAAGCATGTTGTCCACAGCCAGTGGCAATGCCACCTTCACAATATTCTTTTGTTTGTTCGTTTTTTTTTTTTTTTTTGGTGATATTTTGCGTTTTCCCATGGGTATTTGTCTCCGTGTGTCATGTACACATTACATATTTCCTGTGTATTTTTCTGTTTTTGTATTGTGTCTTTTCCTGTTGCTGCTTTCAAATTTGCGTATATATTTGCCAATATGATATTGAAGTGCTTGCTTGTACTTATTCGACAAAAAGTTAGCTGCGGAAAATTGAACTAAACATTTTTCAAAAACTGGATCACACCAGAGAACATCGAGATGACTAATCACGGGTTCTCTATCATCTGCATTGACACATAAAATAAAAATAGACATAGAGAGAGAGAGAGAGAGGGAGAGGGAGAGAGATAGAGAGAGAAGGAGAAGAAAAAGAAAAGAAAGAAAAGAAAAACCAGGAAAAACAAAAGTTACCAACGTACACATAATTTGGTTCTGATATATACTCCCAATACGATAATCAATGTAGTTGTAGATACCGTTAATACAAGATAAGGCAAGATAGTTCACAATAATACTAAACGGCGGGAAAGTTCTTAAATCACACATAATAGAAAGTATATGTGAGTCAACGAAAGGCTTATTATTGCTAAAACACAAGAGAACTAAAATATGCAGCGTCTTGTTTCTACGATGATTTTACGGAAGGCATCGCAAATTTGTATATTGAGGGCAATGTACAATTCGTCCCTGCCAAAGTGAAGTGTCCTACTTGCTAATCGAGTTCGGATGGGCACGAGGAACTAAAATAGGGATGGCGGAGTTGAGAAGTTGCACTCTGAAGGTGAAGACTCTGGAAAGAAGAACAGGACACGTTTGAGATATTCAGTGGGGTAAGTACAAGAGCATGGAGGGTGTGAGATGATATGGACTTCGAAAAGATCAAAGTTTAGCTTATAGAATCCCATACGTAAATGTGTGTGACAAATATTGGCAATTGTGTGTCCATGGGTATAGTAATCAAGAGCATTATATACTGCTATCAGGGTTGCTTTCAGTTTAGTTTTGAATATTTTGAGGGAAATAAAATCTCTAATATCAAATGGAAGATTGTTCCATAACTTTCATGTATGGGGGAAGAAGGGTTTTTCTAAAAGATTAGTTGTGGAATAAAAGGGACTCCTGGAGGTAGTGCGGCGAAGGTTCCGAGCATAGAGAGGTCAGAGCGACAGAAAGATGTTAAATTGTGATACATTTTGAGAAAAAGAAGTAACTTAAAGTACTTCTTTCTTCCGTCTGCTGGCAAGGGTTGACCAACCAACTTCACGTAAGAGATTGGCATGCGATGTGTACCTTAAGGCACCGGTTCATATTGTGGCAGCCTGAAACCGTAAAGAATGAATTAGGTCAAGAAGATATTATGCACAGGTGTCAACCAGCACACAACTATATTCCAGAATTTTAATTAGGTCAAGAAGATATTATGCACAGGTGTCAACCAGCACACAACTATATTCCAGAATTTGTCTAATCAGAGTTTAATACAGTCTAATAAAAGCTTTACAGGAAAGTTTGAATTTGAATCTATACAGGAGAGCACTGCACCGATTATCTTTGGTGGTAATATAACAAAGGTGTGCAACACAGGATAATGCTTACTAAGAGCAATATCAAGATGAGTGTGAGAGTCTGCTGCGGGTATTGGTAACTCTTTGAGATGGAAAGGCGGATGGTGTTGTTTAACGAGTTTGGCTGAACAAATGAGAGAGAGAGAGAGAGAGAGAGAGAGAGAGAGAGAGAGAGAGAGAGAGAGAGAGAGAGAGAGAGAGAGAGAGAGAGAGAAGATTACAGGCCATACCTTTCGTCAGGTGTGCATAATGAAGAGATTAGTGTTAAAATGATTAGTTGATTCAATGGGGCTGTTGACGATTCCAATTAAACTGGCTTCACCGGCAAAGAGTCTGACATAACACAGAATATTAAGTCGTTAACGTAGACCAGAAAGAGAAGTTGATCTAAAAAGGAACCCCGGGGTATATCAGCTTCAATAGGTAGTTGGAATCTGTATGGGGGATAACTTTCAATCCATGCTACAAGATCATCAGAAATGTCGGATTGTCGAAGTCTGAAAAGGGGCCCAGCAGACTATACCTTATTAAAGGCCTTGGACACATCTAAAAATGTCATTTTGTCTTCTTTGGACTGTTCCAGGTTATGTAGATACTGTGAAAGATGCACACAAACTGATTAATAGTAGCGCCATTGGCCTTGAAAATGGAATTTAAGACCCGAGAAGATTATTTTGCATTAAATATCCATAGAGTGCATTAGAAACATGGCCTTCAAACATCTAAGAAATACCGCAGAACAAACAAATAGGGCGATAGTTGCTGTTTATATGACTTTTGGACTTTTTGAACACAGCACACATATTGGCTCTCTTCCAAGACATTGGGAAAGTGAGAAAGCCTGAGAAAAAGTTGAAAAAATGTAAGTGGTTTAAAGCTCGAGTAGCTGTGGTCTTGAGTAAGATATTTTCAATATTGTCTGAGTGTAGTATTACAGCGACTATCGCTTTCAAGACCTCACAAGCAATTTTAAAGCTTCCTCGTCCGCGAGGTCTTCTTCACTCTTGAAACGTGCCTTGGGCGCAAGGTCTCAGCTTCCTGAGAGACATACCTCGCCGTGAAACTTACTTTGCGGAACCAGAGTCGCACGATAGCATTCAATACTGGTACCCTAACAAAGAATTAGTAAATGTACGCTTGATGCTGCCTGATCGAGACCTCGTCCGTAAAAAGGGAGGTAGCTTTCACGAATCTACACACCTCGACGGCTCGATGCCCCGTGAAAGTGCTATAGTAGACTATATATATATATATATATATATATATATATATATAAAACGTTCAACTTGTATTTGTTAATGTTCGAGGCCAACGCTTTTCAATGTCATTTTAGGGAGCTGGGAGTACAATGCATATGTAGATATACACATTTCTTCTAAGTTTTATTACAGGTCTTTATATATCTTCTCGTGTTACACCATTTAATTTATTGCTTAATTATGCTCAGAATATTAATCATTTTTACATTTAACTGCCTAAACCGCTGTACTTTAGTTACATTCAATCTCCCACTAAATACCCATTATTGGTTAATAAACGACCCTATCTTTCATTTTTGTCCTACTCCCGATAGAACTGTGTACATTTTACTATTGGATATACTTTTTTATGGAACCATCCCGGATAACACTTTTGCGAGTTATGTAATGATATTACATTTGTACATGTTTGGATATTTGGTTTTCCACATACCGTGAATGCACACTTGTATAATTGTTATTTATCCTCATAGACTGAGACAGCAATTGTTTATTATGTATTTTCTTGTTTTCTGTGCCACACAGACGTGGTTCGTGCTCCAATGAATGCATACTGGTAGTTACACCCATGTCCTTATGCTTATCTAGGGGCATTCATGTTAATCCCGGGCCGACCCGTAACTTCTGTGACATCACCCTTTGCCATTTTTAGTAGGTTGCTGCCGATAAGCTCAGATGCATTAGAAGTGACATAGCTCGTTATTTTGACATTTTTTCCTTTCTGAAGCATTCTTTACTAACACCTAATCTGACAACAATTTTTATTTACCTGGATATCATAAAATTAAAAAGAAGGATCGTCCCAATACCATCGGGGATGTAGTAGCTCAGAAGTTCCTGGTGTAGATCTATTATGGACAGAAATAAGACTTCATAATAAAACATTTCTACTAGGAAAGTCTCTTGCCTCCTAATTCACCAGTTGCCTCCTGGGACAAGTTACAGGATAACATTGGTTCCAGCATAAGTTATTATATATAAAATACTTTTTAACTAGCAATTGAAACCTCTGATTTAAACCCCAATACTGGTGCAAAATTAAAACAGTTCTACCGTGCCAACCTTTTCACCATGCATATCAATGAGCCTACTCGAATCACAAAGACTACTTCTGCCTGCTTGGGCCAAATGATAACCAAACCTACTCCATTAAAACCAGCTCGAGGCCCACCGCTCATTTCCAATTGTGACTACTTGGTCGTAGGCATAAACTTAATTTATGTGCACAAAAAAGGCGTGTTTGGCTATTAATGTGACAAAGCACATTTCGAAAAATTTAGAAATTAGCTGGATCAAGTTAACTTGGCTGACTGCTTTATTTCTGAAAATGTTGAGGATTGTTGCAAATTGGGAATCGAATCCTTTCTCCGAGCCCCACACCACACTTATCCTTAGAAATAAATAACAGTACATCCATCCGATCTTCCGTAGAACGACTTCAAACTCCACTGCGACAAGGAGAAAGTTATTCTTGTCTATAAAATATGCAAAAGAAAAAAGAAAGAAAGAACAACAACGGTGTCTAAGTATGGGTCACCAATAACAGACTTCACAACGAATGTGAGGGGCACCTAGAGCTTGCGGAAGATGAACTTATGAACACCGATGAACTTATTGCGCTGCTTAGAAACACCAGTCATCAGAACACGGCTTGGTGGCGAACCGTTAAATACTTCATGAAACGTAACCAACTCCTGTCCTCCTGTCATTAACTGCAATTACCATGAACGATGTCTCGCGTGAACTATTCCGAGAGACAGTCTCGACAGAATCATGACAAATTACGCTCCTTTCAGCCTCGAGACAATTCGGTATGGTGCTTCAGATTGCACTTTCGAAAATAACAAAGCAATAATCTTGGACCGAACATTTCCAGGTCTATGCCATTACATGATTGAATATGGTTTTTGTTACCAATGTTGTAGTCTTGAGGTAATTCAATTTATTTTCATAGAATCGACTTAGTGTAATTTTTTGTGACAGTCATATTGCCTGTCTTGTGACGTTATGGAGTCTTTCTTCTGATTGTCTACCAGTGTTTTGCTCTTTTCACCAGTAAAATATTGTCCACCAGTTCCAACTCCATAACACTCATCTTAGACATCATTGCACTGGGCCCCGTGTTGTTCCATCTCTGATGTGCAACCGTCTTTTCTCTTCAAGAGGGATTATTTGACACTGTCGCCTTTCTCCCTATTTTTTCCAAAAAATACGTTAAACACACACACACACACATACACACACACACACACACACACACTCACACACACACACACATATATATATATATATATATATGTATACATATATACATATATGTGTGTGTGTGTGCACGTGTGTCTACAAACCAAACATATCGACGAGCTGATCTGCAAAAAGTGAAGTCATAGTGCCAAATCACCATTTCACTTTCAGATTTCAAATAAAATGTTGGAATACATACAAGTAAAAGTGTGAACATCATAAAAATATACTGCAAAAAAAACAACAACAAAACAGTAACGAACATAATACACACTCTCGCAGAGTTAATGAAATAATTTGGTTCATCTGTGTATTATTATTATTATTATTATTATTATTATTATTATTATCATCATCATCATCATCATCATCATCATTATTATTATTATTATTATTATTATTATTATTATTATTATTATTATTATTATTATTATTATTATTATCGTCCTCTTCCCCCTCCTCCTTTTCCTCCCCCTCCTTCTCCTCCTTCCCATAACTATTTTGCCATGAGGTTTGCGTTATTTGTAATTGCATCAGACTCATGTGTTAGTACAGAATGTCGCTTTATTTTTTCATTGCAAAATTGTTTTTACGTTACCTCTGACTTGCTACTGGACATAACCTGCAACATCGGGCTATGTGCGTGAATAAAGCTACCATATTGTGTTGTTTGTAGAAACATTTGTATACATAATGTTCATTGGCCACGGGACATTATATGACTACAGTATTCACTGTCGCGTGGTGCTTTCAATAATTTTTGTAGGTTTTTACTTGCCGCCGACGATTACATGGATACGAGGCTTTGTGGATGAATATCATGTTGTGTTATGACGTTTTGTATTACATATTTTATGTGCCATGGGGTGCTTTATAAGTTTTCAATTATCTAATGCATGTATAAAATGGTAAATGTTATACATCAAGTCCTCGACACCAGGGAGTTTACTTGACAATAATATATTGCACTTCGGAAACCCTTATGCTATAAAAATCCCATGGCAATCTGATAATTAATGAACAATTGCAGCCCTATTCAACATTAGAACTGTTTCAGCTAACAATCTTCCCATAAAATGAAATTTCTATACTATTACATGCAATAAATTATAAAAAGTGTTCGGCGCGGTGAGCGGCATATATCACATATATAAATGCCCAGCGCACCTCTGCGCAATTGTTACAATGCTCTAATGGATCATAACATAACCGGTCACATTCAGATTCACCCAAACATAGCAGACACGGGGCAAACCTTACGTCGGGTTTAACTTTTAAAGAATTAAAGTGCTCAGCGTGCGAGACGCAAATATCTTTAGCTCTGCAACGAATGGCTTACCACTGAGTTTGTACCCGGCGATCCCCCAAGATGCACTGCGGTAAACACGCTGTAAGGCGACAGGGTAGTTGGTGAAAGGTTTACGAAGTGTCCTACCTTTAAAGCTTTCTACGGTGCACAGCTTGAACTTCAAATACCCTACTCTTTCTTATACTATACACAAAGAGGACAAATTAATGTCTTGCATGTCTTACTATGTGTGGTGTGATTTCAAATGTCTGCAATGGGCATTTTCGAGGGTAAAGAGACAAAATGTTCGCGAGCGTCTTAACTCTTTCGGTGTCGCGTTTTGACTAAGCCAACAACTGTTACCTGAACTATCTCCGCAACTGTCGCAACGGATACTTGAATAAAAGTCGGGTTCAAATGAACACGAATCTTAAGGGACCAGCTTTATTATTATTATTATTATAATTATTATTATTATTATTATTATTATTATTATTATTATTATTATTATTATTATTATTATTATTATTATTATTATTATTAATGTTAATTATTTATTAATTTTCTTTTTTTGACATACCAGATTTGACAAATGATAAAAATTGATATGCCTTCATAATTTTTTGCGTAACCGGTTTTATTTCAGCTTTCGTATAAAAAGCATTTATTGGAACGATTTTTCTCTTTTGACACAAACCTTAATTTCTTAAGTAAAAGAATTTGATGTTTAAGGAAAAAGATACTATCAATTGTGATTGCCGGGCAGCCATTGTTGACCGATGGTCTGTTCTGCTTCAATTTGTGGTCCAAAGTGGGTTTAGAATTGTGGGTCTGATGTAGAACTGGATTGGCAATCAGGGTAAAACGATTTTATTGTAGCGCAGGTCTCGTATGTCATGGGGAGGGCTTGCGCAAATCGATGCCTGATACAACCTTTGTACACAGCAAATTTAAGCCTCTTGTTAGTCAGTGAAAATCAGACAGACGTCGCTACTTAGCTGTATTTTATGACATATAATCTGTGCAAGTAGATCCCCCACCGCTAGCGTGGCCTCCTTATTACAGTCGTGTGGCTTGTCGGAGACTAGTAACAGTTGTTTCTACTCCTCGGCTTCTCATGCTGGGAGGGTATATCTTGAGACGCATTTTGTAAACCCTTCCATTCCTTACAATTTGACTATAATATTGGACATCCTACAACTTGTGACAAAACGACAAATTTTTGATTTTTGTAGTTCATTCAATGCTACATGGTTCATGATATGGCAGACCCTGTGGTACCGTCGAAATTTTTCTCTACATACGTATTTCCGGTAGATTATCTTCCTCTTTGTGGGCATTTATTTGGTAGACAACGAGTAGGTGGAAGTCAGGCATTGGTTCCAGTTTTTTGTACTAATATGGGTGTTACAATTTGGCCTCGGAGGTTATACTTTTGACTTATTATCATGAAATTTCATCCAATCAACATTACTTATACGATATTCTCAATTACACAAAAAGAACCTATATAGGTTTTTTTTTTTTTTTTTTTTTTTTTTTTTCAATTGAACACAAACTGTAAGGTACCTGGTAAAGTAATATTAAATTGCCAGATGTTCGTTTGGTTAGTGACTAGAAATACTGTGTCGCAATGACATAATTTCCGTAAAATGTAAAATAGTCAAGCATTCATGTAAGTGCCTTATTAAAGAGAACTCAGACGCAGACTTGTCGTTATCATTGACGTTGCGAAGGGGCTGTAGCACATCATTGGTACATGTGTGAAGGTCAAGGACGCTCATGCTGTAGGAAATAAAAGATCTTTGTTAAAGGAGCTAACGATAGCATAAAATATGCCGTATGCATATTTATTTTCCGCCACAAAGCACGGGTTTGACGCCTGGCGATCACGGGGGACGTGCGGGTCAAATCACTGTCACAGACAGGCCATATGCTCATTTCTGACAAAATTAGCATTTTTTTGAGAAATTAGAGTTCATAAATACCAAGCTGGTAATCTTCTAGTACTTCCCGAGCCATATATAAGAAAAAATTCCATATACCTTTAATAAGTATTCTGTATTTCCAAAATGTCAGTAATATCCCTCTTGCCCAACACAGGTACCAACCCGTATTTCGCCATATCTCACCAAGCGAGACTTGGCAATCAGGTATGCAGTTGGGGCGGGAACTTAATATGCATATCTCTCATTAAAAGCTTTCACTGGTATGTTATGTCCTTTACTCCAATTGCGTTTTTAATTTAAACGCACAGAACCAATGTATACTTGTCTTAATTTAATATTTATTGCATTGAAACTTGGAAGTATTGACTTGTCGTCGTTGTTGTTATGATCATATGGCCCACAATACAATTTTTAATAGAATATTTGAGGAAAGACACATAATATACATAATGAACATAAAACTAATAGCAAGTAATCAACGTACTAGCCTATAATTATGCCAGTAGGCTATAAATATGGGCTTTGGCATCATCTTAAGATCTTTTTGACAACTGTTCGATGTAATGTTTATCATTCATTTGATGTAATATGCATTCTTGAAGCATGACACTTCTTGTAAGGAAATATAGTATGTGTCTGTTTGCACAGATACATACCCACACGCACACACACACACACACACACACACACACACACACACACACACGCACACACACACACACATATATATATATATATATATATATATATATATATATATATATATATATATATATATATATATATATATATATATATATATAAACAGAGTCATGCTCTAGGGACAACAACCTTTGTAATCTTGATGTATTCACTGTAGTGACATACATCGTTATTTTTATAATTACAACGCACATAACTGCAAAAGTCTGCAGAAAGCCAGAGCCATTTTGGTTTCCAACTGTGACTTCTATTGTTTTAAAATAGAAACTTCATTTCCTACATTGAGTAGCATCTGCTGACCCACATTTGGACAGAAGATTTGATATGGCATTGCGTTTACGTAAGGTCAAGTAAATGGCATGGAGCGGATCCTGGAGCAGGGCTTTACTTATTTGGGTGACGAAGGTCAATCAAGTAAAAAAATACATAATTTACACGTTTTGGAATTCTGATAATTTATGTAATGGACAGTTAACATATTTAAAATATAGTTGAAATGGGAAAATAGCCGATGGATTTCAAGATGGAAAAATCATGGTACTATAACAATATGGCACGCCGTGTCCAGCGCAGGCTGCAAGAGACAATAGGATAGGGGGCTGTTATTTTAAATTTGACATTACTTTTCCGGGGTCAGTGCCATAAATATGATATTTCTACCCCTTGCTATTAAATATTCACGCGTGCTTAACCAGTTGAACACGCATAAATTAAAGTCCTACAACTTTGGTTCATGGTTCATCGGATGCACCTATGTCACAAAATTATAAAGTAAAGTTGAAATGACACCTCTATCTATAATAGTTTTGAAGCTTTTCAAGATTTAAATTTTGTGTATGCACCTGATCTGGAGAAATTAAGATTCTACAACTTTGTTCATGGTTCATTAGATGCGGCTATATCAAAACCTACAAATTGAAGTTAAAATTGCACCTGTATATGATATTTTTGAAGTTATTCAAGATTTAGATTTTGTGTATACGCCTTATTTGCATAAATTAAAATCCAACAACTTTGGTTCATGGTTCATTTCCAAATAATAGAAAAGCACTGGGCAAAATTGTTCGTAAAGACAGAAAAAAATTCTTGGAAATTGAAATGTCTGGATTCGCCAACAGACATAATGATAAACATCGATTATCAGCTGCTGATAAGCCTTTGTCTCTTGACTTTATATGTATTCGTCCATGCTTACAGAAAATTTTCCTACCATACCTCTTGTTATTTACAAACGTGTTCATAAGATATCTCTCTAACTAAATCTGAAACATATTTTAACTGTGCTTTGAAATTGCATAGAAATGACCAGTCAGCAGTCCTAAAACTTATGCCGAGCTCATTTACTATGCTGCTTGAGTCAGTCCATAGCACTTTTCAGGTCTGGTGAAATTAGAACGGGCGATCTACTTTTATCTTTGAAATGAAGATACTGTTTTCTGTGGCTTTGCCGGGAATCACCCCTTGTAATTTAGCTTGTTGTGACAGCCTTATGCTTGTCGGATTTTCAACTGAAGTAAGCGCTTTCGGAATGAATGGGTGGGCGGGCGGACTGAAGTGATGGCATGCGCACAACAGATAACATGTACATGACTATTTTCTTTGTCGATCCAAATGTTGTCGATCGCAACCGACCACAGAAGGCATTCTGTCAACTTACGTATACTTATCTGAACAGAAACTGACAACTGCAATATTTTGTTCTCCCAATGTGTCCTAGGCGTTTCACCCCGTTATTGTCTTAAAACTAGCATTATTTGGTGCTTTATTTAACCGGAGAAACGTTACCAGAAATCATTCGGCAAGTATGGTAGGTTTTGTACAAATCAATGAATTAAGGGGCTTATAGCCTGGATTTCTAAAGGTTTTCCGATACATTTATAGGACACTGTGTAATTAATGTTTGCGATAGATCTTTTTACAAGAATACCTAAAGCAAGGAAAGAGAGACCCAGCATGCAACAAGTCACTCTCGTGGGTAGTTCGTAATCTCAACAGAGCATGGTCCCAACCAGCGATGACCTCACGAGTGATCAACGCATTGCGCTGTTTTGAGATGTCAGCGCTAGAACCACAAGTGGTTCCGAGCATTTAGTTTCGCATCACAGTTGACACAGAAATGTTACAAATTACGCTGGGTGAGACATTTCCCGAACTTCCACAAAGAGCAAAAAGAGAGCTCCGCTTATCACGGATATTCATCGAGTTATATTGCTCCGATTTTCGTCGAGTACGCAATTTCATTTTAATGAATTCAGGACTAGAACTTATCAGCTATTTGCCTACACGAGTTTCTGCGTAAGATATCGGCATGCAAAAATGAAGTCACTTTCTTTTTGAACCATCAAAACACAGGTCTACAAATTTGTCCCCTGTAACGGGAGAACGGAAGCATAAAGTAGAAAACCACTAACTCGTTTCATATACTTTGACTAACGAGTTTTAATTTTTTATTACATGATTTTTAAGGTATATCGAAAGTCGCGAAACATCCACTTGACTTTATTTACACAGCAGTTATCACAACGATCCTGCATCTGTTGGTATTTCGTGCCTTCTTGAAGACTTTGACGATTATACATACATACATACATACATACATACATACATACATACATACATATACATATATAAATATATATATATATATATATATATATATATATATATATATATATATATATATATTGATAAAGAACATTACAAAGATATTCATTATTCTTGAATTGCAACCAATATTCTGTGTTTCTACTACTCTAATAACAATAACTGCGCAGGCATTGTTTTTTACGGAATACGGCTTACAATATAAACACGCGTCCTAAATCGGTGCCATTGCCACGTTTCTAACACGTGCTGTAGATAACGTGCGCTGGTAGTTTGACGCTTGTTCTTACCAATGGTTTAATCAATCATACCCTTTCTGAGAACGAAAAACTTAAAAAAAAAACAAAAAAACTGGCGGTAAGAGTGTACTTGACTTAGATTGGGGAGCTTTAGAGCACCCCAACACTTCTACATTAAGGAAAGACATAAGCAAAATCTTCCTTAGACTGTGCGAACCATATTAGATAGTCCACAATTAAGGATGGATATTGATACCTTGATTAGGGGTGCCCATGATAATGTCCACTCATGCACAGAACTTAAGTGCCGGAGTAAAAAATTCTATCTGATACCCCTTACCCATGCCCATACATCTCGAAGTTTTATACACGCGTGTGAAGAGCATAAAAGCATCCTCGACGTTAAGCACATGTGCTTATACTCACGTTTGTAGCACAATACCCCCTTGACAGCAAGCTCAGGAACTGTTGTGTGCTTGCTGAAATTTCACTTGTGCTCAAAATCAGTTACTTCGCTTTTATTTGAATGCTCTATTCTTTTATTCTGTGCGCACGTGTACATTGGTAAGTGAACGTGTCAAACAAAATAAGCACACTGTATGTTTAAAGGTACATATTAGAGAAATCATATACAGTAAAAACTGTCCTTGGGGACATCTCTTTAATGCGGAAACCTGTATAATGTTGACAGTTATGCCCAGTACCAAAAGAGCAATTTTCTTGTTAAAAACACCTGTCTATTGTGGACCCTTTTGGCCAGTCCCACATATGTCCACAATAGACAGGTCTCACGGCATATGGCACTTAGCCCTCGACATACATTATGGTCGTTATAAAAAACAAAATCATTTTTATTACTTTCATTTCGTCACAACACGCGGGCAGGTGGTAACTAAGGTTTGTCACATAAGACAATTTCTGTTACACATTGAGACCTTGGCCTCGTTTACTCTTTCTTCCAAAGAATCAAGAAAAGATAATGAACAACATGTTCATCTGAAGAAATGTTATACGATTAATGTATATTATGATGTAACATATATGTAAAATAACAACATGGCTGGTGGTCATATCTTGAGAACCACCTTCATACAAAAATGTAGCAAACTACAATGCATGCTCATTTCTTGTCTTTTCTGATGACGGTTCTTCATTCAAAACATTGGGTACAGTTGGATTATTTTGAAACAGCTTCACAGAAACCTGCTCTGTGCGTCACATAAGCGCCATCAGGCGGTTGAATTATGCAATAAAATGATTTTATTCACACTTTTATAAAAAAAACCCGGCGTTGCAAAGTGACAATCTGGTGCTTATAAAGACGTCCTTGGAAATACGTGTAAATAGAAAGGGAATAAATGCATCAGTTTCTATCAACCACAAACGCGGTAAACATTTCCAAGGTAAGCCACACCAACGTCGATTTTTATTCAGCAAAGATGATCTCCATTGAAATTACAGTTTTGTCGCTTTACATTGTGTGTTCCAGGTATCACGATCTCCTATTCAGTTAAATTTTATTCGAATTAACTCATACATTGAAAACCACATCCCTGAACTATGTAATTGTTATTAGTCCAGGAGCATTGCTCATGATTTTGAAGGCAATATTTGTCTTTGTTTCGATATATATGCAAACATCAAATACCAGGCATGATATATATAAGTCATTCCAAAATAAATTGTCCATTCCATTCGGACAATTTTGCCCCATCATCATATCTCCAGTTCGACTCACGGTAGAAGCACCAAATTTTCACAGTGTGTGGAGATGGGTTCTAGTAGTAAATTGGCACAATTTTATCAATACTACTTTACTCATAATTGAGTTATGGTATTATGAATATTAATAAATTCTCAGGAATTTAGGCAATTTCCTGGGATTTTAGGCAATATCCTGGGAATTTAGGCAATTTCCTGAGAATATAAGCGAGTTCCTAGGAACATATAATGCCAGTCCTGGGAATTTAACAGAAGTCCCAGGAACATAGTGGCAAGTTCCTGGGAATATAATGGCAAGTTCCTGGGAACATAACTATAATCCCTGGAATATATTACTCAATTCCCAGGAACATAGAGGTCAGCTCCTAGGAACATTATTCAAGTCCCAGGAATTGAGAGCAAATTGCTGATACAGGTTATATTAGAAATGATTGTGGAAATAGTCTAGTGTAAAAATTCAAAATATACATCACACACAAATTACTGCATGGCACTCTAGGCTGAAAAATGAGGAAAAAAGGAAAAAAATTAACAAACAAAAAACATACAGATTTGAGACAAAACAACCTTAACAGTATGCATATGGAAAATAATGGTAATTTCAAAGCCTATTGGATTAAAATCATCTGTAATAAATCTGTATGCCAAATCTATGTTTATAACGATTATGACGCATCTCAATAGTCACATCGTAAAATGGTATAACCTTCAACTAGGCCTTCAGATACAAAATTGAAACTAGAAAAGATGATTTGCTACATAGCAAATCAGCGTGTGTGTTTACAAAGCATATTGGTATGGCAATGTACAAGTCTTCCATAACTCAGGAATTGAAGTTGCAATGGCATCTCCATCTATTAAAGATTTGAAGTTATTCAAGATTTAAAATTTCTAATGGTGCTACTTACCATAATTTAAATTGCTACAACTTTTGTTTTCAATTCATTAGGTGCGCAATGGTCAACAACCCGATAGTACAAGTTGGAAATACATCTCTTTCTATTATAGTGTTGAAGATAATCAAAATTGAAAATTTTGAGTACCACTGATTAGCATTATATAAATTGCTACAACTTTTGTTTTAGATTCATTACATGTGCAATGGTTGATAACCCCCTGATAGAAGTTGAAATGACATCTCTATCTATAATAGTTTTGAAGATATTCAAGTTTTGAAATTTCAAATACTGCTAATTAGCATAATTTAAATTTCCACATTTTTTTTTTAGATTCATCACATGTGCAATGGTCAATAACCCCCTAGTACAAGTTGAAATCACATCTCTATGATCTATAATATTTTTGAAGCTATTCAAGATTTAAAGTTTGAAATGCTGCTAATTAGCATAATTTAAATTGGTACAACTTTTGTTTTAAATTCATTAGATGCTCAATGGTCAATAACCCCCTGGTAAAAGTTGGAATGACATCACCATCCATACTTGTGAAGATATTCAAGATTTAAAATTTCAAACGCCCTTCATTTGCATAATTTTAAACATCTTCATTCCCCGTATAAAAAGGAACAACTTCTTGTACGGAGGTACAATCATGCCAATTTTGGAGTTTCTATTACAATAGTGCCAGAGAAAAATGTTGGACACTGGGAAAGAAAGAAAGAAAGAAAGAGAGAGAGAGAGAGAGAGAGAGAGAGAGAGAGAGAGAGAGAGAGAGAGAGAAAGGAAGGAGGGAGGGAGGGAGGGAAGGAAGAGAGGAAGGAAGGAAGGAAGGAAGCAGTGCTACAAATAAGGAAAAATTTTCACTTGTCCGCCAACCAAGTGGAATCTTATTCTAATTGAACTGTATGTAAATTTTGGACAAGTGCATTGCCAACTTTACTTGTCCCTCACAAGTTTCACTTAGTACGGACAAGCGGATAAGCCCTATTTCTAGCCCTGGGAAGGAAGGAAGAAAGAGAGAAAGAAAGAAAGAAAGAAAGAAGGAAAGAAAGAAAGAAAGAAAGAAAGAAAGAAAGAAAGAAAGAATGAATGAATGAATATGGGAAAAAACAAAATTCTATGATTAAGTCAAATTGAACATATTAAGTTCTAGAACTGTAATTATGATCATGATTGAAAAAAAAATGTCATAGATGTACTGAAAGAGTGATGGTAGGCAGACATCCTCTATCATTAAGTACGCCTATGAACTCTGAAAGGGAGTTTGAATGGATATATATGCATTGCAAAGTTCCTTCTTGTATGCATAGAGGTAGTCATGCAAGCAGGCTGGAAAGAGGCCGAGCAGCATGTAATTTAGTGTGTGTGTGTGTGTGTGTGTGTGTGTGTGTGGGGGGGGTTATGGGTATTTCCTTACTGGCACCATGCTGGCACTCTGGGGTGATGTGTAACACAGTGTTCCCATACCAGCAAACTGGAGGCCCTCTTTTTTCAGTGTTTCAGATCATCATATATGTTCATACTGGCCATTATGTTGGAATATTCCTATTTTCTGTACCTTGTTATGGCAAGATTATTTCCTGTACTGGTGTACAGGGACACCCACCCACCCCCTCCTCCCTTTCCCTAGGTACAGCCTATCCAGTATTTTTGAGTCCCACTTGTGATCTTCGACTACAAGTTGGGCCATTGCATAAACAGGCCAACCACTGTTAATTGCATGGAGGTGCAAGTGGTAAATTGGGTCATTGGTTGTGGTGTAGTATTGTGTTGACAGAGCTAGTCGAAAGCTGCCTCAACCTGGTAATGGGGGGCCAATGCAGCTAGTAGGAGATGGTACTGGTATACTGTGCATGATCATGGACTAAAATGAAAACCATGTGGAGTGAGGGGTGGATGGAGTCATCAAAACAACCCTATGCAAATTACTGTCTCAATTATCAGCACTAATGTTGTAACTGACTACAATGCATACATCAAATACATCCTGGTCAGAGATCAAGATTTTAAGTTTCAAGAGTTTCAATTTTAACATTTTATTGACAAACAAAATCTGAGACCACATATTTCTCGGGTTTGATGTACATGCTGCATATGCATGTATTTCTCTTAAACAGACTCATACGACTGGTAAACCATGTTGTTCAAAATAAGCCAGCACATATTAGACCCCCCCCCCCCCCATATTACGTTATACCCTCTGCTTCCAGGGCAGTGCTGACTACTCAGTTTTGTGCTCAATATAATATGCAATGCGATTTATATTGCTCACTTGTGTTAACTTTGGGGTGTCCACAACTTTGTGCTAATGTCATGCACTTTAAAACATAATGAACACCCGTCGCCCCCCAACCCCACCCTCTCCCAAGTTCAACAGGGATCAAGGCTGTGCAAGTCCTGGTCTCAGAGGCACAGTAGAACTTGCAATTTATGACCACTATGGTGATGGAACAATTGACTTGTAACCATATTTCTGATGGCACAACAGTCCAACTTGTTTGCAAATTTACCTGGAATTTAAGACCACCTGATGCATGTGACCACTTTAGGTTGGCATAAGGGGTGGTCTGGTACAGTAATATTCAGCAGACAACTTTTTGTATGGTTGCCTGGTTTAATAGCTGTATGTCAGGCCATTTGTGTGGCTGGTGGCCTCCTGTCATGAAATCAGTCAAAAACCCTAGGTCTGCTAAACAGGCAATTTATATGGCATTGACATGTACTGTAAAACACTCCCTCTTGATGTAAAAGCAACAATGACCATGGCTGAAAACAGCTGGTGTCCACCCACTCACTCTGGTATGATGTAATCACTGAAATAACCAACTTTGCTCCTTGCAGGGAGCTGCTCTGAAGTGTCACCCAGGGGGCATGTGTGCCCACTCCACAAGCTGCCAAATAAAAAGCTCTCATCAGTTTAATAAATAAGATCCACTGGAAAATGAGATAATCAAATATGCTGATAAACAGGTGAATGGGGCAAAAAAGCATTGTTGATGGCCCCTGGACCTGGTCACAGTACCAAGTGGGATGAGGGGAGGGATGGCATATTGGCCAGTGATAGATGGGTGAATGTAAACGTGGACCCATCAACAAGAAAAGGTCCATGGTGTAAAATGTGGTTAATTTGGCCATGGACCTATTATCCGATAATAGGTCCATGATTTGGCTTATTGATATCTGGTCTGAAGGGAGGTCCATGATCATTTTCAATAGCATCTCCCTTAAATAATTGGTTGAAGCATATTTTATTGAAAAACAATAATGAAATAAAATAAAAGCAAACACAATTGGTCATTTATCACACTTGGCCTTATCATAATTAAGTGCTTTGCTAAGCTGTTGTCTGCTTAGGAGACCTGGGACCTTTGACTGGTGGACTGGGGCGCTCATGTCCTCACAGGCCACCAGCCAGATAAAAAAAATACCCTGATATCCAGTGAGCTAATTATAACTATAAGCAGGTAAGCTTCAGGTGGCAAGCAAAGCTGTGACAATAAATAAAACATAGCTTCATGCATATACAGCCATTTTGACATGAGACTCATGCAGCATTCATGGTTTCACTTTGAACAAAATTATGATCATTTGGAATTTTTAACATATATATTCTCATTTTGACTATAACAGGGATAGACATTATTTTTTTCTCACCTGTTTGACAGGGCACAAAGGGGTTAATTTCACCTGTCCAAATTTGGTTTTACCTGTCCCCTGCAAAAGTCTGCAGGTTGTGAAGTAGAACAGTTGTCTTTCACTAAGTGACACTATGTCACTCAGTTACAAGTAGATACCACACAAAACATGCCACTTAGAATTGTGTCCCACTCAAGTTAATGTTTGAATCTTTGACTTACTCAATAAGGGCCTTTGAAATATTTAAAAGCTATGATCCTGTGTGTAACATTACGATGTAGGCCTATGGGAAGCCCAGTCCATGTAGTAGAGTGCAACATACTTTTCCATTGTAATTTTTTAGGGAGCACCCCTTCTGCCAGCCTAAAGTGGTCACATATACATCTGACAGGTGGTCTTAAATTACAGGTAAATCTACAAAGAAGTTAGACTGTTGTGCTGTCAGAAATGTAGTTACAATACAAGTCAGGTGGTGCCTCACAACAGTGGTCTTAAATTG
Organism: Hermodice carunculata; assembly: GCA_964020975.1. Lineage (NCBI taxonomy): Eukaryota > Metazoa > Annelida > Polychaeta > Eunicida > Amphinomidae > Hermodice > Hermodice carunculata. Next base: position 11,849,967 of record OZ026619.1, on the reverse strand, counting down.
CAGGTTCGAGTTGAACTTGGGATGTGGGGTTTACAGGGAGTTCAAAATGTTATAAAGTGCATGGCACCAGCCACAAAGTTGTGGGCACCCAAAAGTTAACCCTGATGAGCAATATAAATCATTGAATCACATCTTCTATAGAGTATAAGACTGACTAGCCAGCACCGGCCCTGGAAGCAGAGGGTAAATTGTACTGGGTGCCAGCTTATTTTGAACACCCTGAGTTAACAACAGTAAGTGTCTGTTTAAGGGCAATACATTCATGTGCAGCATGTAAATCAAAGTTCAAACCAGAAAAATATGTAGTCTCAGATTTTGTTTGTCAATAAAGTGTTGAAAATCTTGGTCTCTGACCAGGATGTATTAGTAACAACATAAGTGCTGATAATTGAGACAGTTATCTACATAGGGTTGTTTTGATGACTCCAGCCACACCTCATTCCACATGGTTTTCAATTTAGTCTATGATTATGAATAATATACGGTACCATCCCCTACTAGCTTCATTGGCCCCCCATTAACAGGCTGAGGCAGCTTTTGATTCCCAGTGTCAACACAATACAACCCCACAACCACTGACCCAATTTACCACTTACACCTCCATGCAATTAACAGTAGTTGGCCTGTTTGTGCAGTGGCCAAACTTGTAGTAAAAGATCACAAGTGGGACTCAGATATGCTGAAGATACTGTACCCAGGAAAAGGGAGGAGGGGGTGGGTCCCAGTACAGGAAATAATTTTGCCACATTAAAGTACAGAAAATAGGAATATTCCAACATAATAGTCAGTATGAACATATATGATGATAAGTGATACAGAAAGAAGAGGGCCTCCAGTTTGCTGGCATGGGAAACACATCACCCCAGAGTGCCAGCATGGTGCTAGTAAGGAAATACCCTCCCCCCCCTCCCCAAACACACACACACTAAATGACATGCTGCTCTGCCTCTCAGCAGCCAGCACACAAGATTACCCCTATGCATGCAAGAAGGACCTTTGCAATACCTCCATTCAAACTCCCTTTCAGAGTTCATAGATGTACTTAATGAGCGAGTGTATCTGTCTATCATCACTCTTTCATTACATCTATGACATCTTTCTTTTTTCAATCATGACCTCAATAACAGTTCTAGAGCTTAATATGTTCAGTTTGGTTAAATCATGGAAGTTTGTTTTTCCAATTACTTTTTTTCTTCTTTCTTTCTTTCTTTCTTTCTTTCTTTCTTTCTTTCTTTCTTTCTTTCTTTCTTTCTTTCTTTCTTTTTTCTTTCTATCTTTCTTTCTTTCTTTCTCTCACTCTCATATTCTGTCTATTCCTTGCTTTACAACCAAATTTGTCTGAAGTTTTTCTCAGACACTATTAATCTGAAAAAACCCCAAACTGGCATGGTGACTGACCTATCGATGAAATTGTGTATATCTTTTGGAACAGTCATGATGTTTATATAAGTATGCAAATTCAGGGCAATTAAAATCATAAAAGCTCCATATCTTTCAAACTATGGCTGATAGAATCAGAATTCCAATGTGCATTTGTAGTTTAGTGATAGCAGCCAAAATTATGGACAGGACATCAAAGATGTAGAATTTTAAATTATGCTAATTAGGACTATGGAAAATTTTAAAGTTGAATATCTTCTCCACTATTACACATGTACATACTAATGTCATTCCAACTTCAAATTATATGTTTGTGGCAAAGCCACATCCAATGAATCACAGACCAAAGTTCTAGGATATTAATTTATGCAAATTAGGTGAATGTGTAAAACTTAAATCTTGAATAGCTTCAAAACTAAGGGGCACTTACAGGCCACCAGCCACAAAAATGACCTCAGAGTCAGATCAGCAGGCACCCATATAAAAAGTTGCCTGCTGAATAATATTACAGTACATAGTACCTGCTGTTTAGACCACCCTATCAGGCAACCAAAAGTGGTCACATATACATGTAACAGGTGGTCTTAAATTGCAGGTAAATCTACAAAGAAATTAGACTGTTGTGCCATCAGAAATGTGGTCACACAACAGTGTTCTTAAATTGCATGTGAATTGTATCTTTGAGACAAGGACTTGCACAGTCTTTGTCCCAGTTGAACTTGGGAGGGGGTTTGCAGGGTGTTCAAAATGTTTTAAAGTGCCTGGCACTAGCTACAAAGTTGTGGGCACCCCAAACTTATCCCAGGTGAGCAATATAAATCACTGCATCACATCATGGACATATAAACGAGCTCATTTATATGTCCATGATCACATCTTGTATAGAGTACAAGACTGAGTAGCCAGCACCGGCCCTGGAAGCAGAGGGTAAAATGTGTTGGGTGCCAGCTCATTTGAACACCCTGAGTTAACAGGCTTAAGAGTCAGTTTTAGGGCAAAACATGCATGTGCAGCATGTACATCAAACCAGTAAAAAATATGTGGTCTTGGATTTTTTTACCATCCCCTACCAGCTGCATTGACCCCCCCCCCCCCCATTACCAGGTTGAGGCAGCTTTTGACTAGCTCTGTCAATACAATACAACAACAGAACCAATGACCCAATTTACCATTTACACCTCCATGCAATTAACAATGGTTGGCCTGTTTATGCAGTGGCTCAACTTGTAGTAAAGATCACTCAGATAAACTGGATAGACTGTACCCTGGAAAAGGGAGGAGGGAGGGGGATGTGACAGTACACCAGCACAGGAAATAATTTTGCCATAGCAAAGTACAGACAAATATAATATTCCAACATAATGACCAGTATGAACATATATGATGATTAGAAATACAGACAAAAGAGGGCCTTCAGTTCACTGGCATGGGAAACACATTACCCCTGCATGCCGGCGCTAGCAAGGTAATACCCTTACCCCCCCCAACACACACACTTATTGACATGCTGCTCTGCCTCTATGCATACCAGAAGGTATCCACAAGAGGGATTTATATAGGGCTACGCCTTCCTTCCAAATTGTAATTCTCCGAATAAAATATGTTTAAACCACACCAGAAGGAACTTTGCAATATATCCATTCAAACTCCCTTTAAGAGTTCACAGATGTACTGAATGAGTGAGGATATCGGTCTATCATCACTCTTTCATTACATCTATGACATTTTTTTTTCAATCAAGATCATAATTACAGTTCTAGAACTTCAACGTGTTCACTATGACTAAATCATAGAATTTTGCTTTTCCAATCTCTCTCTCTCTCTCTCTCTCTCTCCTTCTCTCTCTCTCTCTCTCTCTCTAACCATATTTGTCTGGAGTTTCTCTCAAACTATATTTTCCAAAAACCACGAAACTTGCCATGGTGACTGACCTCCTGCTCAATTGATTCATTGTGATTGGCCAAATGACCTGGCAAACAAAACAAAACAAAACAAAAACCAAAAAAAAAAAAAAAAAACAAAAAAACAAAAAACAAAAAAAAAGCAACAACAAAAAAAAAGCAGTCAGCAGCGAGTTGCAAAGTTGCTTAAATTGGAAAAATCACTACGCGTTTTCATGTGTGTGTGTGTGGGGGGGGGGGGGAGGGTCTGGCGCAGATACAAATAATTTTGCCCTAGTACAAGGTACAGAAAATGAGAATATGTACAAATAATGGTTGCTACGAAGTACATAAATTAAAATGGATTCCAGTTTGTGCGTAAAGCAAATGAAAATGCCCAGTACGTTAGTACGGGGAGACCCTTAGCCTTACCTCCCGCCCCACCCCTTTTCAAGCGCCCGGGAAAGAATCGGGGCAATGTCATAATTTCACCATTATTTTGCTCATCTAATCTACATGTAGGCCACTTGTTTCCAAATGACCTCTCACTTTTGCCTAGTACAGGGGTATTTCGTGATTTGGAATGGATTCCCGTGTCTAACCAATGAGGCTAATAAAATATAGGCTCCTTGGTCCAACCATGGAGGACAGAGACTCGAGAGGAGGGAAGTCTCTGGGTTTCAAACAACTTTGTTTGGAATAAAAAGTAATAATCCAATTAATTGGTGTTTTGCTTTGACCTTACTTGATCGGTTGAGTAATTACTGAGATCGTTATCAGCGGCCGACTCGGCTCTCCTTGGCCTAACTGTTGCAGTTTTCTCTGCCTCGCTCATCTTGCATGGTCCATGGATTTGATCAGTGGACGGCAACATGTCGGCTCTAGTGACTGTAGCCGTG
>OZ026619.1:11755808-11840808 GCA_964020975.1 Hermodice carunculata | reverse complement strand
TCCTCATGAATTGGAGATTTAGCTCTAAATTGTGTTTTAAAGGTTCCAATATTCCCATTAAGACAAACACATCTTTCATTTGTGGCATGCGGTAAACCATATAATTGATGCAGAGTCTGTAATTCTATTTTCTTACAGAGCCTTCAGAAGTGCGGACTGGCCTTAAAACCTCGGGACCACTCGCTTATGTTTCATTACTTAATCAACATTGAAACATATTTGGAATTTTTATGAAGATAAAGTCACCATTTGTTCGCTACAAATTGAGTTGAATAGAACCTCACAGGCATAGCTTTAGAACATAAGGTGAGCATATTTGTGAAAAGAAATGGTCTATGGCTCTTCAGAAATAAAATACAGATTCTACATAGATACTATAAATTATACCACGGTAGTATAATTCAAATTAATTCATTATGCACTTCGAGCCTTTAGAGAAAAAAGTGCGACAAATAAAGAGTTCATATGACGTGGCTATAACATTGATTTGGGACGTTTTACCCTCCTTGATATACTGCATATTGAATTTAGAGGTTGTGTTTATCAGGGGGAAAGGATGCTTTGGTCCCTTAAATGATCCTGTGCTGTGCACCATATGTTTTGCTATTCTAGGATTAAATTTTCCTTCTAAGCCTCTTCAGAAGAAACTGCCCGCTTTGCAAAATTTATGACAGTCGGTCTATACAGCAAGAGCTAGCAAAGCTTCAAAAAGAATAAGTAATTGGGCGTTTTGAGGCTGGACAGATACAAGGATACAGCGCAGTTATTAGAACCGGTTCAATACAACTACTGGCCGTTCTTGAATATTCTTCACTCACGATTCATCAACTTTTTCTACCTCACCTCTTCTTCAAGGTGGAATCCAGGTGCAGCTGCAATCATGGTGGTTTCATCATGCTTAAAGGTTGTAAAACTCTTATGGGTGTACTTCAAAAGACATACATGGTGTTGATAACATTGATCTATACTTATATATGTTCAATAATCTTATATGTTAACTGATATGCTAGTTGGGGCCTCCTGGTTGCTGTGACGCATCTGGTGCACAATTTAAGTGCGGGCTTTAGTCGGATTCTGGTTACCCTTTGTCTCATTTATATCACTGTTTGTCACTGGTAAGTGGGTACCCCAGCAAATTAAATACTCAACGTTAAATGCATGGTTCTTGTTCCCAGATTTAAGCTGATACTTTGAGCATTATACTGAATTTTGAGCACTACATATTCATGCTCTAACTGTCACAAGGTACCTTTTAACGCTTGCATCTAAATAATATTGATAAGTAGTCATAAAACATTTGCGGAAGAGGAAAGGTACTTTTGAAAACGTTGGAGCTATAAGGTATTTAAAGGCTAAACATATTACTTGTAAAATTAAAGTCATCTTCCAGTGGGATGGATTGAATTCAAAACGATGCTCTAATTTCCTCAATAAGGACATAAAATAATCTAGTTTTCAACTGATTTTTGTTTGGATTTTGAAGCTGGGATTAAACACTTAGGTGGTAAGCCATCATTAGGCGATAACTTAGAGACCTATAGTAGTAGGCGATCATTAAGTGTCAGAATTATGGTCGAAAATCAGTCCAAGTCAAAACCGTTCCAAATCATGACAAGTCTATCAACATGAACATCACCAAAATAGAATAGCAAGGTTGGAATAACTACCGGGATATACACTATTCATTGAATATTTATAGATGATAAAATATCATATTGACAACTTTAAAATAATGACAGTTATAAAAATATAAGTGGACAGCAGTTTTCAATAATGCAAGAAAGGCTGCACCGAATTCCCTGGAAACCCAAAACCATTCATGCATGATCAAAACCCGTTAGTTCTGAACGATGCAAGGTCAAATCTAAAAGTTGAAGGTAGACACACTGACAACTTTATGATGTTTTTAACATATCAATGAGCGAATACAAAATGCAGTATGAAGGAAAACACCTCTCTCCTCACTGTAGATATGTACTAAAGAAGGTTAGTAGCAGTTTAATTCACTTTGATACTAGCAACTCCCAACTTTAAAGAAATACCTTGCCTCATAAGTACCTAGTGTAAAATGTCAGCTACAATTGTTAGTTTTACATATTTACTACATCTTTTATATAACATCTCATATCCATCCGATATTTATATAAAAATCCCAATTTACCCAGAAACATCAAAACATGTGCATTTATTTAATTTTGGAATATCCCTGTTTCACAAATTTTTGAAATCGAAATAAATTACGGGAGTCAAAGATGTCACAAACGATGCACACTCTAGCAAAGCCAACTGATTTTGACACAAAGATACCATAAGCTAGCCAAGTGGAACATAACTATCCATGTAATGGTAACTTACTATGTCAAAATCAAAATCACCACGTTTGTCATATCTTATAAACTTAAATTCACTATTTTCACTGTAAAAATGAACATTTTATGTTTTATTCTGTAGTAGATTCTTTCTAATTCCAAGTCCCCAGGGTTTATTTGTGACATATATGCCCGACAGAGTTTATTACTAATGATAAATAAGTTGTCAAAATACCTGAATGTCAACTTGAAAAACATTTATCATAAAATGTCTTCTCTTTTGGAATCTTCAGCAGAAACTCATACTCATAGTAAATTTTACCATAAATTAGACAAATGAGGTGCACAACTGATACCCATTGGGATACCAATTGTCTGTCTAAAGATGTAATCTCAAATCTACATATATTTTATCAATCAAAACGTTCCACAACTCAATCGACTGATCATATCCAAATATAAACTGACCATCCCTGATATCATTACCAAAACATTTTCCTTTTATAAGATATCATCATTCTTTGAAAGTTATTTTTCTCATATGATTCCTATATGAAAGACTAGGTACATTCTTTCAAATCAGAATGAAGAATAGGCTTGTGTTAAGTGGAAAAGTCCTGAGATGAAATCTGTTTGAAAAGTAAATGATTATTTCTGTACCATGCAGTTGCTCTAACAAGATCTTCAAATTAAATAAAATCCAAAACCTCTTAATACATGTACTAATAGATGCTTCTATCTGACCACAGTAATTAAACCAAAATTCTTGTAACTTCCTCAAGCCTTAAGACATCAAAGTTGACAAGTATTTAGTAGAGCAGGACTTTTAAGCAATATCAAAGTGAGTAAATGTTGGGCAACTGGGCATGTACCTCGAATTTTAGGGCAAATGGAACTTAAAGTTGTTGATGTTTGTTCAAAATAATATATAGTGATTCATTTACTTTTTCATTTGTGGGAAAACGTGAGTTGGTCAATGGGCCTAATTCATCAATGACAACTGATTGCATGTAACCCCCTCCCCCCAAAGAGAACAATAAAAAACAAAACAAGAATAAAAACAAAACAAAACAAAACAAAACAAAAAAAAAAAAAAAACAAAAAAAAAAAAAAACAAAAAACAAAAAACAAAAACCAAACCCCCCCCCCCCAAAAAAAAAAAAAACAAAAAAACAACACATTGGATGCTTCATCAGCATGGGGCAAGAAAATATTTATCATGATTCTCTTGTATACGTAGGCATGTAACAAATTCTGTATTTCTCTGACCAAGATCTGGTGAATATATATATGGGAACACTATTGTCCATATTGCACACGTTTGTCTGTAGAATTTTGACATAGGCTACATTAGTCAAAATATATAACATAGTTTGTAACAATATGCTTTATTTCACTGTTCCATTCAAAAAAGAGGGAAATAAAAGCTTATCCTTCTTTGCTCACAATTTTCTAGCATATCCGTTCACAGCTTCCGTAATCATTTTCTTGCCTTTACCCCAATCAATTGGATGTGATTAACGGTGTTTTCAGGCCGTTTTAAAACTGCGAAGTGCATCATTTGGTACCAAAAAAAGATCACCAGTTATTCTATGACCATGATGATTTGCAATATAGTGAAAATATGGCATAGGCATGGGTATTTGTTTTCCTGATCGTTATATAGAATAACTTCTTTAACAACTTTTATATGGTTAAATACTCTGAGGCAGTAGATTTTTTAATATTTGCATGAAACGTTTGCTGCTGCACTATTTAGGTACGTCGGTATGTTTAGTTGTAGCTTCTTATTATGCAACACATTATCTATGTAATCGACATCCGTGTCATGATATATTGATTTAATGAAATGATACTTTAGCGTCTTTCAACAATTGCAGGTTCAGAAGGTCTGTGAAAAGCTATAACACTGACAAAATGGTAACATATTAGGTGAAATAGTTGTCCTGGGAATAGTTTGGTAATATCTTCTTTTGATCGGTTCAAATTATGTAACCAAATTTTGAAATGTTGTTCCACATGATCATTTATAATGGCATGCTTTTTGTCCCACGTTCCTCATTCAATGTTGACACCCACACATGATAATGTCCGAATAATAGAAAACTAATTTATAGGAACCTAGTCTGTTATTACCGGAACGATGTTGCAATGATTCTTATAGTTAAGGAGACTTGCAAGAAAAAATGGATAATTACTTATTAAATAACATGGTAATATTGGCGTACAATCACAAGAGTAACTTGCTCATATTATAGTATCAAAGGTCGAATCGGGTGGCTGCATATTGTCATTGAATAATACCGATACTGAAATAAATGAACATCAACTGATGCCGTTACATTGGTATATATCATATCATTCATTCATTCGTCAAAGAATGGAGGCCGACACAAACATCATCTTCTAGTTAATCGTATGTGACCTCCCAAATATTGGTTGAAAACTTGATATGATTTAATTGTTAATTCCAGTTTAAAACCATAAAAACATATCTCGCTGTTCTATGTTCGCCGCATAGTATTTTTCCTGTCAAAAAAATCAATTCAGCCACGTTCAACAATTACCCATTTCCATTTGCCCAAGTATGAATAGGTGAAATGTTAAGACAAGGAAATATGCATTTTTTTACTGGCTGTCAAACCACCATTTCCAACCTCTCCGCTTTTGTCGTCGATGTCATATTTCCTGCAGCTCATTCCAAAGTTACAGAGCAGGCATCTGTGGAATTATTTAGCTTTGCAGTCACCCGTCTCACTTATGATAACTTCCTCAGCAGCTAGTATTACGTTTATTTTTGGTTGCCAATCAATACTTTATTTCGTGTTCTCCTATTTGCCCCAGTGTCAATAGGTGAAATGTTCAGAAAAGGATATATGCAGCATTTTACTTTCACTTACTGTTAAACGACTCTTTATTGTACTTGCACTATTTGATTTATTGAATGCATGGTTGCTTGCAATGTCTCTCAAACAAGTTTCACTTAAGCAAATAGTACCCCATTGGGTTCACAGGTAATTCAATAACTGAATTTCGAGTACCCCGGTATCAGCCTTCAGTATCCATCGATGCTCTCATAGGAGTGAATGTAAGCGAACAGACATAATTCCCCAGGGAATCATAATGGTCAGGATAATGCTATGATTAATATATCAGGTGTCCTTAATTTGCATGAGTTAATCACCATGACTCGTCTGTGTAAAAACACAAGAAAGGAAGAAAACATTCTCCGAAAAACAGTATGTCTGTGTTGGCACACAGCTATAAATATATCATTGTTTTTACGCATTATCACATCCAACACACACATTTTAGCTTGATAAGCTTTTATTGAACACTGGAGCCGGATATACGCTAAAAGTTAAATTACTCAGGTTCCCGACTTTTCCTCGGGTACCCAGCAATACTCTAGTGCCTGTGTTACATAGGCACTGCAGAGGCGAAATTCTCCTTCTTTCTAGTGGCTACATGTAATTTTTCAATTAGTTTGAGTGATTCGAGAGATTTTGTACCAAGCATATCAGTGGCACGTTAATTTCATGTAGGGCCGTATTCATAGTTTACTGAGCTTTGTGCAGTATCAAACATGAGTCAAAGAGAAAGTTAACATTATCTAACTGGTGACCCCTTACATTTATGTGCACAACTGTATCAATTTGACATATATCGATTGAAAACTTCAAATCAACCATGCCACAAACACGGACACTGAGAGTGCACATGCTGTTGGATTGATATCAGTAACCATTCTGCAAACATATATTCATTCAAAACAATGACGAATGACAGAAGAAAATGAACATCCCCTACATGCAAATTGATAATCTTTGAACAAACCTTTTGAAAGGCAAGCTTGATAAAACTGCAATCTGCAAATTCACAATGCCAGTTAAGTGTGACCGTAATGACCAAATCGGTATCAGGGTCTTGCTACATAAATAAACGATTTTGTATGCGAACTGTAGATGAACCCTATCAGGATATCATACCTTGGGCTAACATCCAATAGTTTTCCTTAGCTCGACTTGAAGTGTTAGTGATTCCAGTCAAAGAAAACTACTGCCTTATACTATTTTATCCATGAAAGAAGTGTTTCATTTCTTGGGAACTCAATGTATTTTTAAATATTTTGGCATTCAAAAGCTTTGAACTTATAGATCATATGCAAACACTCTGGTTAGTACAAACTGTGTGGAAAATATAATGTTCAAATTCCAATGGCGAACATTGAAATGTACATAGTTGTCTTAAGTTACATGAAAACACAAACAGGAGACAAATTGTAACAAAATTTACAGAGGAGCAATGCAGCCTGTTTGATAAACATAATGGGACTCCTGATGAGGATTCTGTGGGTTTACACAATTATATGCTACGTACTTGATGATCAAGAAACTTAGGAATCACTACAATGCAGGAAGCCGTATGATACTTGGCACAGTGTATTCACACCCGTCTAGCGGCTAGTATGTCGACAATATCTGAAGGTTCATTTTAATAACCATGAAATCTTTATTGTACACTTTGCATGGCAATCATGGCCGCACAAGGGTAGAATATGACCAAATATGTTTAATTTGATAAATGAATCAACAATCTCACTAAATCATCTATAAGCTGGTGCAAAGAAAACAAAGATATAATAGATTGTGTATAATGGATCCGAGACCAGAAGCAGAATTGAATTGACTTCTTTCGTCTAATGTCTCACGACTGATATCTCCACATCCTTGCGCTGAGTAAGGAGACACCATTCGCGAATATCGCCTCTGACACAGGCTAGGATAGTTGCAGCGACCAAGACGTATGGTGGCACCAGATTGCAAGCTTCCGATCACCTTTTGTCCTTTTAACGATCCATTTAATAGACTGTGGCAGGAAGCAAGACGTCAGGCCGCACTGAGCGGTTGGTGGTGACACACGTTGCGGGCAGAACGACACTGAGGGAGACCAGTCTACTGCAGGCACTGCCAGGCAGCGGCATGACAGATTTACCTGCAATCGGTGTCTTCGCTCATGTGGTCTGCTTTGCGGTTTTTGCACAGGTGCCCTTTGAGTATCAGGTGGTAGAGGAAATACCTATAGGTAGCATTATCGGCAATGTTGTCAGAGATGCCAAATTAAGAAGTAAGTACTCGCCTCGCGTGCTCAGGCACTTGAGGTTTAAGTTTTTAGCGGACAAAGGAAGACACATGGATTTATTCACAATTGGCCATAATACTGGAATTTTGAGGACATCTGGAAGAATAGATCGTGATACTTTGTGTCCAAAGTCATCAACTTGTTCCATTGTGTGTGATGTTGCGATCAGACCAATACAATATTTCGAAATAGCCAAGATCACAGTCAATATCTTGGATATAAATGATAATGGGCCCATATTTCCTCAAAGGGGAGTACAGTTGAAACTTTCAGAATCCGCCAACTTGGGTTTGGTTTCATTATTGCCCGCAGCGGTGGACGAAGACAGTGGCTCTTATGGCATACGTGGATATAAGTTATTGCCTCCTTCGTCGGAATTCAAGATAGCGACCGATGGATCTGCGGAGGACAGTGGGGTCCGGCTGATGCTAATAAGGCCCCTGGATCGAGAACAAAAGGACACATTCAAATTTATTTTAAAATCATTTGATGGAGGTATACCATTGAGGTCTGGAGTCCTTACGATAGACATAACAGTCATGGATGTCAATGATAATGTACCTCAATTCTTAAATGAATCATATGAAGTAAGTGTATTCGAAAATAAAACAATCAATTCAAACATAATCCAAGTGAATGCTCATGATCCAGATACCGGAATATACGGCCAGGTTCTGTATTCCTTTTCCCGAGAAACAAATGCAAAGTTTGGAAATATGTTTGGACTGAACAATCAGTCGGGCATGATATATTTAAAGAAGCGACCTGCATATGAAAAGGCCTCAAGGTACAAGCTTACTGTTCTTGCAAGGGACCGAGGTAGCGCTCAGTCCGTGCCAGCTCTCGCAACTGTAATTGTGAAAATACAAGATGTGAACAACCATCCACCTGAAATACGTATTAGTGCTGTTACTTCTGCAGGTAAGATAGAAATAATGGAAGAGACGCCACCTAATTCATTTGTGGCTCATGTATCGGTGACGGATCTTGACGCAGGGCAGAACAGCCTATTTGACTGTTTTATAAATGATAACCACTTTAGGTTGCAGAAGCTGTATGCCTCAGAATATAAAATTGTGACGTCATCTACACTAGACAGAGAGCATAAATCCAGGTATACACTGAAATTTAGTTGCAGAGACCGTGGAGTACCCCCATTGTCATCTTCTGAGTTCATTTATGTACAACTTGCTGACAGAAACGACCATGCACCTATTTTTTCGAAAAGAACATATTTTGCAAGCTTAAAAGAGAATAAGCCTGTGGGCTCGTACGTGTTACAAGTTAATGCCTCTGATAAAGATTATGGCAAAAATGGTGAAGTGCTGTACGCTATATCAAGTGACGCAGTTGCAAGTTTTCATATTGGCAGAAATAATGGAATCATTACTGCCAGGAAAATGTTTGACCGAGAGGTGACTCAGGAAATGGATATACTTGTTACAGCGTACGATGGAGGTTCACCCTCCTTGTCCTCAACCACATCCGTTTTATTAACAATATCAGATGCCAACGATGAGCGTCCCAGATTTTCTCAGTCAAATTACGTGTTTGGAGTAGAAGGGAACCGACCTATAGGCTCTGATGTAGGACAAATATTTGCGTTTGATAAGGACTCTGAGCACCATAACTCGTTCACCTACCAGCTGATAGAAGAAAAAAGTGCGATAGGAACTTTTAGTATAGACCCTAAAACGGGAGTTTTGACATCATTAAAAATTTTTAATCGCCAAAACAGGACTTTCTATAATATTGTGGTGGTAGCTGTCGACGAAGGGAATCCCTCCCTAAGAAGTCAGTGTAATGTTTCCATTATGGTCGCCGATCACCCTATTAGTGATACGACCTTGTCAACATCAGGTGCAAACATAACAGTGATATTAGGGCTCTCAGGCGCGTTAGGCACCCTCTTAATCATACTAGCTGTAGTAGTTATAATATATACAGGACATAGGCGAATAACTAGGCATGGCAATGGCTATCTCTCGGGAGATCTCGTGAGAGTGAGACGTCAAGATGCTGATGTCATCAGGAAAGATTTAACAGTGAAGGATACATCAAGTGGATTACCTGTGTGGGCTATGGATTGGGAAAGCCTTACAACCTCAGAGAAAAAAACACCACTGCGTCATCCTGTACCCGATCATCAACATATTAAAAAACAACAAGAAGCCAACAAAGAGGTAAGCTCTATATGTGTAAGACTAGCCAAATAGATCATTGTCATGCATCTACGAAAACCATAATACTGGGCTTTCTGCAAATAAAATGGTGTTGCTTCATGTTTTTTAATTATGTCATGTTGACTTCAGGTTCCTCTTTTGTAATTTGTCAATGATAGGATGTAGGTACATATTTCCAATGAAAGCTATATAGAGCTGTTCATCGAGTCCTTTTGTGCAAATAACCCTTTATTCTTTGCTAATATAACCGCGCAAATATAAAAACCAGAAAATACTCCAAAATATTTTGGGTGCCCAGTACCTACGTCTTATGTGTTAAAAACATATCAGTTGGACATTCACAAAGTATTATTGTTAAAAGAGCCCGATGTTGTAATTTCAAATCTCTACAAAATACAACTACGTGAGCAAATGAAAGGGAAAAGATTTGAAGTTGTGACATGAAAGTGGAATGTCACATGTCTGTAAGCATATGATCATTCCTTTCACTCATTCATGAGTAATTAAATATTTTACACGTAATGCATGTAGATATATGTGACTAAACATTGTTACAGATTGTTTTCATCTGTGTTTGCTGTAGCATTAAGAGAGCCTAAAAGTGACGTTTACGCATTTTCGGTTCCTTCAAGTTTGGGAAGCAAAAAACTAAATTTCATCCGAAATACATGGGATTATATCAGCCATACTGTATGAATAAACATAATTTTTTTGGGGAAACATTTTGATATTGATTAAACCCACGAAGGGTTATTTTCCCATTTGTAGATATGTGTCCTTTCGCACGCTTGCCACAAATCTAAATGCCTATGCAACAAATAGATCTCAAAGTTAAATTTTATATTATAGTTGAAACTTGGGACAACACCCTTTCCCACATTTGTAGCCTTCAAATTCTTGCGTGAATACTGCACACAAGAAGCCGTCTCAAACACCAGTTATCCCAAAATACTTTTGGTGTCTTTCCTATTTTTCATAAAGTCCGCATTCTGTAACACACATTGATGATGGTAATAGTAATAATAATGGTAATAATGATTATAGGACACCGACGACGATGATGAGGATAATAGTATGGATAAAACACAGAAAGATGTTCAGACAAACTTTGCTGATATATGAACACCGAATATAAATGGCTGTTGACAGAAAAGATATAAACCAAAACAATCACCAATTATGCAGCCAACAGGGGAAGTTATGAATTTTTTCTGCGTTGCAAAACATTGGCGTTTTCTGGCAAACATTTTTCTTTCCCATATAAAAGGAAAACAAATAAACATACAAAGGAGAATTAGAGTCCCAGCAGGAACATGAGGGTTTTTTGTGCTCCATTGCATAAACGTTTGCGTTCCCATGCATAACATCACCATTTTCTCGCAAACTTTTCTGTTCTCTTGCAAAACTTTTGCGTTCCCCTGGCAAAACGTTTGTATAATATCTCAAAATCATTGTTTCCCAATGCAAAACGTATGTGTTCCTTTCTTATTTTATTGAATAGAAATTTAATAAGCTACCTCAAAGGTAATTGGAACATAGCGGACTCCTTGCCGTAGAGCAAAACGGGAATTCACTTCCCCTCCGGGACTCCGTACAGTACCTTCCATTTTACATTTTTACATCTTTAATGCTGTGTAGAACATGCATTTCTATTTTTATCTAAAAAACAAAACAAAACAAAAAAAGGAAAAAAACAAATAAAAAAACAAAAAAAAAAAAACAAAAACAAAAAAAAAAAAAAAAAAAAACACCCCAAAAAATGCAAAACAAACAAATAAACAAAGAAACAAACAAAATACAAAACAAACAAAAAAACCCCGATGTAATGGTTGGCTCCATGTGGTGAAGTTTAAGGTAGTTTTACAACAAGCATTAAGCTTACTGGTGATATTTAAGTTTAACGAGCGGCTTCACATCAGTCCTCTGGCATCAATGTAATACTCAACCTGTGTATTTTTTGTACTGCATTAATTTCTCAGTGGCAAGCTTTGACTATTCAATCTTGTCAGCGGTTTCCATGTCACAATCGTTTGTTCGAGAAATATGTGCCATTTGTTATTGTTTTCAAGAGTGCTTAATCACCTTGAAATATTACCTTGTGCCTACAATTCATCCTACTCATACAATTCAAACTAAACCTGAAATCAAAGAAAAATCCCGTATTCCCATTACTTCTTGGGAATTCCTCCGACTATTAGACATATATCGCAGTATGCACTCTCTTTTGTCTGAAATGATGCTGAGTGTAATTTAAGTTGTCAGCATCAAATGAATTATACTCGTTAATCCATAAAGCGCATGCTTTGTTAGGTAAAGCTTTTGAAAGTCGTATATGTGCAAGGTTTTGGGATTGATATACAGGTTTTTTTATTATCATCATTATTATTTTGTGGTAAGTGATACCACGGTGATTTCTCCTGTTTCCCTCCGATTCTCTTATGTTTGCATTTGCCTCACAAGTGTGCAGGAATCAGGTTCCACCGCCTGAAGAAACGGGGCGTTCTCATTGGACACAATGTACGGTAGTCCTCGTAAACGCATGGAAATGTGTTCAATGAGCAATAAGACCCGCTTTCCAAGTCCGACCAGACCTGTATCATTCTGTTCCTTAATCGATATGTCTTTTAAAATTGAAATATATACCCGCATAAATAGGAATTTGTACGTCTTGCGTTTGTTCGGCAACGATTGTGCGCGGTGTAACATTCTCTAGATTCTTTTATCCTCATTACCCGAATTTACTAGAGAATCTGTCGCTGCTTGTCGTAGAATCAGACAACGCAGGCAATGAGAAAAAACAAGTGGGGAAACCACATACTTATCGCTGCGGAATGGATTCTCGTCAACGTGAAATCATCACGGTACCAACACAAGACATCACTTTACAGTAAATGAAACACATTCATTATTGACATGCTAAAGGTAAAAAAAATATAAGGCGACAAAATTACTGTAGATCTAGAAATTATGGCGCCTGGCTAGGTTCGCCCAAACATGATTTTTTGTTCATTCAAAGAAATAATTGTGTATTTTATTTGCTCACAATCAATTGCTATGTATTCCTATGAAATGCCACACATTTTTTGCGCATCAAGTATGTGAGCAAAGTTAATTTGAACATTAACCATTATTGAAGTACAGCATAACAAGGACACATATAAAAATAATAATACATGTTTGTTCCAGGACAGTGACTATAAAACGAAGGAAGATAGTATATTGCAGGTGCAGTCTATTGAGCTTTCGGTTTGTATTAGCCAGTAGAAACATTAACACTTGTGTTATATTTTTGAAGTCATTGACCGATAAAAGAAGGGGCAAATTGATTTGTAAATTAACATGGTTTAAATATTAGCCTCATCTGTCACTTTATTTCGTTATCAAAGTTTAGTCAATTTTACAATTTTACACCAAAATGGGTCCATATGAATGAGCGATGTTTTGCACGGATGTCTTGGGGTCTTTTATTGATAATTTAAGCAAAATTGCGGGGCAAACTGTAACATGTTGTACCCCATTGAAAGCCTTTGTTAAAATATTACTTCACCTGATCCGATGAAACCTGTTGAGTCAGCCCCCTTTATATAAGCAAATATGCGTGAATATTTCTACTTAGAGCTATAAAGAGGCATATTGCCAATTAAAATTACACTACACGTCCGAAAAGCAAGGAAAGCGATCGATAGGCTATCTGGCAATATTAGAGAATGGAACCTGCTTTGCAGATGTCACCGTATTTTGAGTATGCTTGAAACCTGCGTCAGTCTTAACCCGTTTAAATGCTTGTCTGGTGTACACATTAAAACCACCTTTGTTCCTATAGAGAAAACCTAGACAGTTCCGATACCATCTTTCCTTCCCTGTATGTGTGCTGAAGGAAATGGTCAGTTACAGTGCTATGCTGATTTTTGTATGTCCATATCTCCATAAAAAACGCACCCAATTTTGATATTGTTGCTTAGAAATCAGTCAAAATTAGTATACTTTGTGAGAAAAAAATAACACGCCGTGCTGTTATGCTCTTTGTTTGACTCTTCCATCGTAAGAATTAAAATAAAATTAATAAAAAACAAAAAAACAACAACACACATTTGAAACTTCCAAGGGCAATCACATCCCCGTAATTGGCACCCTCAACCGTTACAGTGAAGCGTGAGTTGGATATATGCAGGCATGCAAACCATAACTCTCAGTTATGTTCCCCAATGATATAACTGCAAATTATATGGTCCCCAGCGACACATGTTCAGATTCCCATCCGAAAAACATCTTCCCTTTACACATTTATTCATGCTCCGACACGTTATGGGGCATGCTTATCTTTGTTCCACTAATGTAAGGAGTATTTCAGCAACAGTCAAAATGTTTATTGTCCTAAGCTGTCTCAGTGTCAAGTGGTATCAGTTAGCTGGGATAGTGCATATTGAACATGAACATCTCCTCAGTGTTCGTGGTAAAAGTTTGGACCGCCATGATTACATTGGGACAAATTATGCGGGGAAATATCCCCTTATTCAAACAAAATAAACATGTTGTGGAATGGGATGCACCACAATCATCATTTCATTTTTGAATATCATCATAAAAATAAATGATATCAATTTTATCTATCAGTTTTCAGAAAACAAAGGAAGAATGAGAAAAACAAGAAATACATGATGACATTTTTGTTCAAACTGAATTAGGCGATGCGTCAGTTATGATAAGCCACATTTAGCAGTGTTCCAAAACAGGTTTGAACATTAAAAGAAGACAAAACGCACCCCCCCCCCCCAACAAAAAAACGATCCCCCCAAAATAAACAAAAGCAAAAGCCCCCCACCCCAGAAGAAAATAATAAAAACAAAACAAAAACAAACAAAAAAAAACCAAAAAAAAAACAAAAAACAAAACAAAAAAAAACAAAAAAAAAACCCCCCAAAAAAAACAAAACAAAACAAAAAAAAAACAAAAACAAAAACAAAAAAAACAACAACAAAAAAAAAACAACAACAACAAAAACAACAACAAAAAACTCTAATCTTTGCCTCGTGTCAGGATATTTTTGGCGTTTGACGTTCTAGAGCTTTGCACGCCATAAACACTAAAATGAACCAAAAACTGTACCATTGGGTTGCTCCTTTCAACACATTATAAGTGCAGGTATGGTTGTGGACAGCCAACCATAGCGGCATCATACATGCGATAGTGCAGGCATACCTTTATTAGGCACCAGTGCCAAATGTCACTGCCACTGAGGTGTCACAAGATTTCAACATCGTTTATGGAACAGGAGCACGTTTCCCGCAGCTGGTACTATGAAACTGATATATGCACCTGTATTTAGCGTTACCGAATTTTTTAGTAGTTGTTCACAGTACTGCAGGCACATGCTTTTGGTAGAATTATGTAACTTTATGGTCTTTCGTTTTCGTGTGTCACGCTAATTAAGTCATGAGCTTTTAGGTCACATTAGCAATGACTTCTTATTAATGACAAATTCATCCGTTTATAAAATTTTGTGAAAATGCTATGACGAACAAAATATGGCAAGCGAAAAAAATTCTATACGGCTATGGCGTGGGGATATGAACTTACTACAGCGCTCTTCGTTTCAAACTGAACACAGGATGGTATAGCCTTACAATGAAACATGTTAAAATTATATTGTGCTAATTTCGTCCCTGTGCCATCGTCCCATGTAATTTTACATGCTACCTTAGCTTTCAGGCAAAACTTACATCGAACCGACATCTATTAGCAAAATTCCGAAGCAAAAGATTTTACAATGACACTGAATATTCAGGAGATAGCAACATTAGGTATTGTGTTCAAACATCATAATCACTATGGCAACATAGGCTCCGAAACGTGTTCTGAGTAGTTACCCGCTGAAGAACTCTTTAACTTTTTCGGACTAATACTGCCTATGTCAAAATTCTACAGAAGAACGTGCGCAATTTGGACAATAGTACTTCCATATGTATGTAGGTTAGATAGTGACAGGTTAGCTTCTGGACAGTAAAGAGGTCAGACTGCGAAATAGGGTTATGACTACTAGGAAGTGGTTCTGGACAAAAAGACACAAACACAATAGCATTTCAGTTTGAGATTATCATTGTGCTTTCTTACCTCCAAAACGCATGTGAAATGAGAACTTGTTTCTTGAATTTGTGCTACCTTGTTGTCAACAACACGAGGAAAACATATTCAGAGCAAGATTCATGAGGCAAAATAATACATTCAATCAATTTTGATTTGCAATAATTGACGCAAAAATTGAATATTGTTTTTTAATCTGAATGCCCTGTTCGCTGACACAGTTAAACAATCTTGGCCTATGCTGTTGAGCATGGTGCCACAAAGCACAAACCATACTCAACGCGCTCCAGATATTAGCGTCTCGATTAACGCTTCCAGATATTCATAATTATCCTTGGCTGCTGCTTATTGAATTTTACTGCTTATGTGTTTACACACAGATATGCATAATAACGGACAAATTTATTTTCTACCAGTGATTGAATAAATGCGCCTTTGTAGTAATTCCATCGGGCCATCAAGTTGAAATTTTCACATAAACAGTGCTATCATATGCCCCTTTGTGGGCTCAAGTGCTGATATGAAATCCCAACCGTATTCCTCCTGGATGAGTTCCAGAACCAAAATACGTGGTGATTGAATAGAAGTGCGTTACACCGCCAAATAATTGTATTGTAAATCATGCAATTTGGTTAGAAAACAATGTCGCGTTGTGTAAGACTGTTTAGGCCTGGATGTGAATAACATTTATGTATTTGACCGTCGTAATCTTTACCATATCACTTTTCTTAATAGCCTCTTAAGCAAATGCCTTCTCCTTTGTCCCATGGGCCATGATGTTGTAATCATAGAAAACACGTTTGTACACCGAAAGCATGCCAGTCAGTGATCTTTACAATTTGATGCATTCTTGGGATTTATTTAACAACTTAATCCTTCACTGGCATAATGGCCAAAACAATCTTACCTTGTGAGTAAAAAGACACATATAAAACGCAAATATGAATGTTCTTCAGTTGTTCTGTCTAAGACAAGATATGTCATGGTCATGAAATCACCAATGCGAAATTCCGTTGGCAAGATCTAATATGACATCACTTCAGGATTTGTAAATTGGATTCGAATAACAATTATGGAACTAGTGACAACTGCTCCGGGTGGGGGTGGGAGATAAATAAATACAAAAATAAAATTAAAAACAAAAACAAAAACAAAAGACACTTTTTGAAGAGCTGCGGGCAAGTCCCTTGTGGGAAACACATTTTGATGATTGTTACACAGCAAAGATGTGGGTCATAATTAGATATACACTTGCCGCGCTGCTGATTTCCAATAGGATATCTTGGTGGACACTGTTGTACCAGCTGTAGCGATAGTAGTTGGGAGGTCCATAGAATAGAAAACCCTGACGTGATGCCACATTTAATTATAAGTTTATCAGAAAATATTGCCCGCCAGTAAACCTGCACTAAGACCACGTTTTGTATTCTGGTGGCAAGAGAAATGACGGACTCTTTGGTGCCTTCAAATATCACCATGAGTTATCGATTATTTATGGCTTAAAGATCAAAGGCGAAAACTGGCGCATGTCAATTATATTACGAAATGGGATTAATATACAGCACTAGCCGCCATTGAGTGAGATGTGAACTCTTTAGAGCTGCCACCTAAAACGACCTCGCTGAGGCGCTGCATCACAGCGTCAAATTAAGCAGGCAGAGGTGAGGGAATTAATATAGCAACGCGGTAATCTGTGAACTGCCCTGCCCGAGCTAAGATTGAAGCCACGAGACAAGCTGGGTCTATTATCCACACATATCATCCAGTTATGTGTCCACTTTACGCACATCATCAAGCACTTATTCTCCAACTAGTTTCCTTTGGCTAGAAATAAAAACACACAATGCCTTACGCTACTTATGCCGGTACACTAGAGACGGTTGTTAACAAGGCCACTGTTCAAAAATCTGCCTTTAAAAGGGCATCATTTCTACGAGACTAGTTGTGTATGAGCTACCATTTCTGACGCCCTGATCGTGTGTAATTAGACAAGCTACTAGTAGTTCCTCAAAAGCACAATTTAAGTAGCTTTTAATGAGGCAATAATCGTGTAATAAAACTTTACCGTTCCTTGAACAAAAGATATTCCAGCGACGCAACCGAAAGCTAAATAGCACTCTAAAAACACACGCATTCGCCCATTGAGACACAATTCAACTTGCTAAAACTAGACAGTTTGAAACGCTTTTACCTGTCTTTCACTGGACCCAAATTTAAAGAATTTGCGTTTATGATAATTAGCTATCCCCGAAGATTTAAATTTGAACAATTGTACCCCTTTTTCTTTTCAAATCATACATTGAAAGATATTATATACTTTTAATCAGCGTATTCTAAATATGCAAATTTCCACGTGATACATGTGGCAAAATTAAAAAAAAGTGAAGTATTTCATTACAACGCCAATTTCTGTTACAGTAAAATAGTGGGGGAATGCTTGTGGAGCAGAATGTAACGAAAATGATGACAATATTAATAAGGGATAAAAAAACGGCGTGTATAATTCGATCTCAGTGTTCTTTAACTGAAAGATCTACATCTGGGAAGATAAGCATATGTTCCGTCTGGATAATTCAATCAGAGTCCCTTCTGCAGAACAAAACCTAACTATGTGTGTAACAATATTACCCTGTTAACCCCTTGCCCAAAATAACGATGGTAAACGTAAAACAGATATAATATACAGTTTGCTTATATTCCAGTATAATTATTATGATTTTTTCTTAATGATGCTATTCATAAATTCGATGCATAATTGTATTTAACTCTAATTTCCCATGCAATGGGGTTTCAAGTAATGTATAGCATTATCATCATTATTTTCATTATCATCATCATTGATCTACATATAAGCCAACCAGAGAGACCGCTAAAAAATTTAAGAACACATAAGGATAATAAGACACGCAAAAACCAAAGGCAAATCTGGGATAGAAAAGCATGTAACATAAATCTATCGGATTATATAATTGTCCTTGACGATGACACACTTGGAACTATCCAGAAATTCACCATTCATTTGAATACGACTGTGTTTTCGTGGTTTTTAATTGGTTGTTGATACAGCAGCTATAAAACTGGTTTATTTGTATTTTTGAGCTACTGCATATATATATATATATATATATATATATATATATATATATATATATATATATCATGAGGGTGTGTTTGTGTATGTGTGTCATGACAACCTCCATGTTTGTCTAAAATAATTGGTCGGTTATTAAATTGCAAATTAACAGCGAATTAATAACGGAAACCCAACTGTACTGCACAGACTGAGATGATCTGCATTAAAAACCTGCTTTGGCAACTCTGGAAGCAGCGAACCTTTTGTAGCTGAAAGAGCTGGAGGCCTATTACGTTGTCAAAATTGCTGTTGGGCCTTTTACTGTTGTATTTCAGTATGGACATCGTTTTCCTCGAACGTTTACAGATTATTTAATGGAGACCATATGATTATTAGACAAGAAAATCTGCTTCACATAACATCTGTCTTTGTTCTACAAAAAATGAAGCTTGAATTGTTTCTAATGGCTAGCATTTAGAACTATGTCTCTATCTATATTACTTTTGAAGACATTAGAGATTTAGTTTTTAAAAAAAACCTAATTTGCATATTCTCGATTGCTACAAATCTAAAAGCATATCCTTTAGACAGCCAACCACTACAAACCCATTAGCTAGCATTTACAATCATGTCTTTATCTAAAATAGTTTGAAGATATGAAAGATTTAAATTTTACAATGCCCCTAATTTGCATAATTTTAACACCTTGCCTGCAAAACGTAATATGCACAATATCACTGTTAGGTCAGTCATCACGACCAATTTGGCAGCTTTGGTAACGCAGTGTCTGAGACAAGCCCCAGACAATATTAGGGCGAAAGAAAGAAATGAATAACTAGAAAAGAAAATTGCTTCACAGCAAATCTGTCTGTGTGCTACAAAGAAATGCAAGTTTGAAATGTTTCCTATACACAAAACTCGAGGATATCCAGGTTGTGCATGGATATATGCCGTAAGTAAGAAAACCAAGGATATACCTTATCCGTTAGATAGCCCATTCTCACCAACTTATACCTAGCATTTAGAATCTTGCCTCTTTCTAATTTCTTTTGAAGATTTTAAAGACATATGTTTAAAGCTGCTAATATGCTTGATTGTAATTGCTACGAATCGGAAAACATATTCATTACATAGTCCATGCCCACAAACCTATATGTAGCATCTGAGATCCTGTCTCTGTCTGTTAGTGTTGAAGATATTGAAGATCCCAATTTTCAAATGTCTCTCATTTGCATAATTTTGAATATCGTGACTACATAATACAATATGCACATTTTCAATGCTAAGTAAATCATCATGGCAAATTTGGCATTTCTAGGTATCCAAGACAGGCTCTAGACAAAATCATGGCAAAATAAAAAATAGAAAGATAGATGGATAGATAGATAGATAGATAGATAGATAGATAGATAGATAGATAGATAGATAGATAGATAGATAGATAGATAGATAGATAGATAGATAAAAGAATATAATAGATAAAAAGACATAAAAAATCAGTTCTAGGTTTATAGTCTACTATTTTCAGGAGAATGAAATTGCTGATTCATTTTTGCAGTTTGCGTAAATTTTTATCTTGCCGAATCTGATATTTGATATTGTATATCATAGCAAATGGGAACAATAAAAGTCTGTGTTTTCAGTCACAAAACAACAAACGAGACAGCACATGGAATGCGTCGCGCAGAAACAGGTCAACTGAGACCCTGAGAGCGGCTCCCAGACGTAGCCCATATGCTTCCCGCTTTGATAAACGCAAATACAGCAGTAGCAACACATTAAGTGGCTCGGGAAAGACGAAATCCTCTTTCAGCAAAAGTCGCGGCATTCGATCTTATTCTTCTCAGGAGCGGCATTTAGAGGTATGTACGTGCTTGCAGGAGGGCATGGGTTTCTGGGGTATTCGTGTGTTGTGTCCTCGGCTATTATATCAAAGCAGACCACATCACGCCGACTGTATTCAGCTCTCACTAATTACATTCTCTAATTTAGAAGTCTGTGTGTCAAAGCAATTGGTGAAAGCTGATGCAATGTCCGACTTGATATCCATAAAAAAAGAATTGAGTTTCAACGCCCTTGAAATATGATATAAAAAAAGTATGAGAACCGGACCATCATTATACAGCCCAATTTGTTTGTGGATATTCTCAGAGGTGACCGATCATGATTATAATGACCGATATGGAAGGATCTGCATGGCTTTTGGGACAATGACAGAATTCATTCTATCAATATCAATGTGCCAGCCTCCCGATAAGGACATAATACGACACAGAAGACTGTTTACGCTCTCACTTTTAATTCATGAGCTTTATATCCCATTCTTTGTTACATAATTCAAAATTGATGCTTTGTAATTTCGGCAATGAGGAGGGCATTCCGATTTGCAACCAAACAGCACATGGTGATATACAACGTATACCCGCAAGGCAATATCGGTGACATGTCCTTATGTCATAAAATCTTTACACTGAATTCGTGGAGTAATTCTGTATTCATATTATAAATCACTTTTTTCAACATGTTCAATACCACTAGATTTGATGCAACCATGTTCAGGTTTAAGACTTTCTTTTATTCAATTAGTAGCATGAAGGTTCTGATATCCCAGAAACACATGCCTTGTCGTATCAAGATTTAAGATTGATTGGTGTTGCAAATTTTCTCACAGACACTAAGGGATAAGCCATCAATTTTATTATTTTATTTTATTTTATTTATTTATTTATTTATTTATTTATTTATTTATTTATTTATTTATTTATTTATTTGTTTGTTTGTTTGTTTGTTTGTTTGTTTGTTTGTTTGTTTGTTTGTTTGTTTGTTTGTTTGTTTGTTTGTTTATTTATTTATTTATTTATTTATATATTTATTTTGTGGGGGGTGAGGGGGGCTATGCATTTTAGTAAAACATACATTTGCTTTTCAGTTGCCCATATCAATGCATTATTTTTTCCACCCCACCTCACAGTACTTATTTTAATACTGAAACAGATGGATGCATATGTTTTACCTACCATTGTGTAAGAAACGTAACGTCCAGAGAAGCATTTCAGAAGCCTTAAATATGTATGGTCCATTTGAAAATTATGTGAACACAGAGGTTCCAAAAAGAAATCATTTCAGGGTCCAAATAGCGAAGACCCCGGAAGCCCAGAGGTTATGACAAAATACAGCTCCATTTAGAAGCCTATTTTGTCACAAAAAATCTAATGTTTGTATCCTACAAACCATGCAAAAGGCGTCCAGGTTTATGACTCGCTATTCTGGGGTAAACATGGGCGAAGAAAGAAAACAGAAAATGTTCTGAGAGCACTAGCTTTATTTATGTTGCACAGCATAGTTCAATCCAGGCATCTATATAAAAATGGGATAGCATCTTCGGCCATGACTTACCCTACTATAATCATGTAAGATACATTATTTTGCACCATTTATAAAAGCACACTTTCAATATTCTCTTTGACTTACTTAACTGAAATATCAACGTGCTATGATTACACAGTATTACACGTTGCATAAAAAGTGTGTAAATGACCGAGGTGATTTTGCCTTTTAAGTCAGGATATTTAAATGGCATTTTCGCTGGTGATTAAGACAACATATGCTATACTGGCTTTACATGTACTAGAAATATCAATTGCACATTTGCACTCCAGTTTTAAGGATTGATATGTTAATGTCAGGACAATGTTCTTACTAGGATTACATTGTCAACATTGATTTTTTTTCTTTATATACTGTACATACAAGCATATATAGCATTGATCACTTGAATATGAAAAAAATATCTTGGTTTTATAAGTAAAATGAACACATACATATAGAATAAATAAAATCGGACCTTTGCAAGTTTAGAAGTCCTTTTGATGATCGCCTGCCTAAAAGCATGAGTTAGTATACGTAAGATAAATAAAACTAAAATCACAAGATTCTACATGCTGCTTAAAAAATCACAAGTTTAAAGAACTACCATAGGTGCATGTCAGTGTTTGTGACACTATGAACCCTAATAGAGCACTGGAACCATATATATTTATATATATATATATATATATATATATATATATATATATATATATATATATATATATATATATATATATATATTAAACCTGCAACGTAAAATGACTTCTGATTCAAGTTCAAAGCTCTTAAAATTATCATACCCCAATCAAATTTCCAATGTAAACCGAATCCATTGCAGCTAAGAATTATTTAGATCTGCGAGTGTTAACCTGGACGTATGTCAAGTATGCCAGGACACAGTTGTGGAACTAAACCTTGGCCAGTAATTTTGGAACCTCTGCATCATGTCGGATCTCACTTTGCAAATTTTGCTAAGTCTGGTTTCTAGTTTTTCTGTTTGATGTTGACAGGTTGAAATCTAAATTTAGCATCATAAAGTGAGATGTTAACCTTGCAACACCAAACAGTCATATAAACCAAAAAAAGCAAAATGTTTAAAAAGTGAGACCTGCTTTTTGTCTTCACATCTTACAGTTTGTTTTGCCATAATAATTTCAGGGTTTGAAGGTAAATGAAAAGTTGAATTCATTTCAAAGTGAAAAAGTTGGAAAATTGTACTTTCACTTTGAACAATAACTGATAAACACAAGGCAAGTGATACAAATGACAAAAACACAATTCCCCACTTTATGTTCTTTTCAAAAATATATATATATATATACTTTGCTGGATTTATTTGTAGTACATTGTGTGTTATGGCCTAATTTATTGACACCTCTGCTTAGCAAAATATGTCCTTGAACAACGCTTGTAGTAGGTATGCATAAAGCATCTCTGAGCAAGGAGGGCGAAATAGTTAGATCAGGCATCATTGTAATTGTATTGGTGATCTTTTTGTGAAAAATATTAGTACATAAAACCTCCTGATTCTGGTAACCATGCTTAGTATTTCAAGGTACGTGTCTGCTAAAATGCTGTCTGAACAAGAACAAAAAGTCATGTTAATTGCTCTTGTAGGCATTTGGAATAATACAAACTATTTCATATACTAGGTGTGTTCAAATCGCGCCAAAACTGGTAGTCACCATTATTTTGGTTTGTTCTTCATGTGTTCTGCAAACGTTCAGGTGCTGTTTACGATGCTACTATTTACTATAAAGCTTCAAAACAGACTTTCTGATATACGATAAACATTTTTAAGAGTTTGTGGATCCGTACCAAGTGTCGTTGACCATGATTTATAGTTGACTATGCTTTATAGCTCTGCGTATACAATTTTCAAAAGTTTCAAGCGCTGAGATATCTTTTACCAAGGATTCATTTCAACATTCACGAAAATGCACGTTAGCCTTTTCAATCAATATAAACTGTAATGGCCTAAACATGTTTCAACACGTTCTATCTCATTGGTCCGACGTAACCGGAGGGACATAAGTCCGAGTTTATATCATGTTTTATTGAGAACGTTAATGCAAGTGATGGACACAAGTATGAAACACATAAAATTAAGATTTTTATCTACCTGGATATCCCAGGTCATATGTGTTGAGCTTTAGAACAAATATATTTATCAAAATACCCAGTGTTTGCATGTCTGACCATTCTTGCCTTTTTGCATAATTCTTAGGTACCTTGTTCACATGATTTAAATGCTGGAACAAGATTTTGGACTCGCCAAGTTCAGCAATTAAGTCTCAAAATTCAGACATTTTAACCGATTGGACTGGAATTGTGAGTGGAATACTACACAAGTCTTACTTTCCACCAAAATTATAAATGTTATCGATAAAACAACCTGATATATTTTTATGCATCCAAGCTGCTAGTCAAGCAGCGATCATGTCTATTAAGAATACATATTTGTAAGTGCAATTTATAGCATCAAAATTCAATGAAAATGATACATTGCGTAAACATTTGCAACAGCATGGCTTTAACGTTCAGCCAGATAAGCAAACGGAGCCAGGTTCAATAAAGGGAGACGAGCTATTATGGAAAGGCTGGAATGCTTCTCGCTAATAATCGACCATACTGTCAGTAAGCAGTTAGTGCAGACCAAGTTCAGGAGCCTGCGGAAGTAGAACCAGTAAATTGGGGAATAAGAGGACGTATAGATATAAACCTTCGTCGATGATGCATATGTATACTATTTACAGAAGTTTTATGGATACGGCCTTCAGGTGCAGTTTATCGATTATATTGTAGTTTTTAATTTCAGAACGTGAGTCGTGCACATGCGGCAGTGAAGGATTCTGACAGCGCATGTTCAGCCGATGTCTCTAACTCCGACAGTGGAAATTGTGCCAGTGAGACAGAAAGTAGGCAACTGAGAGGTGATAATAATAAGAGTGGGCTCAAACTATGTCCAATACTTTTATGGTTCTCTTTTTTTTTTTTTTTTTTTTTCGTTTGTCAAAACTTACCTCCTCGAATTATTAAGGTGTGGTTTCTACAACTCCAAAATAACATTATCTCATGTGTAAGCAGCGAAGGATAAAGAAGGTGAGATGACTCTATGTTGCAAGAGTATATTTTAACGGGTATTAACACTCAGCCTCAATGCATCATCTATGCTAAGGAATGTAATTTTTGAAACATTTAGCACACATAGTTACTATTAAAGTTATATGGTACTGGACTGGATCACTTCATCAAACGGACATACACGTTAATTTCCTATTTTTGCAGGTCACCCAGAAGGAGCCACACTAGATCACGAGGATAAGACAAAACTAGCAAAAATTGACGGTCATTCAAAAAAGGACAAATTACGTCGAGGTCACGTAGATTCCCTTAGTTCTCCCGACATAGACGTGAGTGCAAGCACTTCCACTGATGCTCGTGGGTTATCTGGGTCCCATGTTCAGTCAGTTCTTTACAGGATAGCACTTGTTCATCCACAAAGAAACGGTGAACATCAAATGGATAGTGAAGTCAGTGAACAGATTTCTCTCAGTGACAGTTGTCAAGGAGCTTGTATGAGCTGTCCACACAACCCTTCAAATTCTCATGGACGTCACGTGACGGTGGAGCCCGGCTTCGAATTAGAAAGTGACACCGGGTCATCTGAATTGACATCTACAATTCCATCATCGCGTCGCAGTTTTACGACCAGTCTTCCCGCTGGTTTACCAGAAGATGAAGACGACGATGCTCGAGCGGTTCGTACAACCTATTACGGAAGTTGTGTGAATGACACAGACTTTTATGAATCTGATAGTGAATCTAAAGGATTGAATATTCTAATATAAACCAAGTATTGTTGTACAAGTATCTAGAGCCTTCCAGCTCAAGAGTTTTTGTACTGCTAGAAGTCTTCATTATGATGCAACCAAACTTGTCATAGTCCATAGTGTTCTTTATTAAAAAAGAAATACATAATACATTTTAATGCAACCCTGCCCCTCCCTCTTCAATTAATTTGAAGTTGCAAATGTCACAATGCAATGACTGTAAATACCAAAATAAACATTCTTCTGGTGACTTTTTATTACACTACATAGATAGTTGCTGTTTTTATTCCATCTCTAAAGGCAACCATTAGTGATACAATCCGTAATCCGACAGCTCTGGAAAACGGATGACTTTTTAATCATAAATGGTCCAGACTAAACGTACACATAGCGCTATATCAAGTCAGGAAATACATGATGCCACAGTTCATCAAGTTACCATGCCAACCAAATGGGATCAAAATAAGAAAAAAAATCGGAATCACACCAGTAGCTCAATTACGAGTGTTTATGGTGATGACAATTAAAGAAAATATGGGAGTCGAAGAGAGCACCCCGTGCCCAAGAAGGAAAACACAAGGGTATTTTCATAATTGCCATCCTGTTTTTCAAAGTTCTGACCATAACAAACACAACTAGCTCCATCCTATCAAAAATCCACATAAGACGGAGAAAGTGAAAAAAGTTTGAAGCTACAATCGCGCCAGACATCACTTTCCTTAGATGCGTCACACGGTGACGCCGTGTCGCACACATCGTTTCCTCCTTAACAGGAAACTGAGCTTAGCAGCCTGTGCAAAACCAGTTCAAATGTCTCCGATGGGTCCTCTCAAACAAAGTAATGCTCGAGTAAATTTGTCACATTATTTTTTACCATACATCGGCGCCATAATGGAGATTTTTGTGAGCGTTTAAATGTTGTAACAAAAAAAAAAATGCTGACGCGTGCCAAGAATACTCTTATCGAACGCACCCGGACATGTGCATGTCCTTAACTCCCATTTAAGAAGGAGTATCGGGCATCAGCACAAACTTCGGAGATTTCAGGGGTTGAAAAATCCTCTGTTTGGATAAAAAGTTCGAAATAACTATATAGTGATGCTTACAGGTCTTTAACAGTGTTGTCATCCTAAACAGGCTCGCATGTAAATATACAAAAGCAAGGTAACGCCATTGCTACCACTGACAAATGTTTTGGGGGTTTTTTTGTTTTTGTTTTTTTTTTTTTTTTTGGGTTTTTGTTTTTTTTTTTTGTTTTGTTTTTATTTTTGTTTTTAGAATTTGTTAACCCTCATGTCCAAACAAAGTTATAAATAACCTATTTTAACATGTACACAAACTTCAAATTTTGTTCAACACCTACATTAACGTAGGCGCCCACGTAGTGAGCTGGCAGATTTCGTTTTACTTAGGTTACATTCATTGTTTAAGAATTACTGAATGCGGTGTAGTCTTTTATAACGACTTTCATATTAATTTGTATGATGAGAAAATAATAAAAATCCAAATAGCATACAAACAGATAGAGGTATCGTGTTTCCGTGGAATTGCTATGTGATGTCTCAGGTTGATCGGCTTCGGAGAAGCTAACATGTTTTTGGCCCTGCAAGTGATGAATGGTAATTGAAGACCATGGGGATAAAAGTGTGTATGTACATTTGTAGGCATAACCTCCCTTTTTTCAGTTTAAATTGAATCAGCTTGTTAATGCATTCTATAGGCAAAACTACTTTTTTCAAGTTCAAGAGTGAAGGCGTACATGTTACAGAAGGCTGTATATACTTTGGCAGCAATGATATACCCAGTGAAGTGTATTATAATTGATCCCCACCTTGATAACACAAACTCATACATATTCCTACTCCCACATACGGATGCCGACGCCATTCATTTTCATGATACCATCAAGATCCTTTCCTTGAAAAACAACTATAAAAGTTTTTTGTTATGTAACCCCTAACATGAACAGGTATGGTTTGAGGTAGCCTTGTGCTCTAATATTGACGCAGGATCACATACTGACATAATATTTAACTTTGGTTCTTGACAAAATAACTCCTACCAAAAAGACTCGTTTAGAACAATAACTCAACCTAGCTGTCTTTTGTTGCTTGTATCAGGAAGCGTGATACAGATATGATTGCTTTCAGTAAAACCAGTGATACATTTGTGAAGCTTTCTGCAAAGTTAATAACCGGTGGATAAGGTTCAAGAACGCTGAAAGTGTCCACGGAGATGGTTGAAAGATTTGAAGTCACTGGATTATTGCAAAAGCAAGGCTGTGAGTGTCAAAGATAAGATCTTTTTTATGTCTTTGACATTGCCACACATTTTGCGATAGGATGTAAAAGCTTGCTTCTGCTCCTCATGTTTTTAATGGTGAGAAAATAAATTTTATCTAGATGGAGGTGTTCTGCCAGATCATTTCTTTTCCCAAAATGTCAAGGAGTCAATATCCGCAATGCAAAACCAGAGGTATGGACAATATTCCATTCTCATTTTTAAGCATGGTAGGAATGTTATATTCTGTTCCATCACTTTCATCGTCAATCTGGCCATTTCTACTGGTAAAGTACCGAAAAACTTGCCAAAGTTTGCCAAAGTAATAATTCCTTTTCCTAAACAACAACCAACTGGGAAATTTAGGACCAGTAGCTTTTCATGAGAAAAATTCTAAGATCGTAGAGAGGGTAGTCTATACTTAGTTGGAATCATATTCTGAATTTAAACCATCTCCAGTTTTAATTTCAATCGGATTTCCTCAAAAGCATTAAGGTGAGGGTGAATAAAATTGGCCAAACTGGCATGGTTCAGCTCAACCTGCATAAAATCATGAATCTTGCGGATGATATACTTTGCATCAAATCTATATCTGTAGGTCTTAACACTGTCACTTATTTGCCACTTTCATATTTATTCAGACACAATGTACGGGTATAGGCCCCGACACATGTTCGGAGTATTAGAACAACGTGTGAAATAGGGATAACAGAATTTGTATATGGCTGAGACAGTGGTAGGTAAGCTTATGGGGAGTAACGAGTTTGGACTGTGTACTAGCGTAATGATGACTACCAGGAAACTGTTCTAGACCAAAAGACACTAATACAACACATACAACACACACACACACACACACACACACACACAATACATATATATAAATATATATATATATATATATATATATATATATATATATATATATATATATATATGTATATATTTAAGGAAGCAAGGACAGTGTTGTCAGTTAGCGCCAAACTGTTTTAAGTGTTTCCTTATCATGATTTATCCGAAATGAAAACAAAAACAACTGCAAGGGCCTAGAGAATTCTATTCTGGCCGATATTACCAGTTTGTAGATGAGGTGAATATCTCATCTGGTAGAGGGAATTTAAGTTCATAACCCCTTCATCTGTTGAAGCCTGGTGGTAAAAGCATTTAAATGATACCAGCATTATCCACTGAATGAGATTAAATTAATTCGTATTCAAACCACAAATGAAAAATGTTCAGATCTTAAAATAATTTATTTGGAACTTAATATGGAGCGATGCCAAAAACAATGATTATGACGATGATGATGATGCTGATGCTGCTGCTGCTGCTGCTCTTGATGATGATGATGATGATGATGATGATGATGATAATGATGATGATGATGATGATGATGATGATGATGATGATGATGATGATGATGATGATGATGATGATGATGATGATGATGATGATGATACAGTGCTTTGGAGTAAAAAAAAAAACTGCTTGTGTTGGATCAAACTGATGATTGGTGCTGGTGACAGGAAAGGATCATGAAATATCAACTGGATGTCATGTTGACGAAATATTCGCTGTGGTCGGAGAATGATTCACGCAGATCGGATGTCATTTTACGCATCATGTCGGCTTCGTTAAGATGGGACATTATGCTTTACAGTCAGAGAACGAGACCCTGTTTCCATGTACGAGACCCAATATCTGGGGATGTTAAAAAAGTCTAAATCCACCATTCACATGCATGTTTTCCTCTCTTATTCCCATGACTGGAAAGCGACTTTATTTACCGATCTTTACAGATAAGTTGTCAAAGAGCTGTTATTAAATTATACCACCTACAAGTAATACAGCAAGACAGACTCTAAACGCTCAAAATGCAGTGTTGAATGTAGCACACTTCCTTGCTTATGTGCCCCTCTCATGTTAATTTTGCTTGTATTTGCATGAAGTGACCCTCATATAAACGCCCTATCTGATTTGATAGAGCAGTGTACAACAGCCCGGTATGCTGATAACACGGTCGTCATATACAGTTGATGACATATACCTCTAGAGTTAAGCAAGCTCTAACAAAAGATGTGGGAATCGTAATCCAATGGCTTGCTTGCGGCTAACTGTCCTAAAATATGCACGAGGCAACGCGTATTCTTTTTGGCAGCAGTAGAACGGAGCACAGTTTGGATCCTCTGAATCTTTCAGGAGAAGGTTAGACCATTGAATAGGTACACACTTTTAAATATTTTAGTATTTGGCTACACAGCGAAATCGACGTTTCTTGTCATACCTCAACAATTGCAACAAAAATCAGTTCCAAACTTTACCCTATAAATTGGACCTCCAAATATTTGTCTCTATAGGAGCGATTCTGTTCAATGCCCTGGTCCTCCCTCACATCGGTTACTGTTCCCCACTTTGATTTAATGCTGCAAAAGCAGGTGTTGAACTCTTGCTGATGCTGTACACACGAACTGGCAGAATGATCCTGGCTGTTCCATGGTGTACTTCTGAAGTCATTAACCCACTTTATTGAACCATACTGGAAAACCGTTGAACTTGTAACACGTGTGTTCTTCTATTCAATATATTATGTAATCAATCCCAATCTGAAACAATGTTTTTCTTGCAGAAACCCGTTCAGATGCATCCTCTTGCCTTACCCAGACCAAAGTGAAAACAAACTTCGGGACATTTGCATAAGACGCTAGCCTGACTTGGAATTCACCCGATGTTAACAACAGACAGGCTACATTTGTACTAATTTTCAAATTAAGAAGCAAGAAAGTTATTCAGAGGATCAAACTTGGTTTTAAATCGCTGTAACTGTTGAAGTTTCAGCCATAATTTTAAGCATATCTTATTATGTATATAGAGATCACATTCACACTATGTTGGACCCATTTTTATGAATATTTATGTACATATCGCAGG
Organism: Hermodice carunculata; assembly: GCA_964020975.1. Lineage (NCBI taxonomy): Eukaryota > Metazoa > Annelida > Polychaeta > Eunicida > Amphinomidae > Hermodice > Hermodice carunculata. Next base: position 11,809,610 of record OZ026619.1, on the reverse strand, counting down.
AACTCCTGGGAGTGCAGTGTAGCAACACTGAAGGGGTCCATGGTCAAAGAAGACAAAAAACTGAATAAAATTCCCAAAGAGCAACGTGGCTAATGTTTATTTGCCTCACTCTGTCCAATTATGAAACATAACCAAAGATTTATTGGAGCAAGCAATTATTACAACTTGAAATAAATGCCTGACACGTTATGTTTGGAAATCCTGCTTATTTTTGACCATTGTCAAGATCAGAGTTTGACCAGTTTGATGGTAGTTGTGCAGTTCACAACTAAATGCAATCAATGATACACGGATGCACGGCCGACGTAATGGTGCAGGGTGAGAATACGAGTGTGGTGGTTGGATATCGCTGTAGCCACGGGCTGTCAACATTACCTGAGGTATGAATTTCGAATGTCTGGTGATTCCATACAGGTGCACGACCCTTCGGTTATGACGTTTATGTATCGCAAAGACCGTTGTCGACCAAAATGCAAGAATATATGCTGAGCAAGAGTAGTTCAATATTTTGAATAATTTTATGTTGACTGATGTATAATTGCTCGAACTAAAGGTGTCGTGGCTCACGCATTGTATTACTTTGGGCAACATCTTCTAAAATACTCGACAGAAACACGTGGTAGAGCTTAACTAATGGGTAGAAAATATATTGTGAAATGTCATGTGATTCTGACGATCACTACATACGATCATAACTTTTTGTAGGAATTCACAATTGCACTTTATATATTAATTGCCAATATACTGGACCCAACTGTCTAAATATAAACTTTCAAATAATGACGGCAACAATATGCTGCATTATGTTTTGTTAGTAGCTTTTCATTTGAAATTTTAGTACAGGTATGTGGCTGTAACATGTCAACTATACAACTAAACTGCGAAAACTTAACTTGTTTCTTGTGTTTTCGTTTCAACAGAATACGGTTTCTAAATGTGTTCACAGCGAGGCACAAAATAGTGCCTTGTAATTCTATGCTATATTAGATTGGACAGACTTATTGATTTGATATTATACATAGCGACCTTATCTTGCCACTCAAGCCATACAAGAATTACAGAAACTGGTACGGCGATCAGATTTACTCAAAATGACATGGCTTATTATCAGCTATTTATCAATAGAGCAGTTGGATCTAGTATGAAGAGCAGATATGACAACATGAAACCATTAAAGAAATATTGGAGATCGATAATGTCCCTACTTCTTCTCAACCTCTTTGACTTCTCTCAATGTTTTCTGGAAAAACAGCGATTTTTTCCAAATTTGGTGTTTTAAGGTACATTGCGTATTATATCCTGTAACCTAACCAGCTGTGTTCCAAATCTCCCAACCATGCTTGTACCCTACACAATCTGTTTACCTGTGCACGTGCAACCGGGTTATGCATCATGTATGAATTATTTATCTCTCCTCAGTATTCAATTGTACCGAAGTAAAAAGCTATCAATGTTAACCCAACTGAAAATATATAATGGAGTGTAAAACGTTACGATAACAATACCAGAACTCTTCAGCCATATACTTGAAAACAGCCTTAGATTTTGCTTTTAAAATATCTGCATGTCCAGATTTTAATCTAATCGTCATCATATCAGATTTCTTGCATGTAGTGGTGTAATTTATTGACACAAGGAAGTGTCGTTAGAGTTATTCGAAATGCATAAGGAAATGCAGATACATCGTATTTGGAAACTACACACACACGAAAGCACACCCACATTCACACATACACACACACATATACACACATGTATATATATATATATATATATATATATATATATATATATATATACACATGCATATATATGAGTGTGTGTGTGTGAATGTGTGAGTGTGTGGGGTCACATGGTTACTCACAGCAAATTAACGGCGACTTAGCCCAAGACATACATGTAGAATGTTTCACCGATTGCTCTCTCAATTCCAGCAGATGTGAAGTACGTTCTATCTCACTTGAGGTACTGGGGCTCCCTGGCATTTTAATTTTTTTTTTTATTTTATTTTATTTTATTTTATTTTTTTGTTTCTTTTATAATTTGGTTCTTTTCTCTTGTGAATTGTCTAAGTGTGTAGATTTGATCGTGTTTTACTTTTAGTAAGGTGTCATGATCAATAAAATTCGTATTCGTATTGTCACCTAAAATCAGTCTGAATTACAAAAAAATAATATGCTTACTACTAATGCATTTCACACTTTGATGATATTGGCATAACAAGGACCCCACCATCAAATGTTAAAACTAAGATCTATATCCTCCTCCATGTATTTTAATGCTAGGAAATTAAAGCACCTGTCAGGTCAGTTGTGCAACACACACATTTGTCTGAAATATGCTTTCAGAGTATTCTTCTGACAAGAAACACTTACCTTGAACAAGCGAGTGCTTGTCACACAAATCCTTATTGGAACCCCTCAGCACGAGCTGTCGACTCGGCTGTGGCGGCCTGTACACACTTACTGTGTAACATATACTGTATGGCAGTTATTCCTTAAAATCGCAGGACGAAAATAGGTCTAATGTACTATTTTGTTAGTACTGTATTTCATATTCTAATGAGACGGGAATACACGTGCATGCCTTCCAAGCGTCGGGTTTGGACGTTTGCATTATTCTGAACAATGGCCATCCATACTAGCAGGGCAGATTGTGTAAACGTGTGTATTAAATGTGATGCGCACAGTAATTGATGGAATCAAAAGATCATTCTGGTTTGTTAAGAAAATTGTTAATACTTTGGTACCCAAATAATGGTTGATCGCCGGTTTCACGCACCAAAAATATATCATCAAATAAATAATACTTGGTAGATTCATGTTTTTTATAATTTTAATTCAACCATCAAAAACTTTGCGTTGACCTAACAAGCGGACGAGAAGCATGTTAACTCGCTTAAGTAGTCTGGAATGTGGCACAGTCTGGCTGCTCATCAGTGTAAAATTATTTTCTCGCACATCCACTTCAAACCATAGGTACATGTAAAATGATGACTACTGAAAAAAAAGCACCAACTGTATCATGGAACATCGGTAAATGTCTTGAGAAGGCACACACACACACGCATGCACACTTAAAATATCATTGAGGCATGGAGCGACGTGAAATGGTTATGTGAAGTTTTACATGAAAATACCTTTGGGAAATTAGTTTAAAATGTTGGAAATTCTGAATAAGTGAGAATGGATATTAATTATCAAATACACGCCAATTTAGCAGTTGCAAAGGAAAATTTTTGGGCAAATAAGCCTAGTAAGAATGTGATATTAATTGCAATGCATTACTTTTAAGCTATTAATGCACGATGACGTGAAACAGATTTCATTACTCCAGAAGTGACGTTTCCCGCGGGTACTGCCCATCCTCGACACCATGAATTAAGGGAGCTACATGCACATCTATGTTGTTTATTATGCGAGAGACCTATCTAGTGTCTGCATTTAAACTAATATTTAGGCAGTGAATAAATATTATGATAAAAAATATCATTTTGTGTTATTTTGATATTGGTATTTTCTAAAATATTAATTTAACAGACGGGTTTTACTCAGGAAATTATGATTTATTGAAAATTTAATTGTAATATGAATATGAGCCACTGTAGTGTATCGCTCACATTTTCATATATTCGTGTTCGTGTTTTTTCGTCGCCAACTGGGGTTCATGGCAATGCGTACGTGAAAAAAAAAAACCTTACACCTACCACAGACTGCTTCTCGTGCAGGCGGTTTACATATCCGGGTCTTTAAAGGGATCTTGCTTGGACATATTTGATGTAAAATATGCTGAGTTGTTTGTAAATGTGTATTTATTTTTTCACAGCTGCTTCTCCGAATAAACATTAACATTAAAAGATATGAAATAATAAAAAAATCCCAATATATTTGTGCTGAATACAAACATAAGTAGCGGTCGGGTAAGGTCTTAGATAAAACTGATAGAAAATTATAAACAGATCTTGTTCGCTAACGCAACGCCACATAGATTCTGATCTCCGGGCAGTTTTGAATCGGAGCTGCCTGGTGTGTAGAATGGATCTCGGATTGAATCATCCCTAGCTTTAAATCCAGCTCTCTCACTGGTAAAACATCGTGTTTTAATCCAATCAACTTTTATTTGCGTTTGGGTCTTTTTGTCCAGAACCACTTCCTCAATATTCTATTCCGCAGTCCGAACTCTTTACTCTCATAAGCTAACGTGTCACTGTCCAGCCTATACACATATATGGAAGTACTGTTGTCTATATTGCACGCGTTATACTGTAGGCTGTATTGACCCAAACAAATTAAAGGGTCTTCATCGTCAAACTACTCAGAACATGCTTCGGAGCCTGTACCCATGGATGAGTCTCTGAGTAGCGGCTCCTTGTCTCAGCTAAACATTCAGCAAAGACAACCCGCATAAAAAAAATAAATATGAACGTGGCAAATGATGAATTAGCTAAATGGGTGAAGCGTTGCTTAAAAATGCAGACACTCATTAGGAATGAAGATTACCTGTCAAACAAAATATTATTACTATATTTGTATAGTACAAGTTCAGATAAGAACAATTTGGCCTACCCGTGAACCAGTTCGTACCCTGTCTGAGCTGGATAGCGTATCTTAGTTAAACCACCTGCCAGTGTATAACTGAAGTAGAAACAAACTGGGGCATTATATTTAGTCCCAGTTATTGTAAAAAAAATGGTACAGCTTATTTGAATCAAATGATTTTCAATCTATTTCAAAGAATAGAAATCAAAATAGACTGGCAAGGGCAAAATTAGTATCCTCAATACTGAATGCATGTATATTAAGGGTTGCACAAGGTTGAGCAAGAATTTTTTATTTTGCCCTATGTAAAATTCATCAGCTACAAAGCTCAGATTGATATTGGCATTTAAATCATTTCTTTTGGGAGATTCAAGTCGATGAAACGGAACCTTTTCCATCAATATTGATAATTGAATTGCTTTTTCGTTTGACTGGCCTTAAAAAGTTAATGTAACCCATTTGTCTCATTTCACAGGAGAATAGAATTAGTTCAGAGACCAAATGTTCCTGCAGCTTGTATGACATTCAGCCCATTTAGAAGGTTTCGACAAGTAACACATTGCCTCTATACTAATAGAGTGAAGCCATGTACTTTACTTACATTGATTTCATGTTTACGTTGCGCATTCCATACCACTTTTAATACAGATAAATGTGTACATTAAAATCTGCATGTTATGATTAAGGTTCGGACCAAGAAATCATAGTTACTATAGACGTGGGATCGCACTATTAATGGTAACATTAAGAACAGAAAAGGTTAGCTAAAGGTGTTCACAATCATTTGTTACGTGGTGATGTCCCAATATGATAATGCAAAACGAAAAGGGCTGACAGAGCATCATTAGCCTGCGCTGATATGGATTGATGATTATGCCAGTACAAGGCCACATACATGCTGTAGACGCGGCCTGATAGCTCAGTCTCAAACACAGAAGTTGCTTGGTCGATCTTGGCATCTGAAGGCTAAATTGGGTCAGTAGGTTCCTGAGGCAGCACATACCTCTTGAGTCGTTAATGGTTGCATGTACCTTACACTGTTGGATACCGTGACCAACTGAAGGCATTGAGTATAGGGCCTGGACCGCTCACTTACCTGCATGCTTCGTTGTTTATCGCTATAATCGAAAGGCAGGGAGCTCACTTTTTGCTTGAACTGCTGCAGGGTTGGTGCGACCAGGGGGTGGAGGTGAGTTCCATTTGTCCACCACTCTGTTGAAAACAAAACAAAACAAAAACCAAAAAAACAACAACAACAAAAAACAACCCCCCAAAAAACTATAAAAATAAAACAAACAAACAAACAAACAAACAAACAAACAACACCCCCCCCCCAACTGGCGTGGGTCAATTCCGATGCAATTCTTGTCTAATTTAAATGTACACGAGTGGTTCTCTGATTTTTAGGACAAAAGGTTTATTCTCTGTCCAGTCATCGAGGCAATCAAACTCTTATTGACTTGGTGATATACGAGTTAAGTTGCTGAAAACCACGTTGATTGCAAATAAAGATCTTGTTGGCTAGTGGTATTTTCATTTTTTTTACACAGTATGGTTTTCGGTAGGAGTTTGATCATCTGGTTGGTTATGAAGACGCAGCGGCACTATGATTGTTGTCACCACCCCAGTCTTCATGTATCTATCCCCTGAATATTGACTTCTTGAAAAGATAAGATTGCGGTAGATCCAGGCTTGGTCTTTTCTTTAGAAATAATGATAAATGTTCACATTAAATCCATATATTCAGAAGAGTCTGATTGGCTTATTGCTGATGGAATCAGGATATATTACAAGATTTTGATGTGTGGGTCATCATATCGGGATGGGGTGAGGGAGTCGACAGTTTTTTCTTGAAACAAGGACTTTACAAAAGAGCTTACAAGAATGGAAAATATAACACACACATTGAGGTGGCTCGACTGACTGCTTTTTGAAAAAATAATGGCTTTCAAATACACCCAAATAATGTTAACAGTCCTACCTAGTGCTAAAGTGATGATGTGTAAATGTTAAAGATAACGGAGGAAACATCCAAGTGTACATTGGTGGTTATTTTGAGGAAATGGCTAGGAAAAAGATGATGATTTTAAATGGTACTTTAACCTGCAGACTCAAAACTATAAAAGTAAATCAAAAGTTCTTTGGCCAACAACTAGTTCCTCCGCAACTGGCCACGGTCAACATAGCCATCGAAAGGCCCTGTTTTGACGTTCCTTCAAAGGCCAGGTCTCTGAGTGCCTTTGCTATCCCAGTGCAGAAAAACTAACCCGGTCAACAGCCAATGTGGATCTTTCTGTGAATAAAGCTTATGCTAGGCACTGGGTACTTTGATTCCAACTACACTGCCCTGTCATATGTGGTTGAGGAAGTTTCTTTAATTGGGCCATCCACAACAGATGATCCGCCACCATACTTTGGTCTGTGGAAAACATGTGCGCATGCATACATTATGTTGACCTAATGCGACAAGAGGCTGAATGTATTTGACACTAATGCTCCCCGAACTTTACGGACTCAAATGTGGATACATGGAGGCTTCATTCTGCAGATTGTGATGCCAATAATGCATTAAAATGTTATAATCTACATACTAAATAAAGTATCTGGTCATTAGCATATTACGCACACCACATATATATATATATATATATATATATATATATATATACGTGTGTGTGTGTGTGTGTAATAAGCACAATAGATATGTTAATTATATACAAGTGTAATCAGTATACTTTTCCTTTTCTTCTGTGTCCTCCAGTTCTGTGTACTAGCCCCGGTTGTGGCGTATGATACGTTTTAAGTTATTGCAAAAGAAAAAAGAAAAAAAAACCTGCAAACAGATGTACACATATTTGTTGCAAAACATTATCATTTAGGTGGAATTCGTGTCACATATGCCCTCACATACAGCTTGTCCAGCAAATCATGCACCACTTGGCAGCACACTTATTTATTTGAAACTGAGCAATCTTTGATATTGACTAGTAAAATAAGCTTACTAGAAAAATTGCATTTCACTATTCCAATTAATACATTTCAGGTTTGGTAGACATTTGGGGTGGACTCCATGGATGGCCTGCTGTGGAGCCTATAGAGAATAATCGATTGTTTTGTTAGTATCATGAAACCAGGTAGGAGCTTTTTACAACTTGCCCATCCAGGAACCATCTTCCGATAGGCCTTACGTGAACATACTTATACATTAAGGCCTAATTCATAATTGACTGGACCACCATACCATTTATAATACAACCTCATGAACGTATTTACTGCTCATATTATGTGTGTTTCGTGAATATTAGAAGATTTCATTAAAAACACAGGCCAGTGGAAGATAGGCTTTAAAACCTCCAAGTTTAATATAGCTATGAACTGATTTGTACTCTAAGAGAAAAGTTATGCTCAAGCCAACACGGGTATGAAGAGACTTGGTAGAGAGCTGTATACGATACATTCCTATCAAATTTGACGTGAGTCTACCTGAAGGTTTTGAAGAAGTAAAATGTTAATTACTGTTGCAATCCTCATTGATTTACGTGGTGATCAATATGCATTAATCAATAAATACCTAGCTTTGAAGAAATTGCGTCAAAAATGAGGGATCTACGGCATAAGCAACCAATGAACAACTTTCTTTGACACTTCCACAGGGTTATAACTGGGAAACATGATGTCTACTCCGTGAATACAGGCATACGGACTGGTTGAAACTTGATAGTTTCGGCACTCTTGCTGTATTTAATTTTTTTAATAACCACTAACAACCTTAAATGCGGATGTCGACGTGATGCAATCTTGTGTATGGCAGAGTCTTTGGAATCAGCACTTGATAATATAGCGATCAGAATAGTGTGTCCAGATGGCATTGTATTCAATGCTGGGCTAACCATGATATACAGAAGTTGAAAGTTCAATTATTGCATTTTCCATTAGGTTGCAGCATCTCCTGATTCACCATCTTATCCATTAGATAGCCCATTCTCATAGACCTATAGCTAGCATTTACAATCATGTCTCTTTCTATATATGTTTTGAAGATATTAAAGATTAACATTTTAAATACCCATAATTGGATAGTTTCAATTGCCGCAAATCTGAAAATGTATCCACTGCATAGCCCTCCGCCAGAAACCTATAGCTAACATTTAAAATTGTGTCTCTATATAGAATAGTTTTAACGATATCAAAGAATTTTAAAATTAAAATGCCACTTATGTGCAGAATTTTGAACATTTTGATTACAAAATAAAATATGCACAATTTCACTGCTTGGTCAACCATCATGCCGCATTAGGCATTTCTAGATGCTGTGGTGTCCTACAAAAGCTCCTTATAAAATCAGGGCGAAGCAAGTAAATAATCAATCACAGTAAAATAGAATGTCTGTGTTTGCACACAGACATAAAAATCGTTTGATCAGTTTTCGACAATAAAAAAGTGCAAAAATAAACTGTGTTTAAATCAACTTAGTATGCAATTAATTCCAGTGAGTGTTAAAAGTTCACTAGGCGGCAATGGTGATATGCTAATTATATTTTTGTACTGCATGGTCTCTGAAAAATTCGGATAAGGAGTACAGTGTGTGGCTAATTTTGTAGAAAAAATATTTGCACCTACTTATTGGAGAGATTGAAGTATAAAACACCAAACAGTCGCATTTTCTGAGTGGCCCAAATAACGATTTGTTGGTAACTGTTTTACAAAATAACCACCTAGCCGACAAATAAAAAGAACTGAAAATAAAAACATGTAACGAATGTCACCATATAACAAAATCGAAAAGCCTCATATGATCTATGCGTGTCTGAAAATTATCAATTGTGTTTTCAATGCATATTTGAATAAAAAGGAAAAATGGGCAAGTCTTAACAGTCGATTATATTGCATTCTCCAGTCGGTAAAATGTTTCATTAATCTAAGTACCCATGTGTATAAAATGTAAATATCTCGCCTTATCAATGTTTGCCAATTAATGGTGAGTGTCTGAATTTTACCAGCCCGTGCGTGCAAATTTCAAAGGCCTAATTGGTTTCGCCTCAGAGCAAAAATGTACAGGGTGTTTCGTCAGAAGACAAGGCTGTGACATGCTGATTAGTGTGCAGCCACAGAGCTTTGTCAAGACTGACCTGGCGGTTAAGCCTCTGAGTGTATATTCTTTTGATTACTCTCTTGGGTCTTCTAGCATATTTGTCTCAAATACCATGTGGTGTAGTCCCTTTCTAGTTGCTTAAAATACGCCAATTAAGCGCTAGCATGAAGGCACGCGTGTCTCTTGCTGAGCTGAAAGAGACATAGAGCCCGCGAGGGACATCACTGTGCAGGTTTCGAAAATATATGGTACAAACCGGTGGCCTAACTGTCAGCCGGAGACCTGGTGCACGTATGCTGCCCTTATCCGACTTTAGGATTCCGCCTGAAGATGGAAAGACTAATATCGCCAACGTGACGCAAACTATAGAGGTTTAAATTTTACTTTTAGTTTATATTATCGGGTTTTAATTCTGATTGTGAGTTATTATCGACATGCTACGTTAATGCAAAGCGTAAATGTCTACAATTTGCAGCTCTAAAACCCACACTCTGGTCAGGTGTGTGCAAACAAACAGAAAGATGAATGATCCTATTTCATAAAAAAATGCTTGAAACATTAACCTCTGTGGTAGTAAACTTTATTCATAGATCAGCCATGAGAGATACTCTAAAGGCGAACATCCCCGTTATCAATTGTTATTTTCAACGTTTATCGGCATAAAGTGTCTATTTCAATTCCACAATGTGTTAAAAGGATGCCCTTTTTAGATATCTAACTCTCAATCGACGACAGCATAAAAATAATCTCAATGGCTCGGGAAAGATCGATTGCGGTCATTGAAGGAAGCTAATGTATGAAGACCATTATAGCACATTGCTGCAATCAAACCCTGCACCTCCATTCTTCCTGGCACTTTCCGATCAGAATCGACCAGCAGCGACATGCATGGGTGTTATTGCCTCACGCTACTTTCGTGTTTACAAAATCATTTGAATGCAAGTCTTAGGCAAGACTCGCCAAAATAACAAAGATCCTTGGTCAACAGCTTGACTCGGCGCTCCTTGTGCTCCAGTCGGTCGACCTGATCACTGTGAGGACCACTATTGGGTAATTATTTTTGAAACAGAATGTTAGCGGTTTGTGGATTGAGGGTAGACATTCCTCCACATTACATTATAATATAAGGCCAGGTCACCAGATTTGAGGCATCTGCTGCAGTGCCTTATAACTCACACCGAATCGAAGACGCTGTTGGCTTAAGACAAATCGTACTCAAATATTCGTTTATCAATTTTGGTTGTTACTCTGTTGAATTTTTTATAAATGACAAGAGTGTTAAGCTGCAGCAGACCATTCTTAAGTCACTGATGATCGCAAAGAAATACCCCAAATACATGTTCCTTTAAATATATTTGCGTAAACGATGTCGACTTATATTTGTGTCCTTTCAAAATAATAGATAAATTGACCATTGTAATTAAACAATATTCGTCAGTTACGATAGTTTTCAGTTATACCCATGATATAAGCATGGTATTTAAAGAGTGTCATTTGATTGGTCTTCCTAGTACAAAGGCAAAGAATTGCTTAATTCATAATTTACTTATGGCATTATGTGTATTAAAAAATCCCAGACACTTGGCTACATTTAAAACAAGTAAAACAAGTTCCTGGGAACAGAACTTATGTCCCAAGAATAAATTTAAATCTTAGGTCCTGCGAATTCATTTTAAAATCCCAAGAACCGTTGGTAGCACACTATGAGTGTACAAGTAGAGTAAACATTATTAAAGCACTTTTGCTTCAAATTAAATTAAATTTCCGCAAAGTTGCAAGTATTAGACGCATGTTAATTTCATAAGTGTGCAAAGCAAGCGTCATAAAATTCGAATGGATTGAACAAAACGAAGGTAAGATAAACCATTGTATTCTCCATAGAGTGCATACCACTCTCTCATACTCAGCCAGATTCAAAACGCGGCAAAAAAAAAAAAAAAAATAAAAAAAAATAATAATAATAAAATAAAAAAAAAAAAATAAAATAAAAAAATCTCAAGACATTTTCTTTGTTACGTAATTCTTTACAACAATAAGATTAATGCTGAAAATAAGCTGGCCAAAAACTCACTTTCCTCAAGGAAAAGCAAAACTTTCCACAGTAGTATCCATCGTGACAAACGGTCATGTCGGATCACACACCTTTCTCAAAGTCTATCAGATGCAGCAACAGACATAATGTGCAAAACGTCATATGTTCACTACGTAATCAAAACGTGGGTACTTTATATCCCACCATTATTCACTTGTAGATCCACCCTAGTATACACCTGCTGTAACCTTGCACTGTCTGTGGTAGCCAAGCAAAGTCTTGCATTGTGGAATTTATGTTTCCGCCGTAGCTTGCTACCTGCAAGTCGAAATAAGGAATGATTATCGCAACAACATTCCAAACAGGTAGCTTCAGAATTGTCGCAAATTAGTTATTATAAAGAGGTTGGGAGGGATACTCATATTTTACTTCCGTTTTGTTCATAAAAGTTTAATTTGATGACGTGTGCATTGCAAACTTATGAAATTGATAATTTCATTTCACAAACCTTTCGATATATATAACATTGTATGTCAAAAGCTACTCACCTGTGGTTAACATATGCGTACAAAAGAACCTGCCTGATCCATATTACTAGTATAGAAATGGGTGAAAGTAGACAAACGATACCAATTTGCCCTGATGAGTTGTCTATGACTCACAAAAAACCTTTGATATAAAGACCAATCTTGTTGATTGTGCATTAAATACTGCTGTATTGATACTTGTATCAGTTAACACTTGTTTCAGCTATCCTGCTACTGTGCTTGAAACAACCTGCTTGTGAGGCACCACGAAACTCAGTAGCCCTTTTTTCCTCTGGGATACAGAAAATCTCCAACATGCAGACCTTTCTACGCAAATATGAAATAAAAAATATTACAGACAACAACAGACTTTCTAGAATAAGAAATAAATCCACTGGGGGAGCTTCTGACCAACTTTTCGTGATTTTGCGAATTATCCAATATGACAAAAAATTTTGTCTGGCAAAACTTGAAACAAAGATGGATCGAACGCACGAAACTCAGATGAGCTTGTCAGACCTAACAACATTCCTATTTTGTAAGATAATAGTTTATCTGGTAGCTTTTCATTTGAACCGAGCTTTGCATGATAGATCAAAACCACCTCTACATCCCCAGTAAAAACTTTACCTCAGAACTGGTGGGCAGCTTTTAAATATTCCTGCCAAAAGCAGTACAACAGTAAGATGCTGCCCTTTTTTCACATCATCAACTGATAAATGAAAAGAAGACACTGCTGAATGATAAATATTCAATGTTCTGCACTGCAAATCTCTATGGAAAGAATCAGAAAGAAAATTCATTCCATCTGCCACAGTGACTGAAAATAAGGCAATTTCCTGTTCACTGCACCAGCTTGTCTACTCTTTTGTCAGCCTGGCTCATAAGCTGCCTTAGTTTTTGACATCCATGCATCAAATAAGAACGACGCAGCTTCTTCTGAAACTCCTTGAGTATAGACTCTTCTCATGACACTGTCCACACTGCTAAATGCAGAGGTTGAATTTGCAGCAGTGCATAGGGCCCTCTTCTTGGAGACATTGATATTGACTGACGCATCAGGAGAAGAATCAGTGAATCTGATGACAATGTATGAGGACCCAAAACTATGACTGTGCTTCCCAAACTGCTGTTTTGATCACCAGGTTGATTTTTCTCTTTTCTCACTTTTGTTAGGCTTTTCAGAATGAGACAAAACAGAGGAAAAGAATAACCCATCTCCTGATCCCATGCAATCGCCAGAGCATCTGTTGACAAGCAAACGGATCCAGTATCCAACTTACATATTTTGGAAGTTGAGCATTGTGCTTGGCAGCAAAAAGATCCATTGAAAATGGACCACACCTTTGGTTGATCAGTCGAAAAAAGTTAGAATCTAATTTCCAATCACTGGAATCCGTGCACAGTCTTGACTGTCCATAGGCCTCCTGATTAAGAATTCTCAGTAGAGTTTCTGTCATAACTCCGATCTTTCTTGATAGACAACAATGCCTACAATGATCACAAAATCTCTGACTTTGTGCTTCTTTTTGTCATAGTAAGCCCCACTGCAGTCACATTTTCCAACCTCAAATTGACATGAGAATTCACTATTTTCACTAGGAATCTGATTGCATAAAATGCTGCCAAAAGTTCTCTTGCATTTATGTGCAAAATTTGATCCCGTGTCATCTATAGGTCTTGGACAAGTAACCCCTCAAGGTCGGGTCAACTGATCCACAACTTTTGATCAAGTACTGAATACTGTTGCTGTGTCTATAGGATGTTAATATCACAGGAGCAGAGCATCCCAAATTAAGTCCCATCATAATTTTGGAATGGGAAATACTTATCAGCTGTGAGTTTTAGAAAGGCACTGTTACTCTAGAAATAGTTTAAATCATTTGATAACTTTGTGTATTTTTGGAAACATGTTTGGCACGGAACGGTCAGTCATGGCGGTAAGGTACACAAATGCACCGGTATAAAAATCTAATCACATGACCCCCATTTTCTTGGTTTTAACTTGCTGCTACCGGTATAAACTTGAAGTAGAATGCAAAGGAAGTTGTTGTTCTGCGTTTGAAATAAGATAAATAAGCCAGCGAATGTCGCTATTTTAACATGTAAATGCATTCGGCCTTGGTTACTGGTCCAAGACCTATATGCAGAAAAAAGGACCGGAAGTGACTTCTATGGGTAAAACACGCAACTGCTATTTGAACACCCCTTTAAAACTGGCACTCGATCATCGCGGAAACGGTTTTTTCCTGTTTGCAGGGTAAAATTTTGATATTTTTTGCTTACATCGATTTAGTGCTGTAGAAAAGTAAATGGACATTTACCCCCCTCCCCCTAACTAAATTAGGTTTTTTTTTTTATCGCACATCGATCTTTTCATGGCTTCCCTAAAGTGTGCCCTTGATATTGTATTGGTGATCTTTCCCTTGTTTTTTGCAGGTCATGAATTACAAATCAACAAAACACATTGGAACCATTAATCTATGGCTTTTGTACTAACTTTGTTACGTTTAATAGCAAATCGCCTTCTGCAAAGATAATTTATTTGCATAAGACTGTTCTGTATATATATATATATATATATATATATATATATATATATATATATATATATATATATATATATCCTGTAACATGGACAGAATAAGCAAACTTATGCCTTAGTCCTGGGGTGATGAAACTATTAGAATGGTGGCCAAAATGTGCCTGGTATTAAGGTATCTATGACCTTTGCACAAGCCGTGTTAGCAGCACAGGCATCCCTGTGCATGCGTGATGCCAGGGCTTACGAGCCACAGCACGGATATTTGACTTCGACCGAAGAAGAAACGTTGGCATGTAAAAATTTGGCTTTCCCGACGTTGAGTTTCCAGGAGAATGGAGCGTTCTTAAGTAGTCTCACAAAAGCGATGTAAACGTCTGTATCGACGGTACGATCCAAAACAGATGCTGGATCTGGAAGACCAAACCTTTCGTATAAGAGAGGTGGCCGATACATGTTGAAGATGCAGAGGGGTCCCCATTAAGAAGCAATCGTAATTAGCGAGCTTTATACTTTTCAATTATCATTAATTTATTTATTTATTTCAGTTTGTTTATTTATATATGTAGTTCTCTGTGGAGTGGCTTGCTCTTCAAGGGAAGCAAACTTATATCATAGCACAGCAACTCGTGCCATGTAAGTCGCACTTATTAACTATATTTGACCCCCATCCAAGGCGTAAAAAGTTCAGCCTATGGTGCTCGTGGCCAGCCAAACATCCTTTCATTTGTGTGTTCACAGTGTTCGGACAAGGTCATAAGGTTTGGTGACCAATTCCACGAGCTGTTGTGGACATCAATAGACCAGGTTTGCAGCTCATCTGACCGACAAGTCAGCAGAGCACAGGCTATGGTCATTCGTTCGTTGTTATCTATTCGCCTGTTATTCACTTTTTCAAAGTAAATCTACAAAACTGCCCGCCAGAGCTTCTTCAAACGTGGTGGGCATCTATCTTAGGAGGATTTCTAACATGTTTGCTCAAATGATCATGCTTAATTAGTTTCTGGATTTCTTATGGTAATGACAGATACCTATAGATGCCTGCTTCTTGGTGTTCACGTTTGCATGAAAGTAAACATGTAACAGCGTAACTGTTTGAAAGATTGGCATTGCATTATTCCGACAGTGATCGATCCAGAATATCCAGAATTTAGCCAATTTGAAGACTTCAGGTGGGTGACGATACCTTAGGAAATGAACTCTCTTGTAAACCTATGATGTTTTGTATTAAGCTTTGCTTCAAAGATATATAACATGTCCACTATCATGAGCAGGGAATTAAAGATGGTATAGCAGAAGACAAGCGCGCTAAATAAATATGAAAAGATGTTTAAAGAAAAATGTCACACAACATATGAGTAGTAACCGACATAGAAAATTTTATAACAAAACCGTTTAAAAAGCTCCTTAAATGTCTTGAACTTGAAGTACAAGAATCATGCAAACTGCTAAAGTGATGCTAAAAGAAAGAGATAAAGGTGAAATGGCATATGATAAGACTACATCAATATTATGAAAAAAATATCAAAAGCACTATCGCAACAAATGATAATAATATATTTTGATGCTGATAAGGTACCCAATAATATTATCTTATGCAAACAGTAGAATTGTAACAGTCTCATCGATGAATTAGACCTCCCACTTGTGAATAGTAAATGAATTAGTGAATATCATTGTGGACAAATATGAACAATGTTTACCTTCATTTGACCTTACATTTTATGGTATACATGCTTCAAGACTTGTCAGTTTTTGTCGTCTAATGGTTCAAATAAGGCACAAGAATTTTGATTTAGTTACTGTGGTGAGGTGAAGTATCTTCCAAGACTAACATTTTGTAAATGTTATCTAACTCGTAAATCTTGTTAAAGCAGCTCAATGGTAGAGATATTCATTTACCTTTTTTAACAGATTTTGTCTGGGGAGTTCTCCAATTCTGAACGGTTATTCCTCATTCTAGTTCTTGTTAAAGTTTCCGGAGTACCCATATTGGAGGCCGTCTTGTGACCAGAACCTTGCGTGACAGGACCAACACCTACCTTGCCTCCACTCGATGTGAGCAAGGTGTCACTGCAAAGTTTTTTTTTTTTTCTGTTCCTATGGTTGCTATTCTTTTTTTTTCATTATTATTCTTTTTTATTTTTTTTTTGCTACTACTGCCCTTTCTATACTTTCTTCCTGCATTTGGTCTGTCAGTTATATTCTTAATACTTCCAATTATTAGCTACACATATGCTTCAAGCAGAGCTCGCACAGACGACCTTCAAACAGCCATTATAGATCACATGGCTCTCTCCAAAAGGCTCTTTTTTAATGTCGCGTCACATATGTCGTGATTGGGACCACGCAAGTACATGGCAAAGTTATTTTATAAGTACAAACAATATCCCTGGATTATATTTATGTATACGCTATTTTAGCTGTCAGTGCGTTTTTCTTCTTTGAGCATTGCGTATTCTACTTGTTATATGTTATAATGGAACATCATATGTCTACACACGAGAACAGAAATTAATATTACCCATCAGCTATTTTTTCAATCCTCTATAAAGAAATAAAGTTTATTATTATATTCATTATAAATAATCCACTAAGGCTAGCTTATGATGTCTTAGTATCAAGGTTAATCGCCTTTGCTGGATTATGCACTGATTTTCGCAACTCTGACTCCCGCTATTTATTTACCTTTCAAACAATTGTGAAACAGGGATATTTGCAAATTAAATAAAAGCATTAGCAATCGTTTTTGACGTTTACGGGTAAAACGAAAATTCAGTATATAGATATCAGGTGACTTTGAGATGTTATATGAATGATGTGATAGATATGTTGACCTGCCAAGTGTAATCCACATTTTATACAGTGCGCGGAAGGGGCATTGTATTCTTTTAAGTTGAGAATTGCTTGTATCAAAGCGACTGAACTTATACTTATGTTGGTACCTGTCATAAGTCAGAAGGGATATGTTTCCCTCACGCTGCTTTTCATATTCATCCACTGATATATAAAAATAAAATGTTGGTATGTCTGTCTTGAACCTCTGGATCTCAACCTTGCTTGTTTTTTGCCTGAGGGGTTTGATCATGGATGGTTTCTGTTTGCTTGGATTTTTCGGTGCAGTTTCTGTAGCAATGTTGAAAAGTGATGTCTACTTCCATTTTTTCATGACGGTCATTATTTTTATGTTTTCAATATGACATCTTATTCTCTTTAGATTTTCCATGAACAATGTATTACTTGGCTGATTTCACGTCTTGTTGTAATATCTGTTGATGCTCATGTTTGTGGATTGTCGAGATTTGGACGTTTTTCGACTTGGACTGAGTGTCGACTATGATATTTATGCGTAATTGTCCCATACTTTTAAGAGCTGAAAAGAAACCTACCTAGGTATTTTCGGAATAAGGCACATTGAAGCTTATTTGCCATTTTAATGTAAGTCAAGTTTAAAAATTATGCAAATTGTAAAAGTAGATGCTAACAAAAACTTTTCAAGGTGAGGTAGCACATGATGAATCCCAAAATACTGTGAACAAATATTAGCAGAAACATCTCAAATTATATAAATCTGAGAAGAATGCAGTATGAGAATTTATGGTTTAAGGCCAAGTGAAGTGTTTGTGACATTTGAATGTAGATACAGTGCAAACAGTAAATATAAAAGAACAGATTGGAAAAATTGGTAGTCGTAATAAAACTGTGTACGAAAATAAAGAGAAACACACCAAAACAAGCCGTGAGAAAACGCACATGTGACTGGGCAGGATCACCAAAACACTAGTGTGTCATTCAGTTACTCACTTAGTGAGATTCATGATGATTACAGAAAGGCAAAGCATTACAAGACATATAATAATGTTTAAAACTTTCATAAATAAATAATAAAATCAGGAAACAATAATAAATGTCAGTGTACTCTTTCGTGTTACACCATTTTTGTTGCCTTTAGGTTTTTTAAATGTAACTGATATCTTCAATGCTTGATGAAGCATGCTGGCTTACAACAGATTTTATAATTGTATGGACATATCTAAATAAAGATATGACTTAAAATATATATTTGTTCATGAACAGAAAGTTCTCTTGTGCTAGCTGTGTAGCTCTTTATTACCATTGTAGGTGGAATGATGACCCACTTTCAATTTCTGCTGCTTGTAATTTTGAGGGTTTTGGTGGCTGACATTTTCATGAAGCTTAAATATGTGAGTCTGTCGGCCACTTTGCATGGAGTACCACAAATCAACAAGAATCATATGAACTTTATAGACTGGTTGGGCAGCAATGAGTGCCCTTGTTTCTATTCACTTTTGTGTTCGTACGGTGTTTGGACTAGGTGATATAATTTGGTGACCATGGCTGTGAAATGCTATGGACATCAATCTTCCAGTCTCAGCTCAGCTTACTTGTCTGTCCGGTGAGCCGTCGTTATAGTTATCCTTTCGTTCTCGCCAATTCATCAGTACTCCGTGCAACAATTTCATATTTTAACTTGTTTCTTTAAATCATTGGACAGATCCTTTTCACATCTCTTTAATTTATTTGTTTTCCATCATTTCTCTTTTTAACTTAATTTATTTTGTTCAGCAAAAAGTGTGAAATTTTGGTCTTCAAAACCGCTTGACCAATTGCAGTGCAGTTACATGGGAAACCTTCTTGGCCATCAGGCTTAAATTGTTCTAATATACAATACTATGGTTCTATCTGTATTTTCCTTAATATATTTTCGTGCGTTATTACTATTTTGAGCCTCTTCAAAACGCGTTACTTAGATAATGCTGTAACCTGGTGAAAACGTGCCTTGTTGATGGTCAAACCAAATTCATTGCAAACTGTTGATGCTTCGGATTCTCGTTTTGTCTTTTTTACTTCAGGTTCTTATCATTCAATGCATACGTTACTCTAGCTTCCAGGTTCTGCTCATTTAATACATATATTCCATAGATTATTATGTAGGTCAATGAGGAATTGATGAGTGGCCTTGACCCACATTTCCCCAGCTCGGACGCAATATGGAGAAATGATTTTCCAATAACTCAAAAATTGCCAAATAATTTAAGTGATGTGAAGCTCTATGGATAGCTGAACTCCCGAGGCTCACAAACATTGTGACTTAACTTGTCGGGTATAAAGGTGTAGGTCATATGGTCATTGATAAAAAGCCCGCGTTTTTTCCCCAAATATTCTATACACGCGGCATATCAAGAGAAACCTGTTAACTACGAGTCATTCCAGCCGAATCTCACTTGTGTATCGACTTTTTGCACAGGATACTATATTTGTGAACTTAGTGTATTTATTGAAAGTCAGGACCTTTTCATTTTTGGTCTGTATTTTTTAAGGTCATGGCACTGACTTGTTAATGGCGATATTGAACAAAGCTTGTGCCCCTTCTGATATTCTTCAGTGTTGAATTTGAGACAATGGCCAAAATTTGCGGATATCCTGACCAGAAAACACGTGTTGGCCTGTAATTAAAAATTTAACAAACGGCTTTTGATGAAACGGAGTTGATTCCGTCGCCCATCTTAACACAATATAACCAGGCATCAAGGCTCATTTTTTAGCACAGGCCAACGCCTCTTCCCTGGAGCATCTTGTACGTTTAACACAAGGTTTTAACCGAAGGTACGGTCGGAAATTGAAATTCCTTATGGTAAACTGTCTTCAGTGCAGTGTTTTTTAATTCTGTGCACTTTTTAATTCTGTGCAGAGAGTTTTAATTTGGGGTCTTCAGTTCTCTTGACTTGTGTGTGTTCCACCAGCAAGGATGGCGCTGTAATACTTTCCTGAAAGTGAAATGTTTTCTCGTGAGCTTGACTGCCCCCTGTGGCGTTGACATGTGCCCCACATTTCATGCAGTTGTACTGTCACCTAACTAATCCACACATTCTTCGTTGCAACTTGCAGCGGGCGTGTTCGACTTCCAAGAAAGTCCGGAGGTTTCACTTGACAAGAAAGTTCTGTAAAAGTAAATCACACAGGTCTGCAGCCATTCTCAGGTTTCAACACGAGTTGTGTAATTAAGCCTTGGTCGCATACATTTTTGCAACAGAATTGCACCTATTTACGATGTGGCCAATTCACGCGTTACTGAGCATTCCATTTGTATGCACATTTTTTGCAACAGCGCAGGCGAGGCAACTATAATTATTGCATTCCGTGATTGCAGTGTGTTGCCAACCAACGTTCCACTTTTTCCTTGATGTTATTTGTATTTACTCGAGTAGTTATAATTGTATTATCCATCGGCTACTTCTTAATCCTTTTGAAAGAATTAAAGTTTATTATTCAGAGTCCTGATCCAAGGATTATTTTATATATGATATCCTTAGCTTGTATAAACAGATAGTAAATGAGCCAGGCTACAAAGCTTGCGATTTTAAATTCATCTTACAACTTTCAAAACATAGGAATTTAAACCTTGTATTCCTCGGACCTTATTCATGTTCCCAGGAACTTGAGCACCGTGTTCCTGGAACATATGCAAAACCCCCAAATTCCTACAACCAGCCTTTCATATGTTAATATGACCGAACGAAGTGAATCTCGAATACATGGCAGTGCTCAGATGCAGGTACGCTTCTTAACGCTCGTGGAAAATGGACCGTATTCAATGTGATAAGTTTGCTATAGTTAAGTTACATAAAGTTCATACTCGTAACTTGCTGCGTATTTACGGTACCAATGTTTGGCCCTCAAAGATGTCTGGTAGTCAAGAAATTTAGAAGCAGCTACACAGATACTTTTTCACAAGGTTGACTTGAGCGCACCAAACGGAGCCATGGATCAATTCAAGGTGGAATTATTTCATTCACAAAAAGGCCAATCTCAGAATATGTCGAGAATATTATAACGTTAGGTGGTATAAAGAAATAAAATGGCATAGCTATATATATATATATATATATATATATATATATATATATATATATATATATATATATATATATATATATATATATGTATGTATGTATGTATGTATGTATATATGTTTGTATAGTGGAAACCAGTTTTAATCATCGGGAATAAAACAGTACCAAATACATCAGTAATCACTATGTTATTGTTTTGAATAGTACATGTTTCAAAACGTTGGATATGGACAACATTTTACGAACATGTATCTGGAAAAAGTACCGTATGCATGCATGAAAGCTTTGTCCGTAATAAAGGGAGGCATGGTCACCGGTAGGCCAAACATTATGTTATCGTGTACAGTTTTGATGGCACTCCCTCCTTAAGGTAATTGCTCGATGGAAAGCACCACGGTTCTGAGTGGCGAAGAATGTTTTAAGGGTTCAGCGGCAAACATGATGGTGAAATATTGTGGCGGTTTGATGTGGATGTAATTAAATATAATATCAAGGCTTTGATGTCCAGAATATCATTGCTCTTCAGCATATTATTTTTGAATAGAGTTTCGGTGTGTGAAAGGAAATTCGCAGAGCATATTATAAGGTGTATGGCTTTCTTTCGAAGCATTAAAATACTTTCGGATGGAAAAAACCCAAAGAAGGATGCATTCGTTCCATACATATTAAAAGTCCCTGAGAAGACAAGACAATTATTTAGCCTTTTTAATATACACATAAATTGTTGACAGTTTATTTGACATTATACAAATATGACCACTCTAGCTTAGAGTTTCGTTCACTGTTAATCCCAACAAATAGAATTTGTTTTTTCTATGGATAGAGGTGTTAGCAATCTCACGAACCAAATCAAAATTTATTTTGCATTGCAAAAAATTAAAAAAAAAAAAATATGAACTTGGAGTTTGCCATGTTTAAAGATAACAACAAGCTCTTATATTTTCGTCGCTTGACGAATGGTTAAAGACACACAATGAGGAGATCAAACTTGTTTAATCCGCATACTGGATGAACTGACATTGGTGAGGCAATGTACAGGTCGTTCACATATATAAAAAACAAGAGCGAACCAAAGATTAATCCCTGAGGTACCCCTGTCTGAATATGCATGGTTTTCCCAAGAGGCATCGTCCACTTAAGGCCGCTGGTATCCCTCAGTTAGGCAGTTTTAAAGCCATTTTAATGCTGTTCTAGTGAAACCATAATGATTTGGTTTATATAAAAGAATGCCATGGTGGAAGGTTTCAAAGTTTTGATAAATCTGGGCTTATACTAATGATATTTGACCGGTGTCGCGTACTTATAAATCTGGGCTTATACTAATGATATTTGACCGGTGTCGCGTACTTTAAAAAAATGTCTCAGTTGAATTGAACCTTTTCAAGCCACGCTGGCTTTTATAAAATAAAAAAATAAAGTTACTACAGGCAAGTATGAGTGTGGTTGTAGTAAGACCATGTTTTCTTGAATAATTTAAAAGAGACATTGGTCTGTATTTATTTATCCGGGTATACGTTCTTTCTTGAATACCGGAAATATTGTATTTGTCAGGAAACATCCCGGTATTGATTGACTGGTTAATGCAAAAAAAAAAAACCTTGCTATATCACCATTAATACTCTACAATAATTTAATAGACAAGTTAGCATGTCCACTGTTGGATTTAGGTAAAAGTTCCAACTATAATTGTTGTAATATCCTGGGCAGAGTACAAAGTTTATTTTAGCAGCTAATATGGGCCTCATACATATGAAAGAAGAATTGAAATGTTCGACAATTTTGTTTAATTGAAGACTTTCGCGTTAATTATTTTCAAGAATGAAGGTAATTAATTTTGGTTTTTCAGTATATCTGAGGAGAGATCATACAATATGCCAGTCTTCTTTGCGCCAAACAGTGTTGAATTCGACACAATATGCCTCCATGAAACATGGATAAGATTATGTATGTATGTATGTATGTATGTATGTATGTATGTATGTATGTATGTATGTATGTATGTAGTAACAAATCGATTATGCTCATTGAAGCACCAAGAACATCCGCAGCTTTTATTTAGTCCTAACGTGTGTCTGCAAACCTGATGCAGGGAGCGGTGCGATGAGAAATGGCGGTGTGTGGACTGTAAAAAGAATACTGTATTCATCCAACGCAAATCATTACCTTACCATGATATTTGGTAGGAAAAGATACGCGTCAGGCGTGGTTAATTGTTTTATTTTTGTAAATGAAGCATTTTTATATTATATGATCTAATAATTATAATGGCGACTATTATGATATCGAATTATCATACAAATCTTTTTCAGAGCAACATGTCAACCTTTCTACACTAGGGTTTCGTTGCAATTCCGAAAGGCCAGGCGGTTGTCATAGCCTCAGGGACATCGTTGCTATCTGAAAGTGTAAGGATGCACACCAACAAAAGCTTTCCTATCTACCTGTAAGAGAACAAGAAGTATGACTTTTTTAATTTTTCAGTAACTCCACTTAATCATGAAAATAGCAGAAGATGCATGCAAACTAGGAAAAATCAGTGCATTCAGGACACAGTCTTAGTTAGCATAAAGTACACAAATAAATGCGTTTCATGCAAAGGATATTTGTATAAAATTGTGAAGGGATGAGATAGCTGCCTCAACGTGTAGGATAATGTACGTTGGTGCGTCTCTGTTGTTTCGTAGGAATTACCTTTTTTTCAATTATCTGTTACAAAGAGCTCAAATAAAATTGTTGACATTTTTTTATTCTGTCATGTTTATTTCTCCTTTTATTTCTCATTGCTGAATGTACTTGCTGTAACTGTCTAAAGTGCTTATGTCTCACGCAATTGAGGCTTTTCAAAGTCAGTGTTCATTTTCCCTTTGTTGTCATTGGCAGTAGATATTTTGGTGGTCTCATTGCTGTGATATTTTAGTGATTTTGTCGGCAACACAGAAATTATATTTCGATTCTTACATTTCAAAGTTACACATGTACTTAAGACCTAAGAAATATACCTTGCTAGAGCTGAAATGTTGACTTGGCTTGTGGCATACTGCCACCTAATACCTAGTCCACGTTGCCCGCCAGTATAGGCATCCATCCTTTCTGATTTTTATACAAATATACTGCTTCTGTACTGAAGGTGCTGAACTTAAATGGGCAACAAAGGTGCTTTGAATCCGAACTTTCAGCGTGACTCATCTCTGGTACCTACCGTTGTGTTGTTTTATGTGAGAGTGAACCTAATTGACAGCTACATGTAATGAGCAGTGCCAATTCGCACATTGTACGATAATTCAGTAATGCAGCAAACGTATATTGCATGATGCAAACAGGACCATACAACAGGGAACAGGAACACGATCTAAATTTTAAAGGCAGGTGGGTATATTCGTCTTTGATAGTACACTGACTGTATGTATGGGCTGCACAACAGATAAACATAAAAAAAAATACCTCAAACATAATTGATTCTGTAATCTTATAATCCCACAGCGAAGATAAATATGATTAAACGATGAAGAGTAAAAGGCCTAGTATTCGTTTCATAAAGTGTTTTATTTTATTATCTAGCTTATTTTCCAACCATCATGGTCATAATTGTGTTATTCTTGTAACCAGGTATGTAGGCAGTTGCGGTAATATAAACCATGCAATGGTACATACAAAACGGGTAATGTGCTTGTCTTCGCTGACGATGTGGTGTGAATTATTTTCAGAAATAGAGCGATAAATTTTCAACTCAATGAGGTGCAGAGTTTATAGACAACCAATGTACAAGGAACAGCTTTATCGTGACATTTTCTGTCACTATATCATCTAAATTTGTCATTCATGTCCCGCGATGTCAAGCCATGGTAGTTGTGGTGATCTTTAACTACTCTGATACAATTTGAATTTGTCGTATTTCGATCATAGACGTTTTTTGTGATAATTACGGACACGTAAAGCCGGCTGATGCCTGAAAACGTGTATCTACGTATTCAGCTGCTACCCCTACGATGGTTATTTTAATCAGAAGTCCGCATACAGAGGGGGTATACATTGCCTGTTTCTGCTTCACGTTATTTTAGGACTTGCAACACGGAAAACCTTTATTTCATCAGGAGAGTACAGTGTCTCTCACCCCCTCTAGCGGAAAGCCTCCACCCTACTTGTCACCTCATATTCCTGTGGTGCACTGAATTGGAGGCCGACTTGCATCTTCCCTGCCATATAAACTTTCTTACGTTATAACCTCACAGATATTATAGTTTAATTTTATTTTGAATGTCCAGTGATTGTACTTGATTCGACAGACCATTTTATGCAAACCATATGTTGTCAATTAAACTTCATGCATTCAGATTCGCATATTGGCATCATCCAGCATTGGAAGATAAAACAAATATTTGCTACATCAGGCACTAATAGTTATAACGTTTAATCCTCTAAAAAGAGAAAATCACACTGTTCCGGTGGAATGGTACTCTTTTGCGTAAGTGGCAAAAGTTGGCCAGTTTTGTGTCTAATGTTCATCAGCTTGGACATGGAACGTTAAGGAGTTCACGTTGTTTCAAAGTCAACGCATTGTGAATGTGCATGACGGTAAAAAGATTGTGAAGATTATTCTATTTATAAGCAATCTGCACCAGCGTTATGCAAGCGATTAAACCTTATCCACTGAGCTAGGTTTGTCCTACCAGTCGGTCACCGTATCAAGACACAAGTTGAATCTGGAACGAAGCTTCCGGTGGAGGCTATTATAGGTCGGCCTACTGATACTACAAACTGCAGATTTGTATGAACTGGTCTATATATAACCCATTATAACAGGTACGCAGAAGACAGACATCCGTATTTCAATACCAAATGGTCAATAGATGGCGTGCCCCAGCCATGAATTCGGAAAAGAAAAGAATAAGAAGATATAGGTATGCCCAGTGATTTTTTTCCATGCCCCTTCCAAAGACAACAGGATGGAATAAGCCCCGAAAACATACTTTTTCTAAGTTATTCATTCTTTTTGACCAAACTGAGGAACAGGGCATTTTGATTTTGTATTTTTGTCGATTGCATAGACTCAAATGCATATTTTCAATTCTTGCTAAATTGACTGAACACACTTCACTTCGGGATTTTCTCGGATGGTATAATACCCTTACTCTCTTCATATTAACTCATGCATTGCCAAGTGCACAAATGTCGCTATGCTCTGAATTGAAATAATGATGCTCGATTAGTTTTCTTTGCAATCCGAGCTTTCATTCAAATTTACCAGGTCTGTAGAGCCTTACACCATAAAAACAGCTTAGGTCAACAGCTTACTTGGGTGCATTGTGCTCAAATCGCAGCGAGGAAAGCTGTTAAGGTAGTCAAAATTCGGTACTAAACGACTAAATATATGCCAATGTTATGACGGTGCTGTACGAAATACGTGAGCTATGTATTCAGTGCAACCCCCCCCCCCGCCCAAAAGAAGAACAAAAACAAAAACAAAAACAAAAACAAAAAAAACAAAAAAACAAAAAAAAAAAAAAATAAAAAAAAAAAAAACAAAAAAAAAACCAACAAACAAACAAACAAACAAAAAAAAAAAAAAAAAAAATAAAAGAAAATTAAATGAAATAAAAAAAACGGAAGATGTCATGAGTGAATCAGTTCAGAACCTTCAGACTAATAATATCTCTTTTATTTCTCGCTTGATGCTTAAATGTTAATGGTGTCGCTACAGTTAGGTGTTGTAGAATATGGGATCATACAATAAAGGTATGAACAGGCACGAAAGTATAACGATCAGTGTTGCAGATAACTTGTTTGCTAAATCATCCTACCCATTGTCAAATGAAACTGTAGACTTTAACATTAATAATCGGAGTAAAATTATTTGAAACAGAAATATTTGGTTATGTAACTGAATAAACGTTGCATTTCTGACTTAAAAATCATCATCGTTGTCTATATAACAAATTCTTGGTTCAAATGAAATTAATTTCGAGTCAACCACAGGCCATCATTTTTTGCTATGACAAGAAATACAAAAATCAATTGAAAACTAAAATGTGATCCTAGGTTGGTAGATAAATTGTTAGATTAACTTCAGTGGCATTTTGCCTTTTTTAAAGAATCCATGAGATCGACCATGGTATCAATTTGGGTCGAGTTGTGTATACCATTTCATACTGTCTGTTACATCATTTCCATTCGTATTACAAACAACAATAAATAATGCTTATGAAACCCTGATGAAAGACATCGACATTAACTATGGATCATCAATGGTTATTGGCGGCGATATACCTTTTAAGACTTATCCGTATGTATTATCACAGTCATCAGCAGCAAGTTGAACAACTAGGTGTAAAATTTCTGGAGCGCCGTCACCCGCATATTTGCACGATAACGTAGCGAGTACTTGCTTCGTTAATGATGATTTATGATGTCTTTCGCAACCGATCAGGATCAATCTGTCTTTATGTTAAATCAAGTGATGTCATAGTAACGTGAACAGAAAACACAGTTGAAGTACTAACAGAGGAGGGTTGACTTTCACAATGCCGAAGTAGACAACTTAACATGCCTCCCAGGAGAGAACCCATTTCTTCCCATATTCTGTGAGTACCTGCCCTGTGTCCGCCAGGACAAAGCTGGGCCAGCAACCGTATTCCCGTGTATTGTTGCTATTCTCGTTTGCCTCACCACAATTTCCATTTCAAGCTATTTTTTCATGAAAAAATAAAATAAAAGACACCAGGCCTATAACAATCTTTTCATTCGGGGGGATGGGGTGGAGGTGGGTAGAGAGTGTTTTCGGTATATGTTTGTGTTAAACGGATTGAATAGAAATTACCAATTTCTTGTTTATTGTGTATTGTTATATAGTGGATGGAATAAGGTCATCGAGTCTACTCAGGGCCACCATTGAATACTTTCGTGAAAAGTTTTTTTTTTTTTTTTTTTTTTTTACATGTTCTCTCTTTTACATTTGACCACTTGAACCTAACTACCAGTCATTGTAAATGTCGACCTTACTACCCTTGCTATGTGAAGTCGTTCTTTCATATACTATTTTAGATTGATTAAAGGTTAAAAAAAATCCACGGTGTCAGTTGACGGTTTGGCGTCCACAGACATGCGGAGAAAGCGTCAACCTAATCATTACCATAATAATGTAAGCTGGCAAACAACTTCAAGACTTAAAGTAACAAAATATAGAACCTTTATGCTCATTTTTTTTCATTATCGTGCATCCCTAACGCCAGAACACTGTAAAATAGTCGCATTTTTTACGAACGAATCTGCGTATGGTGCTATGTTGCGGCCATTGAATGCGACGTATAACTTTACTTGTCAGAACAGTTGTCATTGTTGCTCTCATGCTGCATATTCTTCTGCAACCATTTCGAAGCAAAGGGAATGTGAGAGGATTTAAAGCTTTCCCGTTGGTCTGTAATCTGCTTCCCAAAACTGAACTTAACAATATCGTTCTTAAGTCAATCAAGAACAACACGAAGGTATCTCTTTCTATTTTACATGTATCCCCTATTAACGCAAAGTAGATATACAACAAAGGGGGCACAGCTGCTGAAAAATAGCAGTCCCGTTGCTTATTGAGCAATAGTAAATGGTTGGATCAGTGTATGAAATAGTGCCACAGAGGTTGCTGTGCAATGCAACACAAATGTAACTACGTTTCTCCTGGGATGAAGAACCAACTAAAATCCGAGGATTAGAACTCTCTGTCTGTATAATTCAAACGTAGCAAAGCATCATATAATCATGATGTAAATTAAATCCACTGCTGTGATATTATTCATATGGTAACTTTGGTAATGTATATAGTGGCCTGGCGAAAGAAGTGGACTTCCATTCATTGGCTCTAGTAATATTATGGACTAAGTACTACAAGTTACTACAAGTTGTGTCAAACGTTTTTGCAACAGGACATGTGGTTAAATCCGCAGACTATCCGGTCAATAAACCACATGTGAGTTATCTCATATGGGTGCTGTGAATTAATTTACAAAATAACCTTGTACTTTAAAGCATGGCAGTTCTGTCAGCAGGGGAGCGTTAATTATCCTGGAGCACTAAACAGTTTCAAATTTTATGTAGCTCCTTAATCAAACAACATATTCCTCGAAGGACATTTATAAATTTGCCGGATCTGTATCACAGTATTTGTCCAAGTAATTGATCAACAGCCATATGTATCAAAATACAGCTCGTCCAGCGTAGTTCTAAAATGACACTTTTTTCGCAAAAACTAATGGGACCTATCATTTATGCAACATTCAGGAACAAAATATATTCATTTACATTATCATCCATCAGTGCCTGCATGTAAAAAGTGTGTTCAATCACAAGGTACTTAACGTTAATAAATGATAAGAGAAGAGCAAAAAGACAAGAAGATTTATTATTGGAAGCTCATATCATAATACATTGCACTAACTCGCTGCTTTGCAAATCAGTTGTTATGTTATCTGGGTCACTGGCTAGTTGATGGATTCTCCGGGCAAATGGATGCCTGATTAAAGCTGTATCCCATAATCCGATGAACATGCCATGTGATACCAAAATGAATTAAACTTTCGTGTGCGTCCACGTAAGAGCCACGACCATACGTGTGTACATATGTTCTATTGTAACCGACAAAGGGACAGGTTGTCAAAGGAAATGCCTTTTTTACCATAGGTTTAAACGAAAAGAAATAACATAGATTTTACAGAAAGATCAGCCTCATAGTTGCAATTTTAAACCAAAAGTTCAATGCTGAGTGAAGGATATCCTACGCACCGTGACGGATTTAGCGACGAAACTTCATGACAAATGACAAACCTTTTTGCACAAATTGCAGATATTATTAGTAATCTCCGTGGGGGTTTCTGAAAATAGATTTATCTCTTTCAGTTCCAGTGTTTTGAGTGAGATATGCTGAGGTAGAGCACCGACATTTATTGTCGAAACTGCCAATGAAAGATTTAAAACGCACAATGCTATGTAACCAAGTTAGCAGACCGAAACCAGCAATATGCCCACAACTTGTGAAATGGACAGGAAATGTTCATGATATTCCGTGGATTAGTATTGCTCTTCCATATTTGTCGAAGGCAGAATATGATGATTTCCATGACAGGCGTTGGTAGCTGTTTAGCCAGACAATGATCAAGCCTCAGCATGATCACAGAAAGCCCGACCCGAAGTCAAAGGGCAACAGGTAAACCTTGTACCTTTAAGCAGAAAGCACTTCGCCATGCACAACTTCCAGAAGAGCAGACAAAGTATCTTTGTTTTAATTGTGCTCGGCTCCAAAATGCGCCGTGCTTTCATGTTGTATGGGCGATTGTAAATGTCCTCCGAGAAAAGATCTGTCCACAGATTATTTTGCAGTGTGCCCTGTCACTTCCCTTGGCTGTGGAACCACCTGTCTCGTGTTCTGTATTGCCGTACAAGGTACTTTGTGCGTTTCTACGTCAGAACTAAGGACATCCGACACAACGATAAATAATACAGTAGTCTTTATTTTCCAATAATCAGTGCAATTTTGGAATGTAACAAACTAAAAGCTTGTAATTTTGTTGATTGTTCTATATCCCCTGGAATCAACAGCAAAAGATATTTCAAAATGTGGAGTTGCGCAACCATTAATATGTTTTGCGAAACTATGGAAACCAGTACATAACAAAATGGAAAGTGTGTTGCTCAACATAATATACCCAGTAAGCATTATAATTGTTTTGCTGTAATTTAAAGTCACAACTTAATAGTAACATAACTAAGTCTAGTTTAAACAACGTAAATAACTTTTTAAACTAAATATATCTCAATAACCTTGGCTGCGGCCGCAATTATATATTGTGATGGTGGTCCAGCTGTGGCGCCACACCTGCAGACCAACATATATATGCTGTGGTTTAGATCTTAAGTTATATTTTAATTGTTTACATGTTACAATATACGTCCTCGCGAAATGCAGTTAGAGCTTTTGGTTGCTGGTATGACAAGAAATACATTCACTGAAGCAAAAGTCGATTTTGCCAGATACCTTCTCATGAATAAAAGCATTAAACGATATGTCGCAAATTTATAACGTGAAACAAGGTTGTTTTAAGCGTAAGAGGGACCTAATCGTCGAACGTTATCCTGCACTTGGGGCACTTTCCCTGGCATCCCAATACCATTACCTACTCAGGCTATTGAGAGGGAAATGCTGGATCGGATGTAACGATGATGTGTGGGAATCCCTGTGCATGCGACATGTGGGATATTCCATACAATGACGTGTTACTATCGAGGTAAACTCTTGTTGATGCACATGCGCATTGACACACAGGGCCAATTTGAATATAAACAAATGGCATTTCTGTGGGAACCCTCTGGAAATGGGGTGTTGCTGTCATCCCAACTATGCAACAATGTTGAAGAAATCGGTCGTGTGGATGGTCGTAATGGCGGAACTACTGCCAACCAAAATTACAACTGTGACATTGCTTTCATTGAAAATATGTCCACACTCAATAACATTCACACTCATGAAACTCCAGTTCCCTGACAAAGTATTGCCAATAATGCTTGAAAATGGCGGAAAGTCACATAAAAAGTCCCTGTTTGCCACTTTCAGCAACTGCTAGGTGCAAGGGACTTTTCCTTTGAAATGGAAAGTCTAAGACAGGATATGCCATCCTAAACCAGATAACGAAGTTTGCCAACACAGTAAATCCTACAGAAAAAATCAGTCCCAGCCCAGTTTTGAGAAAACTCTTGGTGCAGATTTTGGAGGCATGACTGCGCATCATCCTTCATGTATGACACCTCTCAGACCCGCTTCAGTTCGCTTATCAGAAAGACAAGTCAATAACACAGGCATCCTACTCTTACACTCCCAATGTCATCAAAGATTGCAAGGAAGGAAAGCTTTCAATTACTTGTTGCGTCGAATTAGACGGTGAAGAAATTGCATCAGCTACAAACTTCATAAAGTTGGAGTCCATGGGTGTCTTCTTTTCCTTATTGCCTCTTTTGTCACCAATAGGTTGTCTAGAAACAGAATAAACACACGCATGTAAGACTGGCTTGATACTTCCATAGGCGTAGCTCAGGGCAGCATAATTTCACCCGTGCTTTTTATTATCTTCATCGCAGATGAGAAAATTTATATTTTTACATCCAATTTGCAGATGCCCCCACAATGTAGGTTATGTCTGTCAATCTCATGGTAGCAATCCATCTAACATCAAGATAATTCAATCCTGATGTCATAGAGAATATCCATTATAACCTCTCAAAGAATGATGCCATAATAAGAGCACACCATTTGACATAAAATGGACAGCGTGAATTCTACCATCCTTACATAAAAGTAGTGTGTAGGTGACATTCCTGACAAGGACCTTAAGCATGTAATCTTGTCCTAAATTGGATATTCTCTATGAGCCATGGGCAGTATTTGAACAGGTGACAAAATCCTGTGGTTGAAATATATATTGTCGTTTCTCAGGCTGACAGTTAGTTTTTGTAGTGGATCTTGGGGGGGGGGGGGGGGGGCTAGGTATTTTTACCAATTTGAGAACAAGAAATTCTTGGATCTCTTTGCTGTCATTGTTGGGTTTTGCATTTTTGAAAAAGGGTCATTTTTTTCTGCACTATTTGAAAAATATTTCATTGGCTATGTTGTGCTATGGGCTGTGTTCTCAGACTCATGGTTGTAATGTAGGTAGAGTGTGTTTATAATGCTCCAGATTCACAAATATCACAAAAAAGATGTAGGCCTACTTTCTTCTTTTGCTCTAAACTCAGCTGACTAACAAGTCAGAAGAACCATAAAGTGATAGGCCTACAGGCTCTTTTTAATTTTGGCAAAAGTAATAAAATTTGGGTTTTCAGGGGTTAGTCCTATACATTTTGGAAACACTGTATTTTGTAGTTAATGAGAATATTTCAAAGGTTGAAAGGACAGCTTTAAAACTACCAGTTGTCTTTTATGGGTGACTGTCTGTCTAAAGTCAGGAGTAAAATTTGTTACTTTACATTGGTGTTGGAAGACGAATGTTAGTGCTTTGGTTACTCTGGAATCTCTTTGCTGTCGTTGTTGGGTTTGGAATTTATGAAAAAGGGTCATGTTATTCTGCACTATTTGATAAATACTTCATTGGCTATGTTGTGCTGTGGGCTGTGTTCTCATGCTCATAGTTATAATGGAAGTAGTGTGTGTTTATAATGTTCCAGATTCATAAATACCACAAAAACGATGTAGGCCTACTTTCTTCTTTTGCTCTAAGCTCAGCTGACTGACAAGTCAGGAGAACCATAAAGTGATAGGCCTGCCAGGCTCTTTTTTATTTTGGCAGGAGTAGTAGAATTTGGGTTTCCAGTGGTGTGGTCTATACATGTTGGTAACACTGTAGTGTGCAGTTGATGAGAATATTTCAAAGGTTGAGAGTACCACTTTAAAGCAACCAGTGACTGCCTGTCTCAAGAAGGGAATGAAATTTGTTTCTTCACATTGGTTTTCGAAGAAGAATGTTAATGATTTGGTAACTCTAGAATCTCTTTGCTGTCATTGTAGGGTTTGGAATTTATTAAAAAGGGTCATGTTTTTCTGCAATATTTGCAGACGTAGTTGGATTGGTGGAAAATGAACCAAAAACTTTGAGAGCTAAGGTAGATATACAGAAGAAAGCCCCTATTGCTCGCAAAAGAGACTTTCTCTGTACTTTTTCCACTTTGTATATTCACATTTCTGCATGACACCATAGTGGACATGTTCACTCCAAATGTGGTATTACAAGGCTTTTTTAAAGACGCAAACATGTGTTTCTGGAATTGAACTCGAATAACTGAGAGAGGCCATGCAGAGTGTTCATCGCTATACTAGGAATATAGTCGATGTGCCCTCCAGCGTTAAAACCTGGGGCAGGTCCATCCATTGAATGTCTTAGAGCCATTCTACCTACCACACACGGGTTCAAACTAAATCTAGGCTCCAAGAAGACATGAGTCCGAGTAGCCGAAGCAAAAAGCACTTTTAAAGCTATCCTTAACGATCTACTTGACAATTTCCTAAATCTTCACAGCACTCTCCAACCCTGGTCCTTCTGGTGTAGCGGCCATCTGCTATACACAAGGCCTGTTCACTTCTCTGGTGGCCTTGGTGGAACTAGCTGCAGGTTACAGCAGCAGTGATCATGGTGAGCTCGTGGTTATTCATCCAGCCACTTAATTCCCAGAAGATTTCTCCACCAAGCACAGATTACAGGAAGGGCACATCTTCTGTGACTGTAAAACTGCAATCATGGCCATCACCAGCAGCTAGGTGCACTTGATTTCACAAAAATGTACCAGTCACACTACATCCAAGACACATTTTTGTCCACCTGCATTGAGTACCTGGTCACATTGACGTTCACCCAGATGAACCATGCTGATAAGCATGCCAAGGAGGCTGCAGCTAAGGCATCTGTTGTTAACATCCCAAAGAGCATGTCAATCAATTCCATCAAAAACAGTCAAAAGACACAAAATCACCAAGTGGAACAAGGCCTGGAAGGTCAGAGCGTTAGGAACAAATATCTATACTTATGTTCAAAAGCTTGGCCACAAAGTACAACTCTAAACACGACGGAGGCCAGGCTAATAAGGCTACAATCTGGTCACAACAGACTCCACAATCATATGTATTGTCTATTACTCGTCGACTGTCCATGTTGCAAGTCATTGTAATACTGCGAACAACACATTGGGACCAGGAACAACACGTAGAAGGTTGTACTGAAAACACCAACAATAACATCTCTGAAAAATAAATAATTAGTTAGACATATATGATAGGCCTGTACTACACTTGATTATGTGAATTCGGCAAGGATAGAATATGAGGTGAAGGACAATGGAGGCCATTCAGGTGAACCAAAGGATTGGCATGTCGTATTAATGTTGGAAATTCGGTATGATAATGACAATGTTAAGTTGCAATAGTATATTCAATATGACCGGCAATGATGCGGCTCAAGTAACTGTTCCATTCTAGTGAATTGGTCTAACCGCAAACACGGAAAACATAATAAATAGGCCAATTCTTCAGAACATTATTTGGAAAAATATCCTGGACCAAAAGGGGTAATTTGCCAGGTCACATGACCCAGCAAAATTAAACGTCATCTACTTAAAAATGTAAAAATAAATCGAACATACTACGTTAAGATTTGAACCCAATGTATCTGATTAAAAATCAGTATTTGTAAAGCGATATTCGAACCAAAGACAGCTTGTCTGTATTATACCTCATTTTGGCTTCAAGGCTTTAGATACTGCATCCATCTGGGATAAAACCTTATGCTGCCTGGAAAATCTTCATACAGCACAGGGACTGAAGACTGAAAACAAATGTATTGTCTGGTGGAGTCATTAAAAAGTTTTTATCTAGAAATCAGTAACTGTGTTGCCTCATCTTTCTTGTCTCTTCCGTGCAAGGTGAGTGACTGATACCATCTTTCGAATAAACTGTTACAACTATTTTCCATTATCTCTTCCATATATTGCACAAACTATAGATGTCGCGGTCCTTTTCCCAGACCCCCACAGTAACATAAAGCCTAAGGCCCAAATTAAATTTCCCTTTGAAATAAAATATAACATACAAAAAGAAATACTTTCAATAATCGCACAAGCAATTGCAAATCTTGACATATGTTGATGTTATATACGAATCACAGTCACGGCATTATGGTGATATAATCCTGCTAATATATGCCTTATTTCATTCGTTCGATTCATAATGTGCGTGATGCAAAATGAACGTAATATGACAGCTGGGACATGAGACCAGTTTTTGTAGGATCACAAATGATGTACGTCTAGAGTTTGTTCACATTATTGTTACATGTACGTCTGTTATTTGATGTGGCACATATCGTGAAGGATGAATTGAACAGAGTATCATGCTGGGAAGTATGCTCTAATATACAATTCCCAGTCACAAGTTGATGTTTTAACTTTATGTACGATGTGGATTGCTTTTAGATAGGGATGGCAGAATATTCACTCTTGTCTTGACATTTGTAAGTATTTTATATATATATATATATATATATATATATATATATATATATATATATATATATATATATATATATATATATATATATATATATATATATATATACTCTAATGTTATGTTGATGTCAACCACCGAGCCTGGTCGCCGAGTATAGCTAATGAGTTGTAGAAATATTGTGTTTAATGGTATTGTTTCTGGGGATAGCGTCGACCTGGCACATTTATCCGCTCTGCTTACTTGTCATTCAGCTGAGCTTAAACAAAGGTTTGTCGTTTGTCCGTCCACAATTAACATTTTCGGCTTCTTCTCCATAACCTTCCATGAGATTCACTTCAAGCCTGTTGGGGTGTACCTTAGACAGGTTTCTACCAAGTTTCTTTAAAGCGTCATGCTTCAATGTTTTTGGGATTCTTCATGTTTTTTTATCTTTTAAACAGTTTTAATAGGACAGTTTAACATGGAAGTTTCTTGTAATTGTTATAACTTAAATAATTTTAGCCTTTTTTAACAAGGGATGTACCGTTGATAAGTGTCTACTTACTGTATACAGGTGGTGATGATCCAGTGATTTTGGACCTTGACCTCATTTCCAAGGTTACAAGACACATGGCAAGAAATTTACACTTCATTTCATGACTTGGGACCTATTTTGAGTTAATACCTTGTTGTTGCACATGTTTTTTTTTCTATGATGGTCACACTTAGGCAGCGCATAAATGATCTTGACCTCATTTCTGTGGTCAAAGTGCAACATACAAGAATTTTATTCTACACTATACAATACAGCTGGACCTTAAAAGAGGCATTGTTTAATGACCCCTCCTCCCCCCCCCCCCAGCGTCCATTTAGTTCGACCTTTTACCCAGCTACGGACATATCTTGGGCATATTATTTAACCTTTTGTACAGCCAAATTGTGCTATCACTAATATGTGACAAGTTAATTTTTAATAACATTATACTCATGTGTATTACAAAAACAGATGTACTACAAAGCTATTAGTAAAGTATAAAAAGAGGTTATATGGGTGCTTATACCCATGCCATTATGATCAGATTTGGCACCTATTTTTATTTATTTATTTATTTATTTATTTATTTATTTATTTATTTATTTATTTATTTATTTATTTATTTGTCTATCTATCTATCTATCTATCTATCTATCTATCTATCTATCTATCTATCCGTCTATCTATCTATCTATCTATCTATCTATCTATTTCAATCCCCAGTATTAAGAAAAATATGTACAGAAACATCGATAAAACATAGTACAAATAGAGTAAAAGTGCAAGCCATCTTCACAATAATAGCAAAACTAATGACAGTAGCCACCAGGTCCCCACATACCGTGGCGGCCAATTGACACCCTCAAATAGTGGCGGAGGGAGCAGAACATCAAGGCAGGGTTTCATCCTGGCAGGCCCGGAGGACCCGAGAGCACAATTGAAATTATTGGTTTTTGAGCTCTCGAGTCAAAACCCCTACCTAATGAGAGACCCTCTGACAAGAACGCAGGAATACTCCCCCCCCCCCCCAAAAAAAAAAACCCTTGTAGTACTAGAGAACTCTAGTAAGCAGGGTCGCAAGTGTGTGTTCAGGGCTTCAGGGCTTATTTAAATTTTCATGCTGAACCAGGTATCTCAGTAACTCTACTACACCGTCTACCTGTGTACCAAAGGTCTGTGATACACC
The DNA here is from genome assembly GCA_964020975.1 of Hermodice carunculata. Taxonomy (NCBI): domain Eukaryota; kingdom Metazoa; phylum Annelida; class Polychaeta; order Eunicida; family Amphinomidae; genus Hermodice; species Hermodice carunculata. The sequence continues at coordinate 11,771,285 of OZ026619.1, read as the reverse complement.
AGGGCTTTAACCGAGGAAACATTTAATTGGAGAAAGTGCAGATTGGAGGAGACGGGTGACCATAGTGCCTGGGATCAGCCCAGCAGCTCCACTTGTCACATAGTTAGATATAAAATGGCAGCATAATTTACGGAAAGGTGTATTCAGGGACGCAGATCTCCGAAATAGGTCAAATGTGTTATGCTTAATAATTTCCTCAATAGGAGCAACATGTAGAGCAGACACAAGTGAAAAGTGATGTGATTTTTTAGAAAAACCCAAGACACGCTTAAGAATTTCACTTTGGAAACATTCTAAGTATTCCAGTGAGATATTAGATGAATGTACACACTGCAATCCATAAGAGGCAGAAAGAACTCCTATGGTTTGCCATAAGCAAGTTTTCACCTGGGAACTCAACCCCGGGTACGACATCTCTGCCGAAGTGAGGCTAAAAATAGCCCTCCGGGCCGAGTGAATACGTTGCTTCACATGAGTAGCATAATCATGTATGTTATTGAAATTCACACCCAGCATGTGTACAGCCTGCTCACACTTCAGAAGCGGGGAGTTCATATTCCACACAGGTTGTTGCGCAAATGGTGTCCCACCTACAATCATAAAATTATACTTTTTTCTTCGAAATGTAAATCACCTTATGAGAGTAACCAACACATACATCTATGGGGTTCTGGAACCCTGGGACCTTGGAGAAAAGCAGAGTGGTGTCATTAGTATATGCAAATGAGTTAAACATATGCATGGCAATCTGCACAGCATCCCTAGTATCTTCTAAGGATGAGAGAAGATCATTAATAACTATGTTGAAGAGAGCAGGGGAGAGAGCACTGTCCTGTCTCGTACCGCGGGGTATTACAAACAGGTCGCTGAGGACACCCTCCCATTTATCAATACCCTTTAACTGACGATACCATACCAATAACAGCGTCCAGTGAGAGTCGGACAATACGTTAAGTAATTTATAAAAAAGGCCATCATGCCATAGACTATCAAAACACTTTTCGGCGTCAAGTGTGGAAAAAGTGGGATATTGCTCTCATTGAACTAGCATAAGAAGTGAAAAATACGATAAATTTTATGTCGACCTGTATTGGATTCGAACCCACTACCGAAGGTAGTGGGTTCAAATCCCATGAAGACATCATGAAGGAAAGCACAACCCATGTCTGTCCCCCTGCCACGACGGAAGCCGAGCTGAGTATCATAATAGCAAGTTTGCATAATGCTAATGTAGCAAAATCATGATATTGAATTGAATATTCACTTGTTTTACAAGTCTGATAATATGATAATTTTCTCAATAAAATAAATATATATATATATATATATATATATATATATATATATATATATATATATATATATATATATATATATATATATATATATATATATATATATTCTTCCATACGTATACCAGACGTACTTGTTATTTTCATTTGAAAGTTTCTACACACAAATTTGGACTAATAGAAATAGACTTGGACAGGCATAGAGCAATAGTAAAAGTGCTGACTGAAACTTTACTGAGACGTTGGTCAAAACTGGCAATTTTAATTTGATCAATCGGAGGTTTTCTCCCCAGTGATACATCATAATTGTACAAAATGTCAGTTACTGTTGTAAGGTTTACGTAATTATTACATCAATTATATAATATCTCAAATCTAGTGGATATCTATATGGTGAGTTGACAGTTTTACCTGGAAACGTAAGAAATGATTGTTTTAATTTCATTTTTTATTATCACTGTTTCACAACTTTTGGATAACAGTGGTAAATGATAAGAGTCCAAGTTGTCAACATTAGTCCTTGCACTCCACTCGGTTAAAGGTGAATTTACATCCTTGTAAATCTGCCATTTCGCAGTTGGTGAATGATGTTTTCACTGAATACATTATCAAAGCCACTCTGTCTTTCCCGAGGCATTTTTCATTCTTGATCATATACTTAATCCTACACACGGTTGCTACTTGGACTTTGCTATTGGATTGTACTTCACATTAGTACTGGGTCTATGGTCCACAATTTTTCCGTCAAAGATCTCTATTCTCGAGCCCAAAAAATGAAAATTGTTTGCAAAGATGGACAACTACTACAAACTAGATCAATTGTCATGCTACTTTGTTCCAGAAGAACTTTCTCACTTAAATCCTGTATGCCTTTGCACATAGTTATCTTAATGCTGCGTTAACTACTGTATTGACTTGAACTCCAAGTTTTAAGTCACACATTTGATTTACATACATGGTCTTACTTTTGACATTATAACATGATTTGCAATGAGGACATTAGGGTGGGCGTGTGTTCCGACCAGATGTTAGGCTATATTATCATTGCTACGATGTTACAATGTGCGTCCTTGTGAAATGCAGCATGAACTTTTTGGTGATACGAAAAGTCATCTTCTTTTTAAAAAAAAATTGTATCGAATATGCTGCATTTATTTTTAAACCCAATGTATTGATTATAAATTAGAGTTTGTAAGTGATATTTGGCTCGCAGAAAGCTTGTCTGTATCGTACCATATTTGGGCATAACGGACTTTAGATGTTGCATCCATCTCAGATAAAACCTTACGCTGTCTGGAAATTTTTCAGACAGCACAGGGACTGAGGACTGATAACAAATGTACTGTTTAGCAGAGTCACAAAAGAGTATAGTTTTTATCTAGGAATCTTTAACTGTGTTTCCTTATGTATTTTGTCTCATCCATGGAAGGTATGTGACTGCTTCCCTTTATTGTGGGTGTAAATGAATTGATCTCCTTTTAACTTTTCTATCTGTTTATGTCAGGTTAAACCCTCCCAGGGGCTATTGGTAGCAAACAGCAGCCTGCGACAGTTACATGTTTGCCTAATTGTACTTAAAATCCTGTTAAGGAAAATTGTTTTGATAACATGTTCTTGGCATAAATGCTAATGACTTTCAGTCTTTTCTGACATGCCCAAATGCACATTTACTCAATCTAAAACTAAAATACTCAAAATTGACAGTAATTTCTCAAATGTCACAAACCTGACACATTACGTTGATACATTGAGTCAGGGTTGGCAATAAAATAGAGCTTAATTGTTTGAGTAGTAGGTTTCATCATGGAGTTTGTTTTACATTTCTGATGCAGAATGTCTATTGTTGCAGTCCTTGTTAGGATTTCCCTTGGTTTGTACAGGTGGTCTAGCTGCAACTGTTTATTTTACAATCACTGGGACTGAATATAATGCCCCAGCTTGTTTCCACTTCGGGCATACACTGGCGGGTGGTTTAACTATCATAAGCTGTCCAGCTAGAAACGGTACATATTGGTTCAGCGGTAAGTCAAATTGTTCTTATCTAAACCTGTAATGTACAAATTTAGTAATTATGGTTTGTTTGACAGGTATTCTTCCATAATGAAGCTCTGCATTTATAAGCAAAACTTCACGTATTTACCTAATTCATCATTTGCCACCTTCATATTTATTCGTTATTATGTGGGTTGTGTTTGATGATTATTTAGCTTACACAAGGAGCCGCTACTCAGAGAGACATGTACGGGTAAAATGGTCCGAATCATGTTGAGTAGTTACCCGCTGAGGATCCTTTAATTCATTTGGGCAGATAAAGCCTATGTCACAATTTTACAGAAGAACGTGTGCAATATGGACAATAGTTATTCCATATGTATATGGGTTAGACAAGGACTGGTTAGCTTATGGAGAGTAAAAAGGTCGGACTGCGGAATAGGGTAATGACTACTAGGAAGTGGTTATTGAAAATCTTGACATTCGCTCATGTTATATACCAGTGTATAGTCACAACACATACATGATTTTACCGGTAAGCAAAAACCATACAAAGGTAGGCCATATCTTTTCGAAAAATAACTCATTGGTGATAATAGCCTTTTCGCCAACCCCCCGCCCCCCGTTTGCTTATAAAAATACTTGGTTAAAGTTAACTTATCTCTAAAGCGAAACCCTTTCTGCTACTGCCTGAGAAAGGAGTCGTGCTACATCCAGTCAACGCTACATGTTCAGTTTGCCTTGTTTCACGATTTATAAATAACACGTGGATTCACAACTGGGAGAATTTTGAAAGATCGTCCGCTCGGTGATCATCAAATTTCATTCAGTTGCAGTTTACTCTAAAAATTAACTTCAAAATTGATTTGCAGACAAAATACTATAAATACAACACAAATAGACTCACGAGCAGGACTAGAAACCGCTGCGACATAAGATACAGTGAAATTCACACTTACGTATCGAACCTGCTGAAAGTCCAAAAAATGACCTTGAGCAAGTGCGTGTGGAATTATTTCTGCAACGGTGATATTTATATTTTGGTTCAGTCTTAGAATTTCTTCCGTTCACAAACCTAAATTCGAACATTCTTCAACTTGTAAGGGGAATTTCTCCAGACTTTGGCATTTGAAATTTTGAGTCTATAAAGTAATTTTTCGATACTTTGGAGGTGGACGATCTGTCATTTTAAATACGTTTCATTCACTATGGTTCAAAATTTGCGTCTCAACATTACAGTTCTGAAAATTGCAGCAGTTATGACTTTCACGACAAATACGTGTCTAATTTGAAAAAAAAAAATGAATGGACTGGTATGTCGTTTAGCCTCTTTTTCGTTAGACACTGTTCCACAAATTCATAAGTACTGTGCCGAAAATTTCTTTGTCGCCATTAAAATAGTGTCGTAGCCTGTGACAGAGACGTAGTGGGTACGAAGAGTGGTTGTTGGAATGTCGCGCAACAACACCAAATCCGAGCGTTCATTGGCAACATGCCTTTTGGGGGACCTCTACGTCATGATCTACATGCAAAAAAGCCACCCCTGGATAGCTACGTCACACAGTGATTGGGATTCTAAAACTTCTGCCATGCGCAGTTGCTACCAGGCTAACGGAAGTTTTAAATTCCATGGACGAAAATAAAATGGCGATAATCGGAGAAAATTGTGACCTTGGATGAAGAAAAATTCAGCCAAATGATGTTAAATCTGGGAAAATTAACGATGCCAAATACAGCGAATAAGGGAACTTAATGTGAATCAATGCTCCACTTCAATGGGTTGCCAAAGACTGCGCTGGGGAGCTACTGAAGGTTGATAAAGATGATAATTTTGATGTGACCACGTTTTTCCAAGTTGTATAGACTGTAGGTTTGGATTGGTGAATAACTTTACTTTTTAAAAAATCCGTATGTTATATATAGAGCTCACTCTGCTCGCTATGATAACAAATTATAGCAGATTAAAATACTTAAAAACGTGTTGCCTTCAGCCCCTCTTACGCAGGAGATGCAGACCAGGCCAAGCCCCAACTCACCACCCATCGGGTTACGCGCCGGCATCAAGCATGACCCGATGATGACCCTAGGATGCTGCGCTGCCCAGCCCGGTAACAGTGATTGTAATATATGACAAGACCGCACACCAGAGCCCTATATTTCAATAATAATTTTATTAAAATCCAGTTTCGGGGAAATTATATTGAGGTAGAAATACATCAAGACCCACACGGTAACTTAACAGTATAAAATACAAACAAAGACCGGATTTCAATACAATACGCAAACATTAATCTATTTCACATAGCAGGCAGGGAACAATATTTAACATAATAAACAAATCATGACTGAGCTATTTTACACTATCATGTCAAAGGACACCATAAGACATACACACGATACAAAACATTTATATAATGCTCTACCCTTGGGAAAGCTTCGGGCATAGAGTGAGGACTGCCCAGGCTCAGATGTACATGGGTTCATTAGGCCAAGGCTGCATGACATCATGAGCTGCCGGGGCCACCAGGTCAGGACTCGACCAGCAGTGCTTCACTCCAGGAACTAAAATAGGTCATGCATTGAAAATGAGCATGAATGTTCATAATTTATGCGCAACAGCAGGGATACATGGGAGTGCAGCACGCCACCCTGGGAGTTTCCACAGACGGAGGCCACCGGGGAAACAAGCCCTGTCCACCCAGAACAGTCCCCTAAAAAAAAGCAGGTGTGAAGTTTAGTTAAAGTGTATTCTTCCGACCATGGCTTCATGTAAATTCCATGATGTGTCAGGAATTTCAGGGGTTGGCACGACTAGAAGAAGTCATCGGAACGGGGAAACACCGAAATTAACCATCCGCTCAACCAGAGTGCGCTGAATAACCTCTTTAGCTGCAATGTATCTTGCAATTAACGTTATAGATAACTTTCTTGAAGGACTTTCCACTTTAAATACAGTGTTATACAATTCACAAAATCGTGAGGAATGACCTGCGACAACGGTAAAATACCAATGGCTTGAAGTAAGTTAGAATGATTGGCGCGTTTTCCAATACCCATAAACTGTTTCACAAGGGTACCTTGACATGATTCTAGTCGTGCTAAGTCCTTTCCTTTAATAGACACAGCTTCACATGCGAATATTTAAGATGGAACACATACAGTTTTCCAGAGATGCATTTTGGCATCAGTTGATAAGCCAGAATGTGACAAAACTGCATTGGCAAGGCTAGATAAGCCTTGTCTGCAACTTTTCATATGCTTCTAAGTGTGCTTTCTGGAATCATTACGACTCGAAGTACTGGTAAAATAGTTCCAAGAATTTCGTGGCACTCTGTAACAGCTATCTTTGAACCACCGAAATACCAAGTAGGGAGGTTATTAAAAATAGTTTTACCATATATCATACACTTAGTTTTCTTAATACCAAACTTCAATTTCCATTAGGAAGAATATGCTAGTCATCTATTCAATCAGCCTCAGGAGGCCTAGAGCCGTGGGGTTTATTAGAGAGATGTGATCCTCATTTGCAAAGTTCTTGAATTTATCATTACCAATCCGCAAGCCGTCATGTACATCATTAGACGTGATAACATATCGTTCAAAAATTATTTAATAAATATGGGAATAAAATGTTCCCTTGTGTTACTCTGCGATTAATAAATCAAGTATCAGTAAAACAATTAGAATCTCTGGCTCGGCTCAAGGAACTGTCATGGGCTGTGACTGAATAGAGATCTCTCCATAATCAGAAATGTATTTGATTTTTTTCGGTTTGAAATTAAAACCTCGTGTCATATTGAGCACACTTGTCCATACGGCCCTAAAGACCAGTCAGTTTTGCACTTACCAAGGTGAAGTCATCTGCATAAGCAAATAATATCGAATTGTCGCCTCTGCGAACGCCACCACACTCGGAAGAGTCTTGTTCCATCATATCGTTAACTAATGTGTGAAAGAAAAAGAAAACTACATCAACCACTCAAGGAAGATGATAATTAAGTCCTGGAGTATGAATGGTCTTCCAGAAGTGTGTTTAGATTCATTTAAAACCTCGACCCACAATGGGTCAAAACAATTTAAGTATCCAACACACACACGCAGATATATATATATATATATATATATATATATATATATATATATATATATATATACTGGAGAGCTTTCAATGCTCAAATAGAGACCAATGTTACTAAGAATTGCGCGACTGAATTAAGTACTTCGTTTTTTTTTTTTTTCTAAAAACCAAATTGAGCCTTATTAACACTATCTACTGCCACCACAAAAGATTTTAGTACTTTGGAGTGATCTGAATTCCACGTAATTGGGAGAAAATCGCAACCAGGTTGAGCTATTTTTGTTTCAACCATCTGGCATTCCAGACAACATATTAAGTGTATGTTACTGTAAGGTAGAAGGGTTAAATTCCCGATGGCCTTCTTTGAACTTACGTTGAACTGTGTCAACTATTTTGCCACAACACAGTCAAGAGTAGTGACTCCTCCCAAAGTCATTTATACGTTGGAACATTCTGGAAGGGTCAACTCAGGCCAAAACAAGATCCTAGTTAAAATTCTTTACTGTTAAAATATTTTTACTGTTACATGGACAGTTTCATAGTTGACTGGCCACTTTTCACTCCCACTCATGTCTGCCCGAATATTTATTCATGACATGTCACCATGCTAGTGTCAGAATAGGTGCCTATACTTAAAGTATACTGGCAAGCAGGTTTGCCCTGCAGGTTTTTCTCTGGGTGATGGGAGTGAGGAAGCAGTAATGCACACTGGCTCTACTTATAGGGGGGGTGGGGTCCTGAATTGCTGAAGGCCTGAACTTCTTTGTTTCTTTCTATTAAGCCTTCTGCGGTGGTCATTGTGAAGATATCTAGTTTGGTTTGCAAGTACAAAATGGTGTTGATGTACATTTGCCAATGAAAGTGCGAACACATAGATAAAGTGCCACAATACTAATGAAGGCAACGTGCAAGTTATATACGTTGTCGATGATAAACTTCTTCATCCTGGATATTTTTCGTGAGCAATATCTGGAGGACGAATGACAAAGTTTGAGAATTTTACTCTGTGTGTGCATGACTGTAACAATTCCTATTTTTTTAAATGTCATTATATGGTCAACAATCTGAAGTATTCAGTATGATGGTCAACATATGATGCGCACAAAATGTGCAAATAGTGTAAAAGCAGTGTAGAGTAGTTTACTATGAAGAAGGGGATTATCTCACTATCACGTGATTTTCCTTAGATGATTCATATTATAATATGTTTTGAAATTTCTGCATAGTTTGTTTGAAAGAAAACAAAAAACATAAACGTCTAATGTAAAATCTCTTTCTCAATGGTAAAAGCTCACACCAACGACAAGAGTGTAGTAACGCAATAGGTTTCATGTGTCTTAGGTTTTTTTTTTTTTTTTTTCAATTTGACCTCATACTTTTGCAAAAGCATATGCTTCTCTGTCTACCTTTACCTCAGTAAATTTTATTTGCTTGGTATTCGTACAGGATCTATCAAACGTGGTAATTTCTTGAAAAACTTTATATTCGTTCGATGAAATTTTGTACCCGACGACCTGATATTCAACTGTTATAAACATCTGTTGATGTCTCATGCCTTCATGTTTGATGTGAATATAATATGTTGTATTTTCATAGGAAAAATTATCTCTTGAAAGTATATTGTAATTTTTGCGTTGTAAATATATGATTAGAACAGAATCATACAGATTTAACAGTCGTGTGGCTTTGAATTGTCGCGATTTATCTTGCGACGGTCAAATGGGCATCAACTTAACAAAACATTGCGCGTGTGGTGCACAACTTGATGCATCAATCACCAGCTATCATGCCTTACAATATTTTTAAAAGGCAAATGTCTTAAGCGTCTTCACCACATATATATGTATATATATATATATATATATATATATATATATATATATATATATATATGTGTGTGTGTGTGTGTGAGAGAGAGAGAGAGAGAGAGTGTGTGTGTATATATATGTGTGTGTCGAGGTTTGCTGCAGATGTGTAAACAAATATCTAAATCAAAAATCAATATATAAACCTTTTTGTTTGAATCAATACTATCTAAGTATGTTTAATATTGTATTGGGGAGACAAAACGGTCGATGGAACCAAGATATTTGAAATGTGTTATGCTGTTGCGGGCATTGTGTCTATCTTGTTAATCGCCAAGCCAATGGAAATTCAGTATCATCAGAGACGTATTTGGAAAAAAAACAACTAATTTATAATTAAATTCTTTATTGTAGTTACTTTACGTGTGATATTCCATTTCTTCTACACGAAATCGGTTTGGTAGTGTGATATATCACCGAACAGTATGCTCAACATGGTTACTTCTTTATGGTTCAACATCTGATAAAACCATAGTAGCGTAACGCTCCTCTTCCGCGCAATGCTGGATCGCAGAGACAGCAAGAGTGAGAACAGCGCAATGCTGATGTGCCTATCATACGTAACCCACAGTGACTTGTAATAAACAACCTAAACCTTATAAACATGTGGGAACGGGCTGTTTTGCTTGGTGCCTAATAATTTATGATACCAATGCTTGGTATCGAGCGTCAGTCCTCTGTGTCCACTGGGTCTGAGAAAATGGCCTAGACTGATCAATTTCACAATTTGTTTTCACATTTGTGAAGAGCATGTTTGTCACCACTAATGTGTACACTAACCAGCAAAAGTGCATCCAAGGTCATTAGATCCTACCCTGGAGAGAAACCGTGTACGATCAAACATACCTGAGGGCCGTAATTTCATTACGTTCCATGCAAAGCGCAAATACTCTCACTTTTCCTACGTACCTCTCTTGGCCACGCGACATGGACATTTGTATGTTTACCCAACTGTTGGCAAATATTCCATCACAGGTAACCACAAATATCACTGTTATGATTTGTCTACTCGGCCTAGTTTTAAATATCAAATTATTAATATTACAGTTATTTGCATCTCATAAACTTAAGTTTGATTGTTTTGAGTGCAGGTATAACGTTTGTCAAAGGGTTAATCATTCTGCTGCTTGTTTCCCACTAATTTTCTCATGTGGTCTTGCAGGGAAACGTATTATAATGCGGGACCTTATTTTGCTCACAACCTTATTTGGCCGAAAACAAACTCAGCCCAAGAATTTGTAAAACCTTAATGTATCCCCATCATTTAAGTTAACGGAAGGGTCGCCAGCAGAACATCCGCCCAGTTGTTTATGCACTTGCAGCAGGTCGTGGCATTACCATAGAAATGTAGCATTTTATTCTAGAGCATGTTTCTATTTTTTACTATCTTGAACACCGAGCTTGCCATTTGAATTTTTTGGTACGTTCTAACGCATCCTGTAAAATTCCCCGTAATGTAATACTCTTTGTTCATAAGGGAAGCAAACTAATGCATTCGGGGGATACTGTTGAAGCAATACTGTTTCAGGAACATTTTACACAAAAAGCTTTATAAAAATCCAACCGTAATTGCTTTCTTTTAAGTAACAGGTGACACATATTGAATCCAGAATTACCAGCAACTGCAAAAAAATGACCGACTTCATATACATTGCACATTTATGAATATGGCAGTAGGCACTAAGGAAGTAATGATGCCTGTACATTTCAGTTAATGATACAGTGACAATAGTTCCCGTATAAATGGGTTGATTTACAGCTATAAATAACTGGGTTGATTTGTCTGATATGTAAAGACAAGTGTGTCACCTTAGATTATGTGTGTGTGTGTGTGTGTGTGTGTGTGTGTGTGTGTGTGAGTGTGCGGGTGTGTGTACTGCAACAAAACCAAATACACGAAACTATAGCCCAGTACAAGATCTAACAGTATTGTTTCTCAAAGGTTAGTATCCACCAATATATTGTGGCCCTATTTCAAATGTTTAAATACACTGTAGCTCTTTATGGACCATATAAACAATATAGGAAAGTTCCCTAAAAAGGTCACGCCGAAGTAAGTTCTCTTGTATTATATGCATACAGATATTGTCTTTGTTGTGCAACTTCATGTAAAGATTTGTCAATTTGTCAAACAAGCAAGACTGTTAATAATGTCGCCCGAATCACCAGCCATAAAGATGAAAATGAAACAACTCATGCAGTATCAAAAATATGAGTAATGAAGAAAAGTGCCAGCAACGTGAGATTCGTCCTCTGAATAAGAAAACATGGTTCTCTGGGAACCAGATGGCGCTAAACTGACTTGATACCTTCCCAACCGGGCACAGACAAATTTTGCCTTCTTGACCAGTATCATAGACTCTTTGCTGGAAATGTATAGTGCATATGATTTATGGAGTCCTTTGGATTTGCTGGACATTGCTGTTCTTGACTTCCATCTTTGTGTAAGTACAAAAATCATATTTTCTGTGTAGGCTCAGACGGTTTGGCCTACATATTGCGTGGCCAGGGGCGTCGACGTGACATTTGTGTTGACTACTCTGTGCTGGACATTACATAATGAGTTTCACCGACTACGGTATTGGGGCACTAATAAGAGCCTCCATGGGTACTTTGAGCCACACTGGATTTGATTCTGCTGAAATGGAAATTGGAGGAGAGCCGAACAAAATGAGTTCAGAAGTTCAGTTGGGCCATATTTCGCCAACCTTTGAGGAAAGCGCGAGTCCACAACGAACCCCAAAGGCTGAAAAAGCTTCGCGAAAAGACAGACGCGCTAGTATATGTAGTGCAGAGGGTACGATGAACATTAACCCTATCTTGGGCAATCAGTTGACAAAAACAAATAAGTGTGGCTCTGCCAACAGTTCTTTTGCAGCCACACATCAAATTGCAAGTTCGGATACTGGCACACGCTTTTCGTGACTTGGATTCCAAAGATCAAGACGACCTCGTTAAAACAAGTTTCAGATTAACTTGGTGATGTAGTAAAAAACAAGTTACCATTGAACTTTGTAACTTGAAGACAGCTCACACAAGGCCGGGAGATGACGCAAATGAGATAATTATTGAGGACATCCAAAATAAATTTGATGACTTGGAACAATACCGGAGAAGAATGAACTTGCGTTTTTGAAGATTTTCAGAATCCAAGGATGAGGACACAGACAAGTTAATTTCTGACACAGTAAATGAGGACAAGGGGCTTGACTTGTCCCTAAACGGTATTCAGCATACTCAGCGTACTAGAAGAGCACCTCGTGGTGGTTCCTGACAGATAATTGTACGACTTACGAGCTACCACATACATCCTAAACTGAGTGAGAGCCAAACGTCAACTGGAAGATACCTTGCCCAATATGCCTGTCAGAAGATTTAACCAAATGACGTGACCATCTTTATTACCTTGCTCATTAAGCAAAGAAAATCAAGAAACTTGAGGATGCTTATACGTTTGGTGGTAGAGTCATGATAAAGGTCAAAGATCACACTGGTCCTAACAAGAGGACAAAGTGCGTAATGGCTACGACCTGAACTCCTTTCTTTTGAAGTTTCAACGTATACAAACTGAGGCAGTAGCATCCAATTCGTAACTAGTACTCGTGCCTTCTACAAGAACTATTGGACTAAAATATGATGGTATTCTGGTGAGCATGACTTATTAATATTAATGATTTATATGTTGTAGAATACTAAGCATATCACCGAGAACTGTTCCATTGAACATATTGGGGAACTGTACAATTTAATTAATCAGGTGAATATAATTCAATTATTAATTTACTGATTATGCTACTCTACCATTATATTATTTATATTCATACTGTGTTACTCAAGGGTAAATTGATACGCTAGTACCGATCGACATGTAAACAATCTCATTATTTTTTGTGTGAATAGTAGAATAATGGGCTTGATTTGCCGCGAAATGTCATGTTATTTCTGTTCATATTAACTTAATGATGGATAAAGTGATATCCCCCAGGCCTACCCAGGTATTGAAGTAAAATAAATCTCATTACTGTGTTGATAGCCCAAAAGTGTACTCATTTACCAGCTAATGCTATATTGTTGATGCAAGTAATATGTTTCTCGAGGGTAAGTCGTTGATATGCCAATACAGAAGTAAACAAACTCGCTATTTTGCGGACAACCTAATAGTGTGGTTTGTCTGCCGAATAATCATGTAATCAAGCCTAACTCTAAGACTACTGTGTAATATATTTATCAGGGCTTTTTTGTTAACTGTCTGAGATCACCGTATGGTAACAGCGACCACATCCAACAGTCTTTGTGATACCTTTGTGAGAAAAATTGCAGTTTGCGTCTATTCTGCAACAAAAGTAGGACTTACTTATGGTTTACTATCACCTGCTTTACCAACTTAGAAATGTGGGGTTAGGGGGCCACATATTCATATCAATACAATAGAGGCTCATTGTGGCGTCGCTCGAATGTCCGGTGTGTTTGCTTGGCAGATCCCCTTTTCGGGGGCGGGGAGTGCATTTGCTGTGTTGTGTGGTTCATTTTGTCTGACATGTTCGGTTGTCTGGCGCATTTTCGGGGATGGATAATGCCATTGTAGTGGGGTTTCGCTGCACTTAAGTCTCCATTATGTAAGTTGTGTAGTTGTGTTGTCGGCTTTTTACGCACAGCAACATTGTGGTTTTTCGTTAAATTAATAATAATGGGGAACACAATGTTTCATTTTCCACTTTCACTTGTTACTAATTTGAAACAGAGAAAAGTCTAAGTTTGTGAAGCCTTTTCAAGTTGGAATTACACGTGCATGAATGTACCTTGGGACCTCATTCTGGTGGCATCGTTTGTGTCCTGGGGAGTGTCGAATGGCTGGGTGTGTCGGTTGGTGGGTCGCATGGCATGGCGGATATCCCATTTGTCCGGGGAGGGGTGGGTGGGTCGCATGGCATGGCGGATATCCCATTTGTCGGGGGGGGGGGGGGTCTTTGGGTGAGTGTGTCTTGTGTCGTTATGGTGTATTTTCGCTGTACCAATGTTGGTTTGGTGTAGTGGTAAAGTGCAACATTTTTTAAGTACATAAACTTATAATTTTTATGGCCATGCTGGTTAGAACTTAGTGGCCATACACATGTACGACCGTGATGTCTGCCGTCCAATTTTTAAATCAGTCCAACTTGATCTGTGCATGCGCCTATTCGAAGTGAAATTTATAGACCTGTGAATTAGTTCCCTTTCAGTAACCCCACATTTCACGCTTTTGATGGGTTGTTATAGTACTTATCAGTTATGCATATTTTCTACGACATAAAAAAACAAATCTAAAACAGGAGTATCAAGAAAAATACCTCCACAGCAATATATATGTTAAATTTTCATGATTTAGATGGGTGCAGTCAAAATTTAGAGCCCTCACCGCCATTTTAAGAGTAAACGGCGAGGCCTCTGTGATGGAATTATGCGGTTTATGTGGTAACAGAACGGAAGATGTTTATTATCTCTTTTTTACATGTCCCACCCATCTCAGGAATAGACTATTTTAGGATCTTGAGGAGAACCTAAAAAACTAAGATTTATAACATGTTTGGCAAAATTGCATGGCTTCCTCGATGGTTACGCAAATATGTTATTTGATAGGCGATATATGCCCAATGCCTAAGTAATAAAGCTTGTACAATTTTTAAGATGCTGGTCGTTGGTTTCTCAAAGATGCATTTGACCTGCGAAATGATTTAACATAGCTAATACTTTTGACGCTGATGGTTTAGCGGCACCTCTCTTCCTGTGCCTGTCAACATGACAAATCCGTCTTTGGTTCCGATTTTCATTGTAATATGTGTTTGAAGCTTTATGTATATATATTTTTGTAATACGTGATATCTTTTCATATATTAAAGTGAATCATTGTACATATATCTTTTATTGGATGATATTGGCTTTCATTACTTTCCCGGTGTTGGGCGCTCCCATTGTAAATAGAGCAAAACCTGAACGAATAAATAACAAAATAATATGACTACAAGATGACGGACACAGTTGGAGACAACGGTGCGGTAGATAGCGACTACACCAATTACTTGTGTGTAACTTTTACAAGAAATACTGCAGTTTCCGTCAACATTGTAACAACAGCAGGAACCACTTGTCTCTTACCATCACTTGCTTTGTCACCTTGGAAGAATAAAGTCATGGAGGTTATATTAATATTTATACTGACGCACAGCAAAATTATCCATCCATTATGAACTTTATGTAGTTGTTGGCGGGGTTT